>JAPTHN010000173.1:0-520885 GCA_026936325.1 Platynereis dumerilii
TTTAGATTAAAACGTTGCCATAATTATGTCATTTGAAAAGCTACGATATGTATTTCGAATCACATACACTGGTAATCTTATCATTGATAGTAATTAACTTGCTGTCTCTGTTAGTGATTGACAATTGGCAGCAGTACGCTGTCACTCCCTTGAAAATGGAATTGGGTCACCATTTACAAGTTTACATATATAGAACTGGTCACAAGATCAGGTCACCCTACATATGTCTGTATTACTATGTCAGACTACTTTTAAAAAAAGCATGGCTGCTGGTGTAGATCCAGTATTCTGCTTTGAATGGAAATGTTTGGAAATCAGCAGACAAAAACTATGTGTTTTGTAACTCTAGCTTTGACTTTTGCCAAAGTAGGGGATGATTTTTGATTGCATTCGATCTACTTATGACATTTATGTATGTCAAAGTGTTGTCAAAAAAGTGTCCAAAGAGAATGCTCTCGTCACTTATTCTCAAGGCCATATAATAATAAAGCCACCGTCTTTGCTTTGTGATAAAAAAATACCCATTTTTATTTATTCATTTACTTTCGGGAGATAGATTAACGAGGACAACAGAATAGTTTACTAATTCTTAAAGGTTTTGTAACACTCAAATATTGTGGCCTAGACCAGACATTTGGTTAAGTGACACCATATTTACCATGTTGTATGTGGGCTACAATGTAAACAACCTCCATGGTACAAAATAGTTCCAAATTAATTTGGTATTCACAAGCTTTTTGCATAAAATCGAAGTCAACGAAGTCAGACTAGACAATTACAGAGTTATTGGATATAGACCAGGATGTCACCAAATGCTGGGACTGTCCTGGTTTCTGCAATAAAGTTGTGTGGGTTCCAGGTTCCTCGCACTCACTTTCTGTTGATCACTTACTGGAGCTCCCTAATCTTGCCCCTGAGGTGGAAGCATATAGTGGTCAACTTGGTAGACAGAAACTTGTATAATGCTATAAGTACAAAAGCTCTCTACATCAGTTTCAGATTTTTTACAAGGCTTGGATGACCCACTTTTTTTTTTACTAAACTTAAAAGAGACCATCTCAAGGAGCAACTGAGTGGATTATACACATACTTCTGAGCAGCCTGGTTGCCTAGCAACATAGCGTCACCACTGCTGCAGGTCCTGAAAAAGTTGTGATGTTACCATTTTCTGCTCTCTTTTTTTTAACAGCATGGCAGCCAGTAATTTGCTATTTAAATGAGATCTAATGCAGATAGAAGCATAATTATTTTGTTATTGAATGCAGTAATACCTATTCTAGGCTAATTCAAAGTTTCAGCTTCTCGTCTTTATCAAAGGAATTTTCTCAACTAATTTCAGTCAACTGTGTCTAAAATTGTCTTTATTTCTTTAAATTGACATTGGCATAGTCATGGTTCTGCAGTTAAAGAACGACTCGGTGAAATTTTTTTATTTTTGGACATTTGTTTGACAATAACCTGTTTATGATATATGCAAATTTAAAAAAAATCTGTGTGATCGTTTTCCTAAAATTTGATTACTGCCAAAATTGATGCATGAAAAATCTGCAATTAATTAGTGTGTTTGTGCCCTTTGAGCTCTTACAGAAAAAAGTATTTTAACCTTTTTCTTCAAATTTGTGGCAAATGTATTGGTTTACATCCATGGGAAGACATTTCTGACATTTTTGTGTGACAAATGCATGTAATGCTTTATTCTGTGGTACATAACCAAAAACTCAATTTATAACTTTTAAGCAGTCATCAGGTCAAATGTGCTGTTACCATGGCAACCAAACGAGTCGGTGAAATTTTTTTATTTTCCATTTTTGGAATGTATGGGTCCCATAGACTACCTGTGCAAAATTTTAGAAAAATCGGTATGATCAAACTACCACGCTTGAGTCACCTTAAGCTGATGTTTTCTCAGCTTTGTTAAAATTGTTGGTAATAATAATCCAACTACCTGGACATTCAGGTCAGGTCAACATACTCTCAACATGATACCGATTTTTAAAAATGTAATAAAAAGGTGCACCCATGAATGGCTGGAGTAGAAATTCTAAAAAGAGACAATGTGGTATGGACATTTACTGAGACTACCTGATGAAATGCCAGCAGAGGGATCACTAAGAGAAGCAAGAAAATATGTACAAAAACCAAGGGATGGACAGAAACAAATCTTCCTGAAATTAGTGGAAATTTTTCAGTGAAAATTTTTCGGCCCAGAAATGCCTATTTAAGTTAGCATTGAGTAGGTCAAACAATCAGCTATCACTGCACTTTCATGTCCAAGGATCCCAATGCTCTACTGATCTGTACTGATTTGATAAATACAGCAGTAATGGTTTTTGAATGTCTTAAAAATCACACATGTAACTGAACAATCCTGACCACTTAGGGCTAAATAATAATTACCAATGATTGGGCAAGTGGTTTGCACATTTTTGGCCGAGTTCCAGGTCTCTAGTGCCAATTATTTTTGAGATACTGCATTTTTGTCAATTAAAATACCAAATATATGTGTCACTAGCATCGCGCTGTAACTTGAAATCTGCACCACTTAGAGCTGCAGAATGTATTACCAACGTATGGGAAAGTGGCTATTCTGCTCACATTAAACTATATTTCAAGTCTCTTTGACCAATAGTTATTGAAATAGAACATTTTCTTTAACCAGAAATTTGTGAACAGAAACAAAAATAATATTCTCACCAATAGTTTGGATTCTGAATAACAAAGATGATCTCCACTACTCCCTCAAGTGCCCAATGTTGCTGCTGAACCATATTTCAGATGCTAGACAATTGTGAAATGTCACTGGCACCCCATATTTGATTATTAGTTCCAGAGAAGCATCAAAATTCATACTAAGCATTTCAGATTCAAGGAAAATGCAGAAATGTCATGTAATATTCTGTTGAAACATTGATTGATTATACATATTCAACCAATTTCAACGGTAAAGGCAATAAGACGTTTTTGCCGTGATGCTAATGAAAATGTGGTGCTAATGAGAATTTGGGTAAAAAATCTTTGTGTGGGTCCATGGTAAACTGGCAGTCTGGGAAAATGTGCATGCAATGGACTTATGAACACCAGAAACATGTTCTCAGTGATTCTGGCCCAGAAATATGCAGTCAAAATAGAGCAGTAAGGTGTTTGCTAATGACAAATTAAGATAGGACAACTGACATGCCAACAGAAATACTCAAATATTGTGGTTTACATAAAAGATACAGAGCTACAGATAGTGCAGTTATTTTCTAGGGTTCTCAGACAACGTCAGACACAAGGTTTTCTCACTGAATGTGTGTCCCTTTCTTTTTTATTAAGAAACAAATCTGGTGTGATGCTAGTGACGCAATATTGGGGACATTGACACAACAACCTCCTGTTCTTATACATAATATTAATTTAGCCATTGGTAGCTAGATTTTAGAAGAGTGATAGTCAAGTCTCAATGTATTAAAGAGTTTAATTGAATCAGGATTCTGTAATTTTTGTGATGTGATCTTTCAAAGAAAATTTTGGTGAAGACAGGCCATTTTCAGTGGGGTTGGCCACTTCAATGCTATTTTTGGATGGGATAAAAGTAACCTGTCACATATTTTTTGTGATATATGTTTTGCTTTAATCCTAGTCTATGACATTTAATGACAACAAGAGGTCCTGCATGTGCCTTCCTGTCAGCATGAAAAATTGTTGAACACTGGAGACAAGAATTTCAGACTTAACAAATTTTGACCCACATGTAAATGGTAATGGTAGCAATAATTATATGTATCATATGAATGTTATTATTTTGAACAGTTAGCAAAAAATAGTAATATTTGGCAGGTTTTGGTGCACCGTGCTTTGCATATAGAACAATGAGGTGGGAGTTTCTATGCTAACTGAGTTCCATTTGCTTGGCCACTTTTGGGCATGTCTATCACCAGATGGCTCCCTGTCAGTACCTAAATTTAGCTGTCATGTATTGCCACGCAGTAGAATCGAACCCTGGACCTCAAAATTACAAGGCCAGCATGCAATGCACTCAGCCACCGAGGTACATGACTTTGCAGTGTAAAAAAAAAAATCTTCACACCAATGGGGGTCATAACATTATGGAATCGTTAATCAAGATTTAAGAGCAGGGTAGGGAATGGACCCATATAGAGAAACTTGATTATGCACATTTGAGAACAGCAGAAGAGGGGTGGAATATTCTCTTGAGGGGTCCATTTCTTGACCTGTCTGATATCAGTCTTTCAACAAAGTGGCGCATCAGACACTTTCATGGGTACAGGTAAAATGGGGAGAAGTACGAGGGGCGTTCAGAAAGTTTGAGGCTTTTTTTCATATGGATACTTATTTTCAATCTAGAACTATGAATTTTTCACAGGATAAAATTCAGCATATTTGGAATGGATTTCCAAAATTTTGGACAATTTGGACATTTTTAAGTCATTCTGTGGTTGCCATGGAAACTGAAAGTTCAGCTTCTTTGGGCAGGTAACACTGAAACCAAGAATGCCAAGAAATTGTGACTGTGAGAGACTTCTCTCTGTCACTTGTATTAGTGAGATTGACAATATTTGACACAAGAAATGTGGGATTAGTTTCTAAATATGCTTTCAAGCACACCAAATGTGTGTATTCTTACACTGAACCCTTGTAGGAAAGTACTCCTGCATGCCAGATTTGGCGAGGGAAATTCAGGAGGCAAAGGTGTTTTTCCCTGACTACATAAGGACTTGTGAAAGCATGGATTCACTAGTATGAACAAGAGACCAAAATGGACAGCATTATCCATCCTAGCTATTCCTGTGACATGGGGGCTATAGTTTCAGGCACTGGAGGACAAAAGGCTTTGGATGACCGAAATTCTTTCATAGAACTTTGTTTGGAGGACTTCAAGAAACACTTACTTCAATGGGTCAGGTGTATGAATCAATGCTTTTGGTGAGCTTGGGAGTATTTTTTAAGGCTAATATTATATTTCCTGTGTCAAATATTGTCAATCTCACTAATGCAAGTGATAGAGAGAGGTCTCTCACAGCCAAAATTCATTGGCTTTTGTGGTTTCAGTATTATCTGCCCAAAGAAGCTGAACTTTCAGTTTCCGCGGCAACCACAGAATGACTTAAAAATGTTGAAATTGTCCAAAATTTTGGGAATCCATTCCAAATATGCTGAATTTTATCCTGTGAAAAATTCATAGTTCTAGATTGAAAATAAGTGTCCATATAAAAAAAAGCCTTGAACTTTCTGAACGCCCCTCGTATGGAGGCCTTATTTGTTAAGAATGAATTGCTTTATGTCTACCTCTGAAATTGAGGCACATGAATTGGAGATGTGAGGACTTGATGTACCACCAATCTCTCTTTTTCAAATATTTCATGCTAAGGTGAAATAATCTCTCCTAGACCTTGCATATTTACCTTTCGCGACCATTTAGCATTATTCAAAGGGTTCTGATGTTTCCAGCACCACATTTTCCTGTGTCAAGCTTCTTTACATACCAGTCAACAAAATTTAATATAAAGCAGTTTTTAAATGGCTTCTTTGAAGCCATTTATTGCTGAGCTGCAGTGCTGTCTGTCCTGTCATGTCTGTCAATGAACAGTGTGTCATCGTAGAGAGAGCAAAGGGGTGTGTATGTTAAAATTTCAAAAACTATCTTCTTCACGGGTATCACATGTACAGCTCTGAAATTTAGCTGCATACCTTGTCACAGCATAGTCTACAACTTAAACTGAAGCGATTTTGATAATCTGACTAACATCTGACTAACTTTGCAGCATGCCGCAAATCAGTTCATTTGTTTGTCTTTCAATGATAGTTTTTATTCCCATAGTTCTGGTTGAGTGCACATCTCAGACATTGCAATATTATATAGGGGTTAAGGTCAAGCAAGTGCACACTTCATAAAGAGGGAGCCACTGCAGGCAGCATTTGGCAGACATGCATCTATAGACTAACGCGACATTACTCATGATCACTTATTCTCTCTGTGTTTGAACAACTGTGAGAACCAGATATAAATTTTGGGATTTGAAATTGATTACTCAGTCAATGCAAATGCATTAGCAGGATATTTTGAAAATAAACCAAGAATGGATTTACGGTCAAAATCGTGGTGGTGGCGCCATCTTGTGTTATTAGATGGCGTTCCACCGTGTCTTCCTGCGGGCGAATTGACCTAACTTTTTCATCCGGGCAACTTGCAATCGTCATGCGGGCATTCAGCTTATGACGGAGGAGAAACTACCTGTTACGGTCAGGAGTCGGAGGTAGGAGTCAGAGTTGGGAGGTATGAGTCTGAGTTAGGAGTCGGAGTGAAGAGTCTGAGTCATTAGGCCCTGACAGTATTCAGAGTCAAAGGTAGCATCACCAATCTGATTCAAATCTGAGTTACATGTCTGATCAGGACACAGAGTGAGTCGGAGAGAATTTGCGTCGTAGCATCAGAAATCTCAGTGAGGATAATATACATCTGTAATTTTCTCACTGCTGCTTTAATTCTCTCACTAATACTGTTGTTAATGCACGTGTGTACATATCTCCATAGTATATGTGCAGTCACAGTCACAGAATAGTACATAAGGCCTATGTCTAATATTCCCAGTCTTCTCATCTCATTATCATATGATAGTCACCAAAATGGTTGCGCACCTCCTTTCACAAAAAGGAGGTGGAGCTATGTGTCAGATCCACCCACATTTCCACTCATCTTTTCAAAGCTCTTTCCAAGTTCTATTATGAAATACATTCTATTTTTCATATGACCTATGCCACATGGTAATTTTATGGCTCCAAAATCGATTATTTTTCAAATTAAATGGCTGGTCTGACAAGTGCCCCCTCCTCTAAGTGCTGTGCATATCCATTCTTCTATGTCTCCAACATGTATCACATCAGCTCTCATTCCTTCTCTCACACTCCCAAGTACTTCATTCAATTAACATCCACAGCTCACCCTGACCTCCAGCCAATAACTCCTGTCTATCTTATATTGTTCCATGACCCCTATGTGACAAGCCCCCTGATTGGCCAACAACCCACCTGCATAATGTGATGTTCACCTGTGTGCGGTGGTGTGTGACAGGCAGGTCAATAACTGATCAGTGAATATAACATGTGTTATTGACCTCCTTGGAAAAAAATTTCCAAAATAAAATTTTTCCCAAAAAAAAATTTCCAAAAAAAAAAAAATTTTGGAAAAAAAAATAAAAATTCCAAAAAAAAATGTCTAAAAAAAAAAAAATTCGTCATGGAACTTCGGCCTCGGTGAATATCACCGGTCAGGTCCGTAAAACCTGATATTGACCTCAACAGAAGTCCATAATTGTATAATATATCAAACCAAAGAAGCCATTATAAAGCCGCTAGGTGCTGGTTTATATCTCAGCCCACTCATTTTGACATTTTTAACAGCCTTATTTATACATCCTCTTCAACTCGGCACATCAAAAATCAGGGACAACTCACACTTTGTTATTGCAGCAAGGCTATGCAGGTATGCCTGTCGTTTTTGCCTTTCAAATGCAATGTGTTCATGATTACCAACAAAATATTCATAAATCAAAATCCTGTGGCAAATATTGATTATCTTATGACCACTCAAAGAAGTGTAAACTTTTTCTGTATATCCCATCCTTCAAAATGCCAATTTCTTGTGGGAACAGTCTACTCTGAGGTATAGAAGTTGGGACTATTTGCCTGGGTGTAACAATAAAATCCTTAAGTGGCAGTTAAATGTTTGAATCCAGGCAGATTTTAGGTGTCGCCACTTGTGGCATGTTTGACAAGGGTGACTCCACAAGCTTCTCCACAGGCTTTGTTCAAAATCCTTCCTGCTATTTATGTGAAAGAATCATAAATACTGGGCTTATATCAAATTGAACATTTTATGGTGATACACGATTTCTATCAGCTACTTCAGCTGTAAAACATTATAGGACCTCTCTGATGAAAATTGAAAATTCATGAAATTGCCGACACGTCAGTCAAAATGACTGATTTGAGGAATCTATGTATTCTGTCAAGACAGTGTTCTAGCTGACCATGAAATTTTTCATGTGTCTGGCTTTTACTGCCTGATTTAGTCCTCATGGACAATTTTGTAGTAATTTTCCTCAGTGATATGTTGGACTATTTGCTTTTCGAAATCAGACTGTCGCTTCACTGCGTGGAGGCTTAATATGCAGAGGGACAGGTACAGTCTACAGGCCAGCATAGAAATCCCACAGAACGCAGCCCTGCTACCCAAATTTGTTCTATATATCCAGAAGGTGGTGCACAAGGCCAGCTCCAAAATATCATTTTTTTGTTACAATTCAGTTATTTATTTGGAAACATTTAATTTTAGTTCACTACTTAGCTTACTTGGCGCTTTGAGTGGTCAACTCCCTGTCTATCTTTGCCCGAAATATGTAACGAAATGAAAAATCACTTACATCCCCTATTTCGATACTTGGACTTTGGAAAGTGACGCCTCTGAAGCTCGGAAGTGGGAATCCTTGGCGGCCTAGTTCTGGAAAATATTTTTATTGCATCAGCAAATATTTATCTAAAATAAGATATCTTACTGAATTACGTATTTGATAATAAAGGCGTGTTCCTTACCATACAAACGGCTGAGCATGAAACCGTGCTGAAATATTGCTAGGGCTTGTTGGGCCTGAGCAGTCTGAAAAAAATGTCACAATCAAAAATTGTTGTATCAGTGTCTGTACAAGGAAAAATTTCATTGTGTCGGACGTACATCGTAATCATAATTTATCTAGTTATACATTAAGTTACTGAATCAGGTTAAAAAAAAAGAAAAGCATTTTATTTTCACATCTCTTCAAACATTTAGGGGTGTTGCAAACTCAGTTAATCTCTAATGTGTCAAAATAAAATATAAACATGGCCATTTTGGCTCTATTATTTCTTGAAAAATCATCAAATGAACCACCAGGGTGTGAGAAAATGCCTCGTTAACTTCATTAGTGACGGAAATTGAGATTTTTAGCATTTCACCAGTCAATGTTTTTCTAGTGGGCGGCACAAAAAAATCTGTGAAGTTATTGGACAATAAACAGTAGTCCCATGTAGAAATACCTACTGCTGGCATCTGACAAGTGGTTCTTAACCACAGCTTTCCAAGGTAAGTTGTATTTGATATCTAGGGAAATGATATTTTTTGAGAGAATTATTTGTTTAAATCAATAAAAACGAACATATGCAAGTGGCCTAATGGCTGAGATGGCCAATTCCAAATTTTACTACTATGTCTCTGTTCATATTGAAATATTGGTTGCAATTCATGGTCTTCTGAAGAATTTTAAGTGCTTTCTTTATCCGTTTTTTGCCAATTGTTAAGATTATTTAATGTAATTTAATGGATGACTTCCAAAAATTCAGCTGTTCAGTTGTAACATGCCTTTGTGCAACCAACAGAGTATTAATCTATCAGTCAACAGATTCTCTTCTATGGTCACATAGTTTATATGGGTTATCTGTGAACTTTCCAGATGGAATTAGGAGATATTATGATTTTAAAAAGTTAACTTCATACCAGAAGCACTGAAATAAATATTTATTGGCTACATTATTTATATTCCTTTTATGATATACTGTCAGTGCTCACTCAAAAATGCATCCTTTACGTATTTTATAACCAATTCATTGCCTTATTAATATAAAATCTGCATAGAAATTACTAAATTGAGACTTATACACAATTGAAGAAAGTCAATAAAATACCATTGAAAACTAAGTCCCTAAACAAAAATTTTGAATTTAAAGTTGCCCTGAATGATAAAATTCTTTTAAAAATATTGATGGTTTCAAGTTTAGAATAATATAAATGTTTAATCAGTAATCTTTTTTACTAATTTATTTAAGTGTCACTTTGATAAAATAAATTATTCAGTTATTTCTTTTACATTTTCTTGATAGTGCCTCCCACCTCCAGCACCACCATTGTTGATGACGTCACAATGTCCATTGTTTAAAATATATAGTTATAAGTTAACTAATTCCTGTGCTTGTAGTCATCAGGTCGTGCTTTTGGCCGACTATAGTACGACAGTAACAGGATGGAAATCTGCTGGTCAATCTCTGTATGAAAAGACCATGATTGGCATGCGATTTTGGACTTAGAAAATATCAGACAATCGTGTTGCTGTGCTGAACAAAATCGTGATGACGTAACAAAGTTGATTGCGCTCAGCAATGCCAGTTTTTTCCGTGCGTACCCAAAATAAATCTAGGGGTCATTTTGGACATAAGTGGGAGCATTTAAGCAAGAAATAAGACACCTAAAGCAAAGAAAACTTGCACATTGGTAAGTATGGCCACGCTACACAATGAAATGTAAAAATTGGACAAATATTTTTTTGAAACCTGACCTATCATTCGGGGTAACTTTAAGGAATGGACAATTGAGGCAACCATGTTTCTTCAGATTTTGATTAGGTTTTTATAGTGACATGAAGAGATATACATTGAAAGTGTTGCGACATACATCTCAGAATATTGATATAGAAATGCTGTAAAAGCCCTAGATACGTCTTATTATTGGCTATATAGGTACAGTGTTCTGCTACTTAACTAAGGCAGTCAATGAATTAGGGACATTTTGCTGGTTCAGTTGATCAGACTCTAAATGTGTTCGGAGAATGCAGATTATAATCTAGCAAGTTTGTAACACCTTCAGAATGTGATATTCCTTTAAAAACCACTTATTCATCATTCTGAATTTGGTCCACTGTATATAAACTCAGCAACATTAAAAACGCACACTTTTAAAAAGGCTAAAAATAGTACTTCCTCTTAAGATATCAACATGAAAGTTTACCCACTTCTAGAAGTTGCCATCAGGTATATCCACGAAAAATTTCAAATCTCTAAGTGCAGTACTTTTGTGTCAAATTAAATCGTCGTGGTCACTGTCGAAAATGGAAGTCACAAAACTTCAATTTCCTCTGATCATTAATTTCAACAACTTAGCTGTTCTTTCTACAAACTTTTTTGATAAGCCAGGAAAGTTTATAATTTTCCTTCCTTCATGAGTTCGCGAAAAGGGATATTTGACCCAACCACAATTAAAGAGGATGAATTTAATAGAACACAGCGCTCCTGAAGAAACATTGGGGTTATAAAAATGAACCGAAAACGGGACCTATACCGTCTGAAACTATGTGATCATTCAAACATTTTAAGACAAAAACGAAAAAAATCTGTTGGGAATTTTTTGAGAAATTCAAGTTTAAAAAAATCTTGTTTATCTCATCACATGAATGCATGTAAATGGCTTATAAAACAATAAACAAGCTTGAAAACACAACAAAACCTGTTAGTTAAGCTCCCTTAAGAATTTCAAACACGTTACAACAATGAAATGAAAATATTTAGTGACTTTATTGAAAAAAATGTGACACATTGTTTATCACACACTGAAAATTCAAAAACGCTAAAACCTTGCTTGACATGTATATGGAAAGCTTTAAATGTGATAAAAGGGTCTAAAAATTATGTTTAGTCAAGCGGACTGCAGCAGATTGTCAACTTTCAAACATTATTATGCAGGTAGCAGTGATCACAAATACACAAAGTTTTCCTGACTCAGTAAAGGAGAATGGTACAGCTTTCCTTCTCCCTTATCAAAATGGGTATTATAAATATATTTCACCGTGAGCTGTCACAGCTCTTTCCAAATCCAAATGACTGACTTAAAAACGTAGGTTCACATTGATTTTCTCATCTTGAAAGAGAAAATTAGCAGGTAAACCTCTGAGCGAAATTAATTTATTCAGTACTGATCTCGAGTTAGGCCTACTCTCGAGCCTTGATATACAGTGCAGAATCATTTTTTGATACATGTACCTCCTAAATCTGTTCTATTCAAAGAGATACTCAGATTAGAAAGTCCATGCAAGGTGCAGGATATATATTCAAACCACCATCATAGTGTTCACTACAGTTAGGCATGTACAAGGTACCTGAAAAAGTGCAGCAAACATCAAGCCCAATTTCCGCACACAGCTGAAAACAGCCATGCCTATTTTCATAGCCTATATTATGTCTAAGGATTTGAGGATTTTCCATTCAATACTAAATAACTCTTAATTTTGAACAATATTTATCGTAATTTAGGCCTCCAATGCAGATGCCGAAAGTTAAATCAGCTGATTTCACAACCCTATGTTAGAAAATTAAATTGTGACGTGTTTACTTTAGCCTCAGATATCACTCTAGATATTACTGTCAATTACTTCAACCTGCATCATCTTTGCTCTATTTGAACCATTGCATATAGATAGTATCATATTAACTGAATGGGCCAATGACAAACCTTTCTGAAATAATAATAATTGGTGCTGTGAAAAGATACCAACTTGTCATGTTGATATCTGTTTTAGACATGCTTTCACTTTTTAAAAGCTGTATGAAGCTTTTCATATCCAGTTTAAGGATAACAAATTTGTTTAATAACCCCCAAAGACTGAAAATATGGAGACTTTGGTTATTTTCCGCATTTTTGCATTATACAGTGTGTGATAAACAATGTGCCACATTTACTTTTAAAAAGTCGCTAAATATTTGCGTTTCATGGTTTTAACTCTATTGAAATTCCTTAGAGAGCTAAGCTAACAGGTTTAATCACGTTTTCACCTTGTTTATTTAATTATAAGCCATTTTACATGTATTCAAGTGATGAGATAAACAAGATTTTCAAAAACTTGAATTTCTCAAAAAATTCCCAACAGATTTTTTTCGTTTTTGTCTTAAAATGTTTGTATGATCGTGTAGTCTCAGGTGGTATAGGTCCCGTTTTCGGTTCATTTTTTTAACCCCAATGTTTCTTCAGGAGCGCTGTGAGAAATTAAGTGCCAACGCTGACACGCCCCCTACTGGAGCCTTTTGTCAAAACCTTAAGAAATTATGTTTTATTCAGATTTTTGAGACAATTGATATGGAATGATTGTCTGTGTGTGCGTTTCTACCCTGGACATGCATAAAACCCCGATTATTTAACAGTTATGGTTCACATGCTTTATTTGCAGATGCGAACTCATAAATTTTGAGTTTTTAATTCAAAATCTGCTTTATCATTGACTTTTTTGTTCAAAAACTTCCGTGGGACTTCTTTTGGAAGTCTTGTGCCTGTTATGTGAAAATTTCATAAGATTAATCCCATCCAGTATGCCACAAAACCAATATTTCCAATTGTGCGTTTTGTGTTAAAGTGCAGTTTGTGACTTCCATTTTCGACAGTGACCACGACAACTTAATTTGACAGGAATGTACTGCACTTAGAGATTTGAAATTTTTCGTGGATATACCTGATGGCAACTCCCAGAAGTGGGCAAATTTTCATCTTGATATCTATAGAGCAAGTTCTATTTTTAGCCTTTTTAAAAGTGTGCGTTTTTAATGTTGCTGAGTTTATGAGCACCAGGGTGGGAAAGGAAAGCATTTCTATGTTAAGATTATCATTTTAAACATTATATAATGGATATTTTGCATGCAACAAGGGTATGAAAAACAAAAAATTTTAAATTTCAATTTTCTCAAAACTTTACCAACAGATTTTTTTCATCTTTCCATCAAATTGAAGCGGAGATCACACACTACAACGCTCTGTTGACAGATACTTTGTACATTTTTTTTAACCCTAAACTTTGTTCAAGGACACTGTGCCTGCTGTTTTTTTTAAATGTTGACATGTTTCATTTTTCACTCCACCCTATGGCCATTCTGGATTACTTTGTTAGTGGACAAGAAAAAGGTTCGGTGTCCATATCCATCAAAGTAATTAATGTAAATGGACAAACAATAACATTTAAGAATATACCCATGCCAGCCTCCATATATATAGCCCAATAAGGTGCTGCAGAGGCGTAAAAACCAAACACACACACATACAATAGATGTAAATGCACATTGCCCATTGAATTATACTTACAGTAACAGTATTTATTCCAAAAACTCTGGTAACAGTGATTCTGAAAAGACAACATAATATGAGGTTTTATAAAGTACTTCACACTTTATTTGAAATGCATTAAAAAATTATAGTTGTTCAGATTCCTTTCTTTTTATGCTTATGAACTTGATTCGAAATGTAAAGAAGCCCACTCTTGTCTCTCTTCGGGACTGTCAAGTGGCAGCAGAATGCTGACAGTCCCTGGAAAATCGAATTGGGTCAACAATAATTTGATCTGTTTTGGACAGATCACCAGATCAGGTCGAACAACAGCTGTCCATATTACTACGCCAAACTACTTTCACAAAGCATGGTTGCTGGCAAAGATCCAGTCCACTGCTTTGAATGAAAATGTTTGGAAATCATGAGACAAAAAGAAAGTTTGAAACTTTAGCATACACTTGACCTGTGAAAGGGATGATTTTACTCATCAGAAGTTTGATGCAATTCAATCTACTTATGCCATTTAGTGCATGTTAAATTGTGGTCAGAAAAGGGTCCAAAAAGAATGCATTCTCAGTTATTCACGTGTCCATACAAAGCCGATGTTTTTGCTTTGTAATATCAAAAATGCTCAATTGTATTTATTCTGTTACTTTATGGAGATTTATGAACTAGGACAACAATATAATTCACAATTTCATAAAAGCTGTGTTACACTCAGCAAAATGTCTTGTCCGTGCCACAAGTGGCCCCCTCTATACTGGCAATATATGTGAGCTACAATGTATACATCCTCCATGATAAAAAATAGTTCCAACTTATTTTCGTATTTACAAGCTGTCTGCTTAAAATTGAAGCCAGCCAAAGTAAAGTCAGATTAGACACTTGCAGAGTTTTTGGAAATAAACTAGACCATCACTAAATGATGGAACTGTCCTGGTTTCTTCTACACTGTCCTGGTTTCTTCCAGAGATCGAAATTCTGTTGACCGCTAACAGGACCTCGCGAATTTTGCACCCTAGGTGGCAGCAAATAGCAGTCAACTTGTAGACAGAAGCCCAGTAGTGATTCCAAAGACACTGGAACTGGGCAGCAGACTGCACGTATGTGAAGACCTGTGCAAAGTAAAATGTTTAAGGTTTCTCCGAGTGTTCCCTCAGGTCACAGAAGAGCTGGTTACTGTAGCCTGCCTTACAGATGATTTTATTTTATTTTTTTCTAGGACATGACATTGTATTGAATTGGGAAAAGTAACATCAACATGTCATCGTGTCGGACGCACACCGTGTGAGTACATATATGTCCGACACGATGACATTTTGCCCTTTAGCTCAGCTCCTGTTGCACTTGGAGTTTGGTTGATGGCTTGTCCCTATTAGGGTAAGACTCTTTTAGTCTGACACTTAGAGGGTGTAACCTTGAGTCTGACACTTTTTGTTGGGAGCCTTGAGTCGGACGCTTTTTGTTGCGAGCCTTGCAGGTAGAAGATAACACCGCAGATTCACCAGTACTCTGATTTGTGGATCTTCAATTCTTGTGATGGTTGCTCCTTGTATCTGCCCCGGTTGTACTGCTCTGATGTATCTGTCTCCATTCAGTATAGCTGAGCACAGCTCTGCGTTTGTTCCAGGGGGGACCTTTTCCTCCTGCCTGTAGTAGCTTTGAATAGTGAGGATCTTGCCAAGTTTACAGGACCGGGCATCTCATCACTATGTGGATCATATCCTCCTCTATATTGCACAATTTGCAGATCTTGCTCTTATTTGTCTTGTATTTTGCCAGTTGTAATTGAGTTGTATCTTCCTACCAGCATCCTAGCTGTAGCCCCGGCCGCTTCTACCTTTCTTGAATCTCCGACACATGGTGACCATGGGTGATGTGGCTTGTCTATCTCACTACAAGGGATCATCCATTGCAGTGATGACTTCTTTGCTGCATGCCGTACTAACTTGATATTCCAGTAATTTCTGACTGCCCCACTCAGTTCCTGCTTCCAGCTTCTTTTATCTTTGGGGTACCTGGTGTTGGATAGCGGATCTATCTCGCATAGTTCACTGACCATGCTCATCATGGTGAACCAGCTGTACTTATTGTTGCCCAAGGCTAGTTGCCTTAGTGCCAGCTGCTTGATACCCTTAGTCTCCGGAAGTCTGCACACACTGCCGAAAAGCATCAGAGCTCTTTGATGTATCAAGCCCTCGATCGGGATACTTCCTGACAGGATGCATATGGCTTCATTCGCAGCGTTGTCTGGGAGAGCTTGGATTTGACGCATCGAGCCTGGTTATGTCATCTCTCGATATAGGATGGTGGCTTCTAGTCCATGCAGTATTGATGGGGTGACGTAAGTTCTAATGATCTTCAGGACTGCAAGGGGGGGTCTATTCCGTTTATTCCATGTAGGCCCACTCTGAGTAGCGCGTAGGCTGATCTTGCTTTCTGGATGTTTACTCCAATATCTGGTCTGCTTTTGCCTTCAACCAACGTAAGACCAAGATGGGTGAACTTGTCAGCGCTTGTAGCGCATTTTCCTCCTAGAACCCACATCTTCTCCGTCTGTTTACTGCTCCTGGATGGCTTGATGAGCGTAGTGATGGTAGTTTTGCTTGGATGGAGTTGATAGCTATGTGTATGCGCAGACCTTTGCAGCGTCCAGTAGGGGCTGGACCTGTTGTATCTCATTAGTAATTATGTTAGCATCTCAAGTCGGGCATCCTGTGAAGATGCTTCCCACCTGTGCACCTAGATAATGGACTGCATCATTCTGTGGAATGATGAACAGATCTCGCCTCAGGAACTCCAACAACCCGAAATACTTAAACACCACTGCCTTTACAACTATATAATTCAGCATAATCAAAGTTGAGAAGCTTACCACTTCATATTTGAAGAGAACAGTCATCTAAAAGTTGTTTATCCGACACAAGAGAGAATTTAATCAACAAAACTGAAAAAATCCAGGCTAAATCACAGCTGCCATGTTTGCTGACTGCCTGTGTGACGTCACCATCACATTGTGACCATAGGGGCTTCTAAGGCATGGTCAATAAACATTTAAGTTTTTTAACATAAAGGGGAATCACCATTTTTAGCAAAAAACATGCCAACTTTGACACCATCCTGTGGCAAAACATATTAATATTTTAATTCAAAATTATCTAGATTTGTCCAAAAACGCAT
This sequence comes from Platynereis dumerilii, assembly GCA_026936325.1. NCBI lineage: Eukaryota > Metazoa > Annelida > Polychaeta > Phyllodocida > Nereididae > Platynereis > Platynereis dumerilii. The sequence continues at coordinate 17,069 of JAPTHN010000173.1, forward strand.
GGGCATGAACTGTGTAATATTTTGTTTGGGTTCTGCAAGCGATTCCTGTTGAACAGGACAAACAAAATCTGCTAATTTTTACACTTTCGCAGGACTTACGCGACACCAGCAGTTAACCAGAAAATCTAAAATTTTCATCAGTTGAAAACACTTACTTTGTGTGGAACTGTGGACTTGTTTTGTTGTTCATCGGTGAGAATAGTACCCAAGCTTAATAAATTTAGAATAGTAGTGGTCATCTGTCCCTCACAAATTAATTTGTGGGAAGTATTTTCTCAAATTTAGGCTGATGTAGGATTAGGGCCCTTTACATGGACACTGAATTTTCTAAAGCAAGTGAAAAAAAATCATTTTTCTTAATATGTTAAAATGTTGAACTAAAAGTGTGATTTTAAGATGTTTGTGGTCCCTCTCTGTTCTTGTTGCAGGATGACTTTCAAAATGGCTGACAAAAGCTGAAAGTACCTCTTAGAAAATTTTATTTTGCCTTGGAAAGTTATTCTTGTTGGTACTGAAGATTCATATTGCACTTAGCATTTGACTTTTATGTCAAGGAATATCTGTGGAAAAAATTATGGTGCTGGCAGGTCTGGTTATTTAATGACAAAAAAATCTCACATTTCCTGGTAACTGCTGATAGGACTCAAGCCAAGCCATGGAGAAGGCTGTAACAGGCTTTGTTCTTTCGACCAGTACGGGAAAAGTACTTGTAGTAGCTTCGTGAAATTTATATATGTTCAAGATTGGGTATTTTCCTACAAACGTGGAGAATTTCAGGGTGGTAGTCGCAAGTTTGAATGCGTATGATTAACAAAAAAATGGTGATCTTCCTTTATATTATGTAAATGTGTAATATTATGAGGTTATACCATGGGTAGGTGCAGTACATCCCCAGTATACTCCCAGAGACCCCAGTATATTCCCGAGACCCTTTTTATCCCATGTCTAGGCACATTTTCAAAATAATATCAAACTTTTACTTATAAATAAATGTATTATAACTGCTTCTTATAATTCTAGCTTGAACTGACAATTGTTGTTTCAGTAATATTTTTATTACGGCAAGAGTTTTTAAGATATCGCCTTAAAATTTTGCAACAACAGCATTTGGAATATGACAGACAGGACTGATGGAAATAATAGAGCTGGTGTAATTAGATCCTGAGATATAAAATTAAACGGCCATGAAACTTAAAAAACGCGTTGACTCAAATTTGTAATTTTACGCTTGAACTGAAAATTCTTGTTTCACTAATAATTTTTTGTTGGCAAGAGTTCTTAAGATATTGACGTGAAATTTTGGATCAATAACCCTTGGAATATGATGGAAAGGACTGGAGAATATCATAGAGCTGCTGTAATAAGATCTAGAGATAAAAAATTAAACGGCCATGGAACTTTAAAATACATTGACTTAAATCTAGAACTAAAAATTCTTGTTTCAGTTTTAATTTTTTGGTGGCAAGAGTTTTGGAGATATCGTCTTGAAATTTTGGATTTGATATTTATACTATATTTATAACATTATCTGCTAATTTTTATACATCTGGGATGATTAGATTCAGAGAAATAAAATAAAACGGAAGGTGAATGCAGAAAAACGTTTCCGAAATAAATGAACCACAGTGCTGAAACTATACCAAAAAACCGAATTTATTGCTATAACTTACTCATGTGTTGTGAAACATTGTCTAAAACAATATTAGAAAATAAAAAGGGGTCCTCATCACGATGGAAATTTATATAAATCAGTATTTGTACAACTAAGTCATTTCAGAAAAATTAAACAAGTTTTACGAAAATCGCATTGGACATTTTTCTATACAAAATAGAAAGTTAAAACTGCGTAAGTCTAATGCACTATTTTCTTCCGGATCTAATGCTTCAAACCGCTTCTTTCTAACCCCAATACATCCCTTGCAAATTGCAAAAGAGACGCCGATTTTTGTGCTTGCAAAATTACAAGAAAAGATGATGAGCAGCAGCAGAGATTGTAATGCTATACTGAATTTGAATTTTTGTGTGTCTAAATGCAGCTCTCTCATTGGCTGTTTTCAGTATATTCCTTGCAAATTAGGGAGTATACTGGTCAGGTGACATATACTGCTTTTTCTCCCCGATACTGACTTTTTCCCTGCTGTATTGCCCAGGGAAAATCACAGTATCGGGGAGAAAATGTGCCTAGACATGGGATAATTAAAAGTATCTATAGATGTCCCTGTGATTGTGACATCATCATTAGCTGCTGTGATATCACCATTCACCATTGGCTGCTGTGACGTCACAGATAAACGGTTGCTCTACTTCAATTTTTTGCTGTTCATTTTGGGTGTTTTAGTTAAAATATTTTATTTGTGACAATGCTAAATAATTGTTAGGACAGTTATTGACTAAAACATTTACAATTATTAACTTTAAAAAAAAAAGATTAAAAAAATGTTCTCCCACAGTGCATTTTTCACTACCCAAAATGTATCATTAAAAATGGCCATCATTAAAAATGGCCAAACAGAGGCAGGAGATTAATTTTCACTTTAATGAACTGTCTGCTTGTATCTAAAATTTAAAAGTTAAGTATCTCTTCAAATATATCTAGGTAAAGCACTTCTTCAGAAGTACTGGTATTTTTTTACGTTCAGCAAATGAAGTTCGAAGAAGGTATTGTTATCACTTTGGTCAAAAGTTGTCCGTCCGCCGGGCGGGCGGATAGATAGTTTCCGGACCAGGACTCAGCCCCTGTTGCATGTACATGTATGAAATTTGGTACACATGTAGCCGGTGTGGTCTAGTTGTGCCTTTTGATGGTCTGAATGATGGATATTTTGTACTTTTTGAAATATTGAGAAAAATATAACAAAATGATTTTTTTCGTTTCCGGGCTAGGACTCAGCCCCTATTGCATGCACATGGATGAAATTTGGTACACATGTAGCCTATATGGTCTAGTTGTGCCTTTTGATAGTCTGATTGATAGATATTCTATACCTTTTGAAATATTGTCAACAATTAAAAAAAAAAAATTTTTCATTTCTGGGCCAAAACTTGGCCACTATCGCATGTGCATGGATGAAATTTGTTACACATGTCACCTATTTGATAAAGTGCGTGTGATGGATATTCTATACATTTTGAAATATTGACCAGAAAATATTTAAATTATTATTTTTTGTTTCCTGGCCAAAACATGGCCATCATTTCATGTCCATAGATGAAATTTGATATACATTACCTATATAATATTTTAGTGCCTTTTATTGGTCTGCTTGATACTTATTATTAATGCTTTTTGAAACATTCTGACCCATAGCTCACACACAACCAATTCCTTGTTTATGCATGAAACTGGTCCATAATATGTGTAAATTGGTCTAGTAAGGCCTTTCCGTAATTCAAAATACCCTGGGAGGCAGGCGGGCATATGGCAGGGCATATAGATAATTTCAGACCAAGATCGGGCCACTATTGTCAATACTGCATGTAATTTGGTTCACATCACTTTTATGATGTAATTGTGTCCTTTAATGGTGTTTTTTCGCTGAAGGTTTGCTGCTACGCAGCCTATGTTTTCTTTAGCTGCAATTCAGGTTGTTAGGGGGTGAGACAGGTGATCTGGCCATCCTGCACAAGAGGATGATACTCCATCTATGTGCACCCATGCCACTTTGTCTGCTGGTGAGGAAGTCATTTATTTAAAATTTGTACAGATGTGGGGAGGTCAGCCTTCCTTGTTTCACACCCTGTCCTATTTGGTATTGTCTAGACCGCTCTCCGTTCCATTTAACACATTCGGTTGATCCAACATACAGGTCATCAATTACTCTCCACCAGGATGGTTTTATGCCTGCCCTATGGACTAAGGGCTTAAGTTTGTAATGGTTGACTGCGTCAAATGCCTTTCTGGCATCAAGGGATGTAACATAGAGAGGGACCTCGTTGAGCTTAGATTCAGCTACGTCTCGGTTATTGTGTCCGAGGTCGCATTGGAGTTCATTCACGTTTGACAACTTGGTAGTTTACAAGTAAAAGTTGTGTCATGCTTGATCAATTCTTTTGTTTTTGACAAGTTTGACCAGAAATAGTCCGGCAGACAGTCGTGCTTGACTGCTTCAGAAGTTGTCATCTGAGAGTGCAGCTTGCTCATTAACCATGACTGATTAACAAACTTACAGATTAAAAGATTTCACAGTTTTTAGCGAAACCCAACAAAGAGATCAAATATGTATTATGAATGGGATATTCACAACTGTGAGCAGATGTGCTCAATTTTAACTAAATTTCCAAACATCTTGTATTGTGTGCTGGTCATTCCAACTGAGTCAGAAAGTAAGGGGTCACCATTTAATCTCAAGTTGGGGGAGGGGGGTTTGGATATTTTTTTGCAATAAATAATTTCTTTCTCAGTTTTGGTGAAATAAATAATTTTTTGACAGTCTTGAATTTAATAATTTCTGGCGGGGTTATTTCTCTACAAGGTGTTGCTTAATTTTGGAATGAATATTTGGGGACTTCGCGCACTTGAAATAAATAATAATTACCCGCTGAGGAAAACTCAAAGCACCCCCCCCCTCAGATATTTAATTGTTGTCCCCTAATGTGACTGAATGGATGATTGGGGCTTATACCCTGTATATATCTATACCGTTGGTGGGCTCAATAGACCAGGAGAAGGACACAGGCAAATGATGATTGAAACAGCTGTCCAACGAACAGTAAGTCCAGGTGACCTGTCCAGAACAGGAATCAAACACTGGACCCAGCGATTGGCAGCCCACTGCACTGCTGACTGAGCTTGCCCTCCCCTATCTGGAGAAGAGACAGATAAATATAATTCATTCAGCATTATTTTACAGTAATGTCTCCTATCTAGAATATCTGGATAAATAGATATCTTTATAGACATCTAAATCTAGATAGCAAGAAAGCTAGAAAGCTTGAAAGCTGGAAAGCTAGAAAGCTAGAAAGAAAGAAAACAGACAGACAGATAGACAGATAGACAGATAGATAGATAGATAGATAGATAGATAGATAGATAGATAGATAGATAGATAGATAGACAGATATTTTTTCTATAAGTCCTTAGACATAATATTTTTAACGCTGTCGATTAACACCTCTTTAAAAATTGTATAAGGGGGTGACCATTTAATAATCAGGGGGGCTTGGAGTTTTCCTTGACGGGTAATTATTTATTTCACAGTAATGGCAGCCACAATTATTTATTTCAAGCATGCGAAGTCCCTAGATATTCATTCCCAAATCAAGCAACGCCTTGAAAGAACCCCTTCAGAAATTATTTATTTCAAGACTGCCCAAAAAGGATTTATTTATTTCATAAAAACTGAAAAAGAAATTATTTATTTAAAAAAAAAACTCCAAGCCCCCCTCTTAAGATTAAATGGTGGTCGACTAGGCATTTTCTTGTGTTATGCTCCATCGCATCTGCAACCCAAACACCATTTCTCAGACCTTCTCCAGCTGAGACTCCACAAAATAATTTGTGTTAATCCCTTACTGAAAACACAAATTTTCTGCAAGCTTATTCTCATTAATTGATAATTTGATACAGTAATAATTCTGGTTTGTTTTGTTAGTCCTGGGCTTAGCATGGAATGCAGATAACAACTGAACTATTTAACTTGGTGGATGATTGTCTATGACAACTTCGAAGTGAGTGAGGCGTCTGAGGCAAATGGTGTCAAAAACAAAAGAAAGCATTAATTTTCACACAGGTTATCAGGTACTTGTTACAACTTTGCCAAAGTGGAAGGTGTCATGACAAGTTTGTCAAACATGAATAAACTCCAGTGGGCCTTTTGTCATGATGCAGCTTCGTTAAGTGTAAACAATGAAAGTTGTTATGATCCCTAAAAACATTTCATATGCGAAATGACAACTCAAAGTAATGCTTGCCAGTGGTTACACTAGTCGTAGTGATACCCTACCTGGAATTTCATGTCTCTCCTCTTGAGTATAAGATTGTTATTGGCCAAAATCATCTCAGATTGCATGCAGCATTTGACATCCAAACAAACTACTACAACTACCATCCGGTTTTGCAAACAAACTACTACAACTACCATCCGGTTTTGCAAAAACCGGATGGTAGTTGTAGTAGTTTGGTTCTCCCTGGACTCCGAAGAGGGAGGAGAGGGACATAAATATACTCCAGCGGCTCCAGAATGCCCTGCCACCTACCAGGCAGAGGAACAAATTGATTCAAAGGCCAGAGGACACGGCACATGCATTACATGCTATTTTTACCAGACTTGCAAGGGCTGGTGATCTGTTGTTGATGAATCCCACCTGCATATCTGAGAGCTGGCTGTCAATCACTTGCTTTAAGACTCTTTCCATGCAGATATATTCCAGAGTCTTTAGTAGAATCGATGCGATTGTGATGCCCCTGTAATTGTCCATCACTCTGGCGTCTTTTGCTTGTTACGGGATCATCAGCTTGTAGGCATCCTTGAGCGTTCGGGGCACCATTCCTTCGTTGATGATATGCTGGAAGATGTTGGAGATGGCGTTTATAGCACTTTCTTTTATACTAGGTGATTCAAATTTTCAGCACACAGGTTGATTGAGTTGATGGCTTTCCCAGTTTTCAGATGCTTGATCGCTTGGGTGACTTTATCTGTTGTGATTATCACATCCTCTCCATCCTCCGTAGTCAAGGCTCTTAGATGTTGGAGTATCTGCTTATACACTTGGCTTGATCAAAATTTGGTGAAAATATTCTACTTCAGGAGTACTGTGAACGTTTGCCACGTTGCTCAGTCAATTTTTGTCGTATTAGGATTCTGTAAGGTCTGGTAGGTAGCCTGGAATCAGTTCTATCCATTTTAATTGCGATTACACGTCGTCTGTTGCCTTACAGTTTGTCTCATCAACATGCGAACTGGTGTTTGGCCTGATATCTCTGCATCTAAAAGTGGTGCCGTAATATGGGGTGAATTTGGACACTGGGGTGAATCGGGACAGAACAGGGAAATATTTTATTTGCTAAAATACACCAATTTATACTTGCCTTAGGAATTTGATTTTTGGCATACTTTTAGTTAACATACCAGCACATAATGTGGTGGAAGTTTGTATGTGTAACTGCAGGGAGTGAGGAGCTGCAGCACCTTAAATTTGGCCCCGCAGAAATGACATTTTTGTAGGTGGTCAAAACTTTGCGTGTTCCATATAAAGTATAAATATTGCAGCTTCCAAACTTGCAGCAAACTTTAAAATCAGTTTAAAATTGTCATTGAGGACCATGATTATAGACTGGTTATTGGATTGTGATTGTTTGGTCCTGGGTTCAGATCCAGGTCTACAGCATAGTTTCGGGATTGAACAAAATAACCCTACTTATTTTCATTTGAGTGTGCTGGTGTGGCTTTTCGAAGAATATTATTGAATTGGCATCACTTATAGTGGAATTAGTCCAAAATAATCAATCACTATCAAAATTTGAAGAAAAATTGAGTTTTCAAACGTTTTCTGTCATTTACATGGCATTTTTTATAAATCTGCATATTATCAATGAAATTGATTAAATTTCCTTCAAAATAATTTTTTTTGCATATTGAATGTGTTTTCTATTATTTATTCACAAGTAGCACTCAATCAAAGAAGGTAGGAAGTTTTGATTGTGGAAATAATGGAGTGTCCCGATTCACCCCAAAGTAGGGGGTGAATTGGGACAGTGGTTTTCTGAGCCCTGATCATTGGAAATTTAAGATATTACTTGAAGCTCCAAGGGATCGTTAGACCTTTTGCTCGTACACAATTTCATACCACATTTTGATTTCTGGGTTGATTTGTGGCCATTTTATAACAGAAAAACAGCCAAAACTGTCACCCCATATTACGGTACAGCAGATCAACATACAGGCCTACTCATGGATAGAACAGCCAATTTGCAATGTGAATATCACATTTTCGCAATGTTTTGCGACGTTTTTTGCCGATTTTCGAGCTATTTCATTCGATGGCAGTTCATCTTGCTTGTTGATATTCATGACGCAACCAGAATAATGGCTTAAATTGCCGTGACGTCACAAAAAATGCACTCCAGTGCCACTACTGGGTTAGTTCTTGACCATTATTGCCAGTACCACCCCTCTAAGCCCTTGCATTGGTTTTATACAGGCCTGTCAGACCCGTTCTATATTTCAGTTCGCATGCTAGATAAGACAGACTAATTTTTTTCCATACGGCGATTTTTACGGACGATCCTTCAGGTCACGATTGCACACTTTGACTGTCACTTGAGTTCAAGTTTGACAGATTTTTGTTCGGAGCAACTGCATTTGTCAGATAAATATTCTTGTACCATTCAACACCTCTTTCAGCCAATCACGTTACAGTATTTCAGGGGAATAATTCCCATATTCTTTGTTGTCCAGTTATCCTCTCATGTTTGACTGTTTGAGTGTTTGTCTCATGGTATAAGCCGGTTATTCACCATGGGATCAGGAATATGTGTTTATCACACCTCGGCCTAAATCACATATTCCCTCTCCCGTGGTGAATAAGCTTTACAAATTAACTCAAGTTCAAATGGACAGTCGAGAAACAAGTTGTCTAGACATGAGATAAAAAGGCTATGGTATGGTTGGTAGCATTATGTCTCTGGTATAGTCACCCTCTATCCAGTATAGTGCCTCTGGCCTCGGGACTATAATGGATCTCTCGTGACTATACCAGGGATGTACTGCTCCCACCCATGGAATAACCTCATAGCGCGCACAATATTGTTGATTTAATACACATTCTCTACATTTCATAGTCCTTTTCATCTAAATATTTTGAGACAAACACACTTTGAAAATTTAAAGCCATCTGCAATTCTTTCTTTCTTTTTTCTAAAGGAATTTCCCTGATTGACATTTTACACAATGTATCATGCAGACCTACAAACTGGCCAATTTTTTAAAACCAAAGTTATTTTGTTGAACTGTTTATACACATGTATTGTCATTTGAAATACTTTAGATTTTAAAAACAATTCAAGGTGCATCCCTGTATGAAATTACCTTGAACCTCGGGGATAAGCTCGGATGATGTTGTTCCTTATGTAAGTGACCAGTGGAACAGAAAATTTCTGAAACGAAAGCCAAAATAAAAATATGATCAGTCGGGGAGACCAGGCTATAAGCTGTGCCATGGGTTATTTTGTGCCACCGCACAGATGGCCTGCTGTGGGGGAGAAATGAAGACCTGAGTAAAGAAGGCAATAGAGAGGATAATTGGCTACTTGTTTACTAGTCCCATGGACGCATGCATACCTTGCCATGGTAACAATGTAATTAGAAAGCAGCTATTAAAATTTTAATATTTAGTCTTATTTTTAGTATTCGATTGTGCATCTTATTCTGGTCAATTAAACTGCACACCGCATTCCCAATTATTATGCAACCATGCTTTTTCGTGATATCTCTAAAAGAAATAGCTAACATTATTTGAATATCCTTTACACTTAATGATACATTACCATGCAGCTAATATCCTGTCAATTTTGTCCAATTCCATTGGCTTAGTTGGAAGTTATGCTGTATAATGATGTTTTGGGTGTTCCCAATTATTATGCAAATTCTTGGAAAAGCATCCATGGCCAGTCTTAAGGACCCAAACTAATCTGAAGATTCCATCAGCATATACATCATAACACAAAAAGAGAGTTATAACCATCATTTCAAACAAAGAATGAATTCATATCAAAGAAAGCCATTGTAATTCTCCTGCTTTGAAATAGCACTGAAATTACTGTTTTATTGGTATAAAAAACCTCTGTAAGCCAGACAAAATGCAAAATCATTACTTAACTCATTTACCACTTTCCTTAAGTTTAGAACTCTCTAGTAAACCAATGGCAATTAAGGTGCACCAATGTATTTGAAAAATATCTTGAAATGAATTGAACGCATCCAATTGCCAATGCTATTCCAATGCACAGCGCTCCTGAATAAATTTCATGATTAAAAAAATTCAACAAGAAAACCGAAAGCACATGCTTATAGAGCAGGGTCATGAGAACATTTTGAAACAAACACCGAAAAATTCCGTTGGGAAAATTTTGAGTTATCGTCATTTAAAATTTTTTGTTTATCACACTCATATTTTCTTGGTAACAAGGGGGCATAGAAAGTTGTTTAAGTCATTTATCATGCTTAGAGAGACATCTGTTGATGGTAAGACAACATTGTTTAATTTACATGATAATTGTATGTGTGTGAGATATGCATTGGCTAAAAATAGTTTGCAGAGTGTGATAAACACATGCAGATGCATATTTGTCAAAGATGTGACTTTGTAGCCCCAGTTAATTGATTCGATTGTTTTTTTTAATGTTTCATCCGCTTTTAGCTTGATTTGAATTTAATTTAGCCTTTCTTTTTAATTTTTGCAATGTTTTTCATCAAAATATGACATTTCAAACGACCTACATTTGTAGATCATTCATACAAAATTATAATTAGACTGAATGTGATTTATATAAATTACCTCAATATATCATATAAACATTGCATAAATGTTAAGAAATTAACCCCAACTATGGCTTTTTGTGATCCAAGAAGTGAGTTAATGAATTTTACTGATGGCTTTTTTTGCAATAATTTCAGGACAAAAAACCCATTTAATGGACTAACTCATCGAAGCCATCATAATATGAACATGAGATGCTAAATAGCTGGACAATTGATACTGAAACACAATATCACATTGAAAGAGAGTCACTCATGTGCAAACAACAACAAAGGTAGACAATTAAGCAATGATGGGTCAAATAATCACTACAAAAGATATCTAATAGAGGCTATAAGCTGATTATTATGCAAAGGTATTGTTCTTTTAACTTCTGCATCTGCTGACATTTGAAGATATTGAAACAAAAAATCTCACAGACATATATGATAACAAAAAACACACAATTCTGTACTGAGAAAATGCATGAAATATTCATATATCATGTAATATACATTTAATTTAGCTCTAACTGGCCTGAATACAATAAATCATTCAAAGGGATGAACAGAGGCAATATTTAAAAGCTGCAAACTAACATGCAGGTGTGTGAATTCCTATAACATGCAGTCACATGTGTTTATCACACCCTGCGCAATATTTTTGGTCTAAACATATCTAACACAGATACAATGGTGATGTAAATTTAAGAATAATGTCTTACCATCAACATTTGCCTCTCTAAGAGTCCTAAATGTCTCAAACAGCTTTCTTTGCCCCAATTTCAGCATGAAAATATGAGTGTGATAAACAAAAAACTTAAAATGGATATAACTCAAAATTTTCCCAACGGAATTTTTCGGTTTTTGTCTTAAAATGTGCTCCTGACCCTGCTCTATAAGCCTGCACTTTCGGTTTTCTTGTTGAATTTTTTTAATCTTGAAATTTTTTCAGGAGCGCTGTGCAATGGGAAATAGAAGTGTGAGTTTTTGACTTGGTGTCATATTTTGCAGAGACACTCGATTTGGTGTTTCAACGCACCTTATGACTGTAGTGTGCAATAGATACAATCTAAGCTGAAATGTTATCGATATTTTTTTAATGGTTTTTCAATGCAATTGTATTATATTGATTTCTTGGTCATTAAAGCATCCACGTTTGAAATGATGGTTTCATTTTTTATTTAGTGTTATGAGGTATATTCTAATGTCATTTCATAATCAACTTAGTTGATTTTGGGTGGCAATGCATGCTTTTCAAAGTAATTGCATAATAATTGGGAACACCCCAAAGCCTGATTATATAGCATAACTCCTCACTGAAACAATGGAATTGAACGAAAGTGACATAATATTTCCTTCATGGCACACATGTCACTGTGTGTAGAGGATATCCAAATGGTGTTATTTCTTTTTGAGATGTTGCAAAAAAGCATAGTTGCATAATAATTGGGAACGCAGTGTCAGTGTAAAATTTCTTTGATTTTTCAGATCGCTCTGGTTGCCATGTTTTTGCAATAATTGGAAATGTTAAGCTTATATTGCATAAAGGTTGTTTAAATGCAGTGAATTCATTTTTCAGTTGCCAGAAAGCAGGAATTTGCCATTAAGTTGAAATTTCAACAATTTCTTTTTTCAAATGCATACATTTTTTTTGTGGGCATTCTATTAATATATTTCTTCTCTATTGTTTTATTGTTTCTTCTATAATTTCCTTTTATGTTGTTATTGTACATATGGGCCACTTGAAAAACAGCTTTGCTGAAGTGCTACCCATTTCAAATATATTCAATAAATAGATAAATATAAATCCATATCTTATTAGGGAAATAGGAAAAGGGAATAAATAAATAACATGACCAAGGGTGTACTACACAAAATAGGATAAACCCTGTCCAGATAACTTACTGCATCTCCAGTGTTCGTTGCTATTCTGTTCCCATTCGGTCTCTGGACAGAAAACGTAAAGCGCCCTTCGAAGTTTCCTGTCACAAGATTGTTTCTTATCTCAACTGTTGGAGCAGAAGTTGTGTGTAGCGATACTTCCAACCAACCATCAGGGTATCGGGCTCTCAACTGAAATATAATTACCAGATAATATTTGTATTTATTTATTTTTGTTGATGTTAATTGCATGTGATAGTGATAGAGCCATGTAAATAAAATGAGTTTCATCATTTTCAATGATTCAATAAAGTATTATCATATCGTATCGTAATAGAGATTATGTTAGTCAAGACTCAAGATACCTTTTTTGCCAGGAGAAAATTCCATTACAATTTCTATGACAATATGAAGTTAAAGAAACCAACATATATTTACAGTAAGGCAGGAGGACATTTTAAGACCAAAGTAGCTGGTCGCCAGCAAATGGCCCCCTCGGGTTACAGAATGTTTCAGAGAGAACTAAGCATTAGCCTGTCAGATTACAGTACTCTTTCCAAGAATGTGCTCAGCTATATTGAGCAGAGACCACACTCTTAACAAAAATATTTTATATTTAATCTTTGAGGGTTCTGTAAGCTGGTATGGATAAGGAACCCTAAAGGGTTCATTATTCAACTTTTATAAAGGTTTCAACAGCAAACAAAAAACAACACTTAGATAATCCAACTGCACTGAACTCCCACAACGGAACCCCTTTCTCTCAAGTTGGGAGCACAGGGTTCATTCATAGGGCCTTCCCACTCAGTATTGATTGAACCTTTTCTTACTTTACTTTATCCTTCCACTGTCTGGTAGGCCTTAGGCCTGTACGATGTTTTTGCCATTTTCATCATCAGTTTCTTCCATGTCATCGGGTTCGGCTGTGTAATGTGTTATGGGGAGAGGGGGTTCTTCATTATATATATAGTTGTTCCAATATTTGTCAAGTCTGTTTTTAAAAGTATTGATGTTGTTGACGTTTACTACTTTCTTTGGGAGAGAGTTCCAAGGATTAACTATTCTAAGTCCGAAGAAATGCTGTCTGAGGCTGGTTTTTGGGCGCTCCTTGGTTATCTTAACATTGTGCCCTCTTCTCGCTGATGTTTTTGCTTGTTTGAAGGGTGGTGATGTCTTGTAGAGATCATGTGTAAACTTGTAGGCTTCGATCATGTCACCGCTTGTAGAGATCATGTGTAAACTTGTAGGTCGATCATGTCACCTCTTGTTCTTCAATATTGCAGTGATGGTAATTTTAGCGCCTTGAGTCTTCTGCTGTATTCTAATTCTTTAGGTTCTGGGATCATCTTTGTAGCTCTTCTCTGCACTCTTTCTGGAAGCTTCATGTCCTTCTCATAGCGAGGATAGGCGCTGCAGTGACCGTACTCCAGTAGAGGTCTAACAAGAGACTTGTAAAGTGCTGTCAGAGAATCCGAGTCAAGGTAGGTGAAAGATCTTCTGATTAGTCTTAGTATTTTGTTTGCTTTGTTGACTTGAATCTCTGTGTGTCCACTGAACTTCAATTGATCGTCAACCCAGACTCCCAGGTCTTTCTCTGATGTTGTTCTGTCAAGGACGACTTGATACTTCTCTGATCATACTATATGTTCTCACTGAGTTACTTCTTCCAATATTCATGACAACACATTTCTTCTCATTGAAAGTTAGCTGCCAGATCTTTGCCCATTCGTCTAGTCTTCTTATATCTTCTTGGAGCGATGTTGCTGCTTCCGGCGTGGCGGTGTTGGCAAATACTTAGGTGTCGTCAGCAACCATTTTGATCATAGAGTGCACTTGTTCTGGCTGGTCGTTCACATATAGGACAAATAACAGAGGAGCTAACACACTACCATGAAGGGACTCCTGACAAGACTTCAGCCCAAGATGAGTCTTCACCATTGATAGCCACCTACTGTCTTCTGCCTGTTAAGAAGCTGTTGATCGGTGAATAGATGTCCTCCTTGATTCCATACCCTGCCAGTTTCTTCAGTAGTCTGTGATGTGCGACCTTGTCGAAGGCCTTGGCTTAGTCCATATAAATGACATCAATACATCTGCCTTGGTCCAGTATTTCAAGGCATTCTAGATTTTAATCCGCACCCATTGCTTTGCGCACAGATCCGAGTATAGTAGTAGTAGTAGTATCTTTTATTAGGGATAAGCATTATTACAATAACTCAAATAAATTAATAAAAGAAGGTAGTCTGGATCTTAATGGAAGAAGAAAAGAAGAAGAAGAAATCCATGGTGCCTCCAAAATAGCTACGACAAAATGGCCGCCATTCTTGAATTGCCCAATGTGAATTTAATGTTTTGCTTAGAGTTATAAAATTTGGAGCAGGTATTGGCCTGTAGGTATGGCTCAAAATCCAATATGGCTGCCAAATAGGCCACTACAAAATGAACACCATCGTTGAATTGTCCATTTGGAGCTTAGTTTTTCACTTCAAGTTATAAAATTAGGTACCTGTATTGGCCTGTGGGTAATAATCAGGCACGCATTGATAGATTTCATATTAACAGACGAGCGTTGACAACACCTCCATTTCTGGTTTATTGGTAGACCTACCCTCTAGTTAATACAAATACACATGTCTGGTGTTGATATGTAGACAGGTAGATAGAGTACCAAATTTTCATTTAAAAGTGAGAGGAAATATTCAAAATATTTAGTTTACTTAGCACGGGACTGTTAAACTGTTTCATTTTTATATACTTTATTCTGAATTCGGCTCATCAATACTTACATGAGGAAAGATGGAACCTGCACAAGCGGATGATGTGCAGCTCAGCGCCAACCGTCGTCTATAGAAACTGGAAACCTGCAGGTAGATAGATAGATAATTATTAGATATTGTAATTCCGACCCTCTAATCCCACTTCTGGGTGCTCACGAGGGTTGATTCATGAGAAGAGGAGAGTCCTCAGTGTTACACATTTACTTCATCATCATGTGAGGTGAGATAACGACTACTTCTACAAATTATGAGAAATTAGTTCCAGGATAATCTTTCAAACCAATGTTGCCTCTCAATAGCCCACAACCGTGCTGATGGGGCGAAAAACACAAACTCACACTCTAAAAAATTTCAGACAAAATTGGTTTTTTAGATTCAAAATTGTCTTTTGAAAAACCAAATTTCAATGCAAAAAACAAACATGGATTTTTTTAAAATTTTGTCCCGACATTTTTTAGAGTGCACTCACTCACTACGTCATGTGAGGGATCTTTTACTTGCCGAGCACAGACACAGCCACAAGTAAATGAGCGATAATAGTACTTTCTTTTACCGAAATTGGTCATAATAGTGGCTGGTATGAAAATTTTTCTAATTGTTTTTCTGATTTTTTGGTCTTAGTGAGAATCGTGACAAACATCGGTAACAGGGAAAAAAGCCATACTTTCTGTCTATTGACCAATCACAGGGGCGTATTCTGGCAGGAAGCAGTTAGGAATCAGACAAGACTAATGCTGCAAAGTGTTACAACGGCCGAATTTGAACCATTAACTTTTCATAGTAAAGCGACCGCCAATTTAACATCTCGCCTGAACGACATGCTTCTGTGACTTCGCTGATGAGGTCCACTAAATATTTTAGATTCCCCAACCTGAGTTTGAACCCATGCAGACAAAGACCTAAGCTGGCGGCCGGCTCCTGACTACTACCCAACAAACACAAAGACGTCTTTTAGAGGTTTTTTGGACGTCTATTTTTGGTTCTGTGGACGTTTTGTTAAAAGTTTTTCCTGCCTCCATTTGTAGGGGCCAAGGAAATTGCCAAAAATGTTTTCTGAAAATGTTTTGAAGCTCAGTTTTGTAAAAGTTTTTTTTTAGGTTTTTCAGAACATTTTTCCGAAAGTTTTAAAAATGTTTTTATTGGGACTTCCCAAAACATTTTGAAAGAACACATTTTAGCCGTTTTTACCTGGCTAGCCAAAACGTTTTTATAATGTCTTATTGTGGTTTATTGGTTGAACCCTTCAACCTCACATTTGCTGACATACAAAGATATTACATAAAATAGAACTCACTAACACAATTAACAGTCTGAAGCTTTTATACAAAAGCATTAAAGAAAATCCATGCAAGGTAATATGAAACATTACATCTTGAACAAATACATTGCATCACCTGATTTTAAACATACCATAAATATTATTACTTGAAGATCTATCTATTGAATTCTTCCTCTTCTAAAGTCTATTTCCTTTTTAATTTAGTCGGTACATTTAGATCACATCGAGTCAGTGACTTTCCTGATAGTCCTTGATATCAATCCATTGGTGTTTTCTTACTCCAAACATCTCAGGAACACTTTCCAAGTAGTCATACATTTTCTTACATGTCCACACAGGGTATCTCCAGATTGAGGGCTTCATCATGAAACTCCCAATAGTCCATTTGTCAAAATTAATTCAACAAGTTGTTTGTATCCCTCAGAGTGCATAATGTTTATAGCATGGTGGCTGAACCAACATACACCATATTATAGTCCTTCATGCCAAAGGCAATGTGTACAGTTTTTGCAGCTTCACAGCTTCAAATGTATCTCCATGCAAACATAGTAGACTTTGAGAACATCCCAAAACAACAGTACATTACAGCTCTCCGCCAGCCAAATGTAATATTTTTGAATGTATAAAATGCTATATCCCCATCTTTTGGCTCTTCTTGACTTGAACAGGATGTGACAGTTCAAACCACAGGAACCAGGATGTAGGTTAATAGTACTGGGTCTGATAATGGTGAGAAATGAGCATGGACCTTTTTTATACATCTAAAAGAGGTTTTTCAAAGTTGTCCAGACAAAAACATGTAGAAACGTAGGCACAGAACAGCTAAAAGACGTCCTTCCAAAACATTTGAACAATGTCCAGAAGTAACTTTTTTTGAAGATCTTTTCCTGTCTGTCAATTGGCAGTATTTGAAAACCTTTTTTGCAAACCAAATACTAGTGTATGCACAGAACGTCCAAAAAACGTTCCTTCAAAACTTTTCAACAATGTTTAAAATCAACCTTTTTTGAAGATATTTTCCTGATGGTTTTATTGTGGTGTTTGAAAACGTTTTTTGAAAACCAAATGTTAATGTTGGCATAACACTTCAAAAAGATGTTTTTCCAGAAGTTTTCTACAATGTCTGATAATGACATTTTTGAGGATCTTTTCTTGACTTTTAAATTGTGGTGTCAGAAAATGTTTTTTTGTGAACCAAATACAAACTATATGGCAAAACGTTTTATAAACGTCTAAAAAACGTCTTTTAAAAAAATAACCAAAGCAAAACCATACAAAAACGTTTTGGAAACGTCCTGTGTTTGTTGGGTAAGATCGCTGCCAGTCTAGCAAAGACCTTCCTCGGAGCCCAGCTGGCCCCTAACCGTTCAGCCATCCAGCTGCTGTAGGCACAGGTGGGAGTAACTTCTTGTAACTGATATCAGACATACACTCACCAGCAAGGCCCCATTTAAGCATGTAACTCCCAAACGGAGCCTCCATTTGGGACTTCAGGGACTTCAGGGAGTTAGCAGGAGTTAGCGGGAGTAAGTGGGAGTTAGTGGGAGTTAGTGGGAAGTACGGGACTTAGTGGGAGTTACGGGAGTTAGTGGGAGTTAGCGGGAGTTAGTGGGAGTTACGGGACTTAGCAGGAGTTATGGGAGTTAGTGGGAGTTACGGGAGTTAGTGGGAGTTAGCTGGAGTTATTGGAGTTAGCAGGAGTTAGCGGGAGTTAGTGGGACATAGCGGGAGTTAGCAGGAGTTAGCGGAAGTTAGCGGGAGTTAGTGGGACATAGCGGGAGTTGCAGGACGTCAAGGAGTTCCCGGAGTTACATGCTTAAATGGGGCCTACCAGCAAAAGAAACATACCGTAATATGGGATGAATAGGGACACAGGGGTGAATTTGAACAGAACAGGAATGTAAGTTATTTCTTCATAGATCAACTACTTCTGTTAAACCTATGGAATTCATTTTTGGCACATTTATAGTACACATATCAGCGCCTATTGTGATGAGATTTTATACTTCTAATTGCGGTCAGTGAGGAGCTGCAGCACCTTAAGCTTGGCCCTGCATAATTTGAATTTTGACGTACTGGTCAAAACTTTGCTCATTCCTCAAAAATTGTAAACTACAGAGTCATCAAACTTGCAGGAATTTCTTTTCAATCTAAACTGGTATCGGGGGACCACAATAGTAGACTAGATGTGGGATTTTGTCTGTTTGGTCATGGGTTCGGATCCAGGCCAATAGCAAAGTTTAGGGAATTAACTAAATACA
Organism: Platynereis dumerilii; assembly: GCA_026936325.1. Taxonomy (NCBI): domain Eukaryota; kingdom Metazoa; phylum Annelida; class Polychaeta; order Phyllodocida; family Nereididae; genus Platynereis; species Platynereis dumerilii. The sequence continues at coordinate 35,724 of JAPTHN010000173.1, forward strand.
CTCTACCAGTTTTCATTTGAATGTACTAGCATGGCTCTTTGATAAATATTATTGAACTTGGCACTATTTATTATGGATTTAGTCCAGAATTATTAATCACCTGCAAAATTAGCAAATATCTGAAGTTTTTGATAGTTTTTGTCATTTATCTTTTTTTTTTTGATTTGTACATTGTCAATGGAATTGATTTCAGATTTGCTTTTGAAGATGTTTTCTTATATATTTAGTCGTAAGAAGCAGTCACTTAAAAGAAGCTAGGAAGTCTTGATTGTGGAATTAATGGAGTGTCCCAATTCACCCCAAACTGTGGGGTGAATTCGGACAGTGGTTTTTTGGCCCCTGAGCCTTGGAAATTTAAAATACCATTTCAAGCTCCTATGGAAAGTTAGACCTTCTGCTCGGACACAATTTCACACCATATTTCGATTTCTGAGTTAATTTCTGTCAATATTATGATATAAAAATGGCCAATTCTGTCCCGATTAACCCCATATTACGGTAACACTTGATTTTGGCTTATAATTTTGCAAATAATTTTTTTATATAAAACGAATTGTATGGCATTGATACTTAGATCAACTAGTGTCTTTTTGCCCAAAATCATTGACCTGTGACCATTTCCTGTCGGCCTTTTGACTTGTTTATCACATCTCAGTTATTGTATTAAAATGTGGCCTTGCCAAAAAGTTCCACCAAAAATAAAGGCGCCATTTTAAATAATGCCCAAACAGATGATAAAAGCCGAAAGATTAGCACAGCAACTCTATTTTTTAATTTTATAGGACAATTTGAAAATTGGAGTTTTGTACATTTCAAAATGTAGCAGGAAAAATCACTATTGTCTGGGCCCTTAGAATTGAGATCTTTTAATAAAATTTTCAGACAATTTCAGTAAGTTGTCTGAAAGTTGCAACAATTTTCTTCAGAGCCAAATTCATAGTTGAACACATTTTTTTGCGACGACGCTGGCAATATTCTGAAAATCACATTAACACAACTTGTACACAATTTAAAAAAAAAAAAAAAAAAAATGGACGAAAGCATGAGATGTTCCAGATTATTGAGTCCAGACACGGACTAAACAGATATGCAAGTAAAAAAGTTCCAGGTCCATAGTTCCAAGTAAAGTTTCTCATTTCAGAATTGAATTGGCAAGGTCATTTATTATTACAAAAGCTGAAATGTGATAAAGAAGTCAAAAGGCCAACAGGAAATGGTCAAAGCTGAATGATTTTTGGCACAAAGACACAAGTTAATCTAAGGATCAATGCCATACAATTGTTTTGTATAAAAAAAAAAATTCTTTGCAAAATTATAAGCCAAAATCAATTGTTGTGTTTCTTGTGAGTGAATATTCATAACATATATATTCTGTTAGAAATTTTACAGAATTTTTCCTTACTTTTTGATAAATTGTTAATAATTTTTTATGTGTGTTTAACAACTTCTGTTTGAATTTAAATGAAATATCAGAAACTTGGATAGAGTGAAATATTATAATCATAATCAGTTTTTTTAACCCTACCTCTTCTCTTCTAACAGTATGAACGAGCAGTCCATCATTGTGTAGAAGCACTCCTGAAAGTAACAGGTATATTTTTTTAATAAAATGGAGGCAATTCATAATGAGCAAATTTAGCCACTTCTCAGCTAGGCCGAGACCGAGTAGCATAACTAAGCCTCAACACCCTATCAACTAAGAAAAGTTTCATATTACAAGTTGCAGATTAAAAATCTGAGAGGGCCCTGTTGGTAATTTGTTGACATTTTTTTCACCCTCAATGGATTTACTGCTGAAGTTCGAGCCAGGGCTGAACCTTTTATTGGATATCTTTCAGGGTGCCTGCCAATCCTGGAAAAGCCTGGGGTTTTATTTCTCAATTTCCAGGCCTTGAAAAGCCTGGAAAAACCAGCATTTTGAAAAAAAAAGGCCTGGAAAAACCTGGAATTTAGTTTTTATGAAAATTAAAATAGTCCACTGCTAAATTTTTAGCAATTTTTAGCGATGATAGGACCAAAGGACCAAAGGACGAATGTCGTGTTCAGAAAAAAATGTGTCCATAGTGTGGTTAATTGGTCAGTTGGCCTGGAATTTTGAAAAACTTTGACTGGAAAAAGCCTGGAATTTGGTTTAAAAAAAGCTGCAGACTTTGACATTGAGTTAAAAGGGCCAATTGCAGGCTTGATTACCTTGATGTTAGGCCCACTTACCGAGTGCATTCATGAAGTAATCAGTAATGTAGAAGATTGCCATTTTGTTTCCATATCGGGAAAAATTATAAGGTTCAGTTCTTTCGGCAGTTCGTGTGTTAGTCTGTCTTCCGCGCCATGCCCAATCGCCCTGAAAAAGCACTCAAAAGTTCAGACAATGTGACCCCAGTTAGCCATTTATTTCCATTGCGGATGCCGTGGGTCAGATATCAGTGCACTTTTTTTTATATGATCATTCAGTCTGTACCTCAAACTCACTTTGCACCAGTCCAGGTGATTTGATTCTCTAAATTCTGAGAAATATTGGGAATTTTTAGTATGATGTTAATGACAACTAAAAGCATTACCCCGGTATTTATCTCCTCTGCATGCAAAAGCTGTGCATACCCATGGACATCAAAGTACAATGAAAGGTGATTGTTTAACTCACCAAAATAAATCAAAAGGAGCTGTTTTGAAGCTGACTTCAAATCAACTTTTTTTCTGACTAAAATTTCGCACTTTTCAAATTTTGACCAAATAAGACCAAGAGGAACTAGTTTTTTGGCCGCCATTATGTACCTCTTTTCATCAATATATCGGTAAATAAGGTAGATAGAAAGTTAATTTCTGTGGCAATAGCTGTGCAATTAAAACAGAAATACATATTGGCCACTTTGGAAGCACTAAGTTGGCGGCCATATTGATTTTCAAGATAGTCGCAACTGAAAAACTGTATATTGCCTTATCCTTAGTCCAGTGTTAATCCTCGTTTCTGATTGGCTGAGAGCCGCGATATATGAAACCGTACACCCTGTCTGTCGTCACCAGACAGGGTGTACAGTGTATGAGATAAACAATGATGTCACAATTGCAACCATAGGATTGTTATGACATCATCCATGTAGCAACAATAGTCATGACGTCACAATGTCATTGTTTGAGCCATTGTGACATCATCCAGTTGGCAATACTGGTGATGACATCACAATGCTGTTGCTTTGTTATTGAAAGACATTTCAGACTTAGTTTGCAATAATCTATGGGCATCAATATAACAATTACATGACTTGTGGAGGGCGTTATGGGTGGTTGACAGCCCAAGGGCTTGCTTGTTGGCCCTACGATTTCTTGTCAGCCCGAGGAACGAGGGCTGACAATCGTGATATTACTATTATCATTACGTGATATTACTATTATCATTACCTCTTAGTCAAACAATTCATCTGCCTTAAAACTTTTCAGAACTTCCCAATTACAGAGCTTTAAAAGCACAATAAATGTATGCACTTTTATCCTCAGTCCAGTGTGAATCCTTGATTCTGATTGGCTGAGAGCCGCGGTGTATGACACCGTACACCCTGTCTGTCGTCACCAGACAGGGTGTATGAGATAAACAATGATGTCACAATTGCAACCATAGGATTGTTATGACGTCATCCTTGTAGCAACAATAGTCATGACGTCACAATGCCATTGTTTGAGCCATTGTGACATCATCCTGGTGACAGCACTGGTGATGACGGCACAATGCTGTTGCTTTGTTACTGAAAGACATTTCAGACTCAGTTTGCAAGAAAATCTATGGGCATCAATAAAACAAGAAGTCTGAGGATAAAACCGTTACACCCTGCTCGTTTTTCGAGGGTACGGGAATATACACCACTCAGGCCTCCATACACCACTCAGCCTTCGGCTTCGTGGTGTATGGAGTCCTTCGTGGTGTATATTCCTGTACCCTCGAAACGAGCAGGGTGTAACTGATATGATTTCCTTATCAGTGCTTGTGTATTATACTGTATTCAATATCCTGTGTGAATTTCAGCGTCATCAGGTAAAAAGGGACTGAGAATGAGCACCGGAATAATCATATCACGTTCTAATTGAGGGTACTCGCTCTTTTGGAGGTAATGCAAGCGTTCTTGCTGAGTGGCAGTGAAAAAATCTAGCTTTGTTGCTAAATATGACCTTTTCCGAAGTAAATACTCACTTCATCGAGTGCCAGAAAGGCAGTCCTTGGCCTGTGTGCCATCTTTGCAATAATACAATTTCAACTTTTAATTATTGGAGCCTCACAATGCAGTGCAGGTCTGTCACTCTTCTCACAATCCTTCTCTATCACTCCGAAAGAATGCTTTCACTCATCCTCCATAAGAACGCTACCACTTTACTGTGAAATGCACTGATTTCTGCAAAGGTAGGGGGTGAGTGTGGTCAGTTGAACCAAATTTTAGAATTGCTCTCCTGTGTGCATACTTTTACAGCTTTCAGGGAGAATAAGATGGAAAAGGTAGTTTGAAAAGTTGGCGATTTAAATACTACGAAAGCTCCAATCTCAATGTGACAAACTAAAATTTGCATCCAAAAAACAAAAATAGTGTCATTGTTCCCTTACCATGTATCTCAGAACCAAATTCAGCCAATAGATCTACATGAAAAAGACTAGCCTTATAAGGTCTAACACAAGGTTTTATGTATGTTCCCTGCTTCACCTGGTGAAAAATCGAGGATGGTTCATCTGGCCTGCCGGTTCAACTGGCCCCACTCTCCCCTACTCAACTCCTTGGTTATTATCACAGATAAAGTGACTTGAATTTAGTTATAAGTCATGATTAATGTCTCTGCTGTACCATGGACAATTTTTGACATCCCACGTAATGCCTAATACTTTGAAATGAGTGCAAAATTGGAGACAGTATTAATTTTTTCCTGAACTTTCCGAAGTTGTGCCCATTATATTGCACTCTATGATTTGGTAAACAGTATAAAACCACACCATAATGATGCTCTACAATATCCATTATTATCATTTTACAGGGCATTGTCTGGCCATTAACGCCCACTTCGCGGGCGTTAATTATACAATAACATTTTTTTGGAGGGCATTATGGGGTATTAATCAGTTATGGCCAGAGGGCAGAAATCATTAACTTAATGCACGAGCCGCTAGGCGAGGGCATTAAATGATTTCTGCCCGAGGGCCATAACTGATTAATACCCCATAATGCCCGACAAGTAAAATGTTATTATCATTATTATATACTTTTTAAAAATTGTTTTTCAGCTTCCCAAATTTTTATGAAGTACACTGCCATGGTTTTTCTTCCCAAACCCCTGCAGATTTAGTTAAACTGGCACTATCATGTAGTGATAAAATAAAATCATGAAAAACGAAGCTGTGATGGATAAATCTAGCCTAAAACTTACATTTTTAGTCCATTTTGTCACTTTTTGCGCTGCGTTTTTCAATCTGACGCTGTTATTTTTGCAGATAGAGCAAATTTAGGGCTTTTTCTGTTATCTGTGACTCACTGCAGTGTTTGTAAGCTTTTGAATTTTGCAAATCGGACCATTTTTCACCGATTTCTAGCAAAATCTGACAATGTCTGACAGAATTTTTTATTCCTCGTGTCAACAACGTCACCATGACGTCACGTCTGGTGACATCACGATGCTTAAAATACACAGAGGGCACCACTTGCCCATGTGTTAATCACATTATGGCCCCCATGTGTTAACCACATTATGGCCCTCCATGCATTATGCCATATGAAGGCCCTGAAAAAAACAGTTAACGGCCTATTTAATGCATGGTCAAGTATATAATAATGGCCGTTAACGCCCGCGAAATCGCCACCTGGTGTATTGTGACGTCATCAGAAGTGACGTCATGGTGATGTTGTTGATTTTTTTGGGCTAAAACGGCCAAAAATGGTCAGAATTGAAAAATTTAAAAGCCTAAAAATATATCCACGAAGAGGAGAACACTGTAATGTAATCGGTTTTGCTCTAGATTCAATAACAAGAGCGTGAGAATGCGAAAACGGAGCGGTCGTTAATGAATCCAAAAAATAGGTAACTTTCTGCTTGGATATGGATTGTGTTCAAAAATGATAATAATGATAATAACATTTATTTGTCGGGCAATATGGGGTATTAATCAGTTATGGCCCTCGGGCAGAAATCATTTAATGCCCTCGCCTGGCGGCTCGGGCATTAAGTTAATGATTTCTGCCCTCAGGCCATAACTGATTAATACCCCATAATGCCCTCCAAAAAAACGTTATTGACCAATTACTCCATGGTAATAACAACATTTTTCTCACCACAACTTTTTTTTTGTCTTTTCTGGTATTTATCTGGCATTTACTCCTGAGCCCTCCATTAGAACATGTCCACAACTCAATAAGAACGCGTATCCTCAAGTAGAACGCTTTATGATTATCCCCGTGAGACAGGGTGTACACTGTATGAGATAAACAATGATGTCACAATTGCAACCATAGGATTGTTATGACATCATCCATGTAGCAACAATAGTCATGACGTCACAATGCCATTGTTTGAGCCATTGTGACATCATCCAGGTGGCAGTACTGGTGATGACATCACAATGCTGTTGCTTTGTTATTGAAAGACATTTCAGACTTAGTTTGCAATAATCTATGGGCATCAATATAACAATTACATGACCTGTGGAGGGCGTTATGGGTGGTTGACAGCCCAAGGGCTTGCTTGTTGGCCCTACGATTTCTTGTCAGCCCGAGGAACTGTTGACAAACAGTGTACACCTCCGAGGAAATAGTCCAGGGGCACCTGTTGATCTCGCTGACATGGAAGGATTGCTGATACTACACACATGCAGGAACGATCTGGGGACCTGCCACTGATATCACCTGCACTGCAAGATAGTGCTGACACATTTTGTATGAGTAGGAGAGCTGTGGCAGCATGGTTGACATTTTTACGTTTTGTAATGGCGGCCGTTGCAACGGATTCAAGGGCTATCCCACAGTTCATTGCATATACGAGTGACGGATTCCCTTTGGGAATCCGAGTGAGGGCGAGTTTGGAGTCAACTCCTGGTTTACTTTCACCCCCGCAGTGGCGCTGCAAAAAAACGCAAGTCTGCTAGCGCCACCTATAGGAGTTCGCCGTCCTGTACCGTAATATGGGGTGAATAGGGACACTGGGGTGAATCGGGACAAACAAGGAAATAATTTTTATCTTCAAAAAGCAACAACTTCTACTTGTTACAGGGACTTGATTTTTTGCACGTTTTTAATATATATTCCAATGGTGATTCATATAGATTTTCATGATTCTACCTGCAGGCGGCAATGAGCTGCAGCACCTCAAACATTGCCTGCAGTATTTACATTTTCACATAGTGGTCAAAACTTTGCTTGTACTACATGAAGTATAAATTCCAGAGCCACCAAACTTGCAGCAAACTTTAAAATCAGTCTATAATGGTTATAGGGGAACCATAATTAAAGACTGGATATGAGATTGCGTACATTTGATCCTGGGTGCAGATCCCAGTCAATGGAAAATTTTCCGGATTAACCACAATAACCATACTAATTTTCATTTGAGTGTAGTTCCGTGGCTTGTTGATGAATAATATTGAACGCTGCATCATTTGCAATAAAGTTAGCCCAGAATTAATAATTACGTGAAAAATTAGAAGAAAACTGCAGTTATAACAGTTTTCTGTCATTTATCACATTTTTTAAAATCTGCATAATATCAATAAAATTGATTTCAGATTTTCCTCAATTTTTTTTTCTGGCATGTTGAATATGTTTTCTAATGTATATTCACAAGTACCAATCACTCAAAGTAGGTAGGGAGTATTGATAGTGGTAATAATGGATTGTCCCGATTCACCCCAAAGTATGGGGTGAATTGGGACAGTGGTTTTCTGGGCCTTGAGGATTGGGTATTTAAGATATCATTTCAAGCTTCTCGGGGTACTTGGACCTTGTGCCCAGACACAATTTGACAACAACTTTTGATTTCTAGATTGAATTTTGTCCATTCTATGACAGAAAAACGGCCAATTCTGTCCCGATTCACCCCATATTACGGTATGTGTTTATGACCAAACTGATGAACCAATTCAAGGATGATAAATGCACAGGTCAAAATATTAATGTCAGCCTCAAAGTTTTTGCCTAAGAGAGAAGGACTAATGCTATTACCATTAAAACGGTGTCAATATAAAACCAATTAGGTTTCGGATCTCTCATCAGTCTATAGTCCAGAAAAAGCGCAGGATGCTGCTGAAGTCTTGTGACAACTGAAGATAGAAAAATTCATGTGACTGTTAAAGGATTTTCAGAACTCATTCGCTGGAACCATATAATTTTTTTTTATCACAGATACTTACCTGGAAAACTTGCAAGGTAGCCGTTCAGTCTTTGGATGAGACTGCGTACTTCGGCGCATAACTGTAAATTATGAGAAAGAAATTTCAAGTGTATTTTACAACTTTTGTTTGTGATAGAAACCATTAAAAATAATTGGAAAGAGTTACAAGAAAATTCAACGCTGCAAATTTCTGCCAAGTCCCTCCCCCCCGACCACCATCTTATTATTTTCGAGCATTAAAGGTGGCTATTTAAATTTTCCTGTCTGATATCAGTTAATGCCACTGAAACTGGTCAAGTAGAGTTTTTGAGGGTGCTGTGTTCACCTTGGAAAATAATGAATCACCCAAAGGTCAAGATGACTTCATAACATGTAATGATAAAATTGGTCAATTCAGCCCTTGTGTTACCCAAAACTGGATGTTTTTGCAGGGTTTCCAAAAGTGAATTCAATCTAAACAACAATACCCTAGTCTCTAGTTTTAGTCATTACTGGATATATACGTTAGTCTCCTGTCAGCATGCCTCTGCGGTCCAACGTCGGCCCAGCGTCAGTCCGATGTCAGCAGCATCGGACCAGCTTTGGGCCAATGTTGGACCGCCAAGGCATGCTGATAGGGTCATTACTGGATAAATTCATTATATAATTTAATAGTGCAGTGTCAGTTCTATTTCTTGTCTTCCTTGGTTTTTACTGGGGCCAGGACAAGACCTGGAAGGTTATGCCTAGTTCTCATGGAGACGTAACAGAGGGTTCCTGTTGCGGCGTTTCTTACTTTTCCAGGAAAGGGCAAAGATTTGAGCATGTACGCCGTCAATTTTGGCTTTACGGCGCGACATGAACAGCATGCGCCGTTTTAAGAGGTCTTTCTACGCAATTCCTAGAAATTTGACGATGCAGGAAAAAAATATTCAACCGGTTGAATCTTTGCGAGGGAAGAAGTGGTGATGCAAGAAGAAGCGTAAAAAGAAATCATTGCGCGCCGCAGGTTTTTAAAGTTGCAGCGCACAAAGAAGAGCTTCGACGCAGAAACAGCAGTGTAGCAGAAAGCTCTTGCCTCATGTCACATGTTTCAGACACGCGTCGAGGGAAGTCACATGTGCGACGCACGTGTGAGGGTGCGCGCCGCGTCTTATGGACCCCCAACGCCGCAGACAGAGTGGCGCCTGAGTGCATGCGTTGTTCTATTTTTAGCATCAACCCTTTGTCTGCGTGTCACCCTCTTTCTGCGCTGCGGCTGGGGCAGCATCAGCGGAGAAGGGGGGCGAAGGAAGGGAAAAGAGGCGGTCCGCACCCTGCATATATATAGAGGGGGCCAGTTTAGAGCACCATACCCACTCAGACCTTCGACCAGAACACACCTAGAATCCACGACACTCAACTGCTACATTTGCTGCTACTTTTGTTGCTACTTGTAATTGTTAGTACTTTTGCTGCTACTTTTTGCCAACATGGGACCAAAGAGGAAAAAGGGGACCGTCGTCACCAGGGCACCAACCAAGCTCAGCACGAGGTCAACACTGCACACTCCTGGAAGCACTCCTGCTGCAACTCCAGTGACAACTCCAGCTGCAACTCCTCTCCATGACCCTTCAGATGCTGCAGGGCAATTCCGTAAAGTCCGATTCACAGATTTGACACTTTAGCAGCTTGTGTAGCGCTACCATTACACCTCAGCTATTTCATTGTTATCCAGGCATGAGGGCAGGTAATAGGGGTATCAGACAAGCCATCAACCAAAGCTCCAAGTGTAACAGGAGTCGAGCTATGGCAAAATATCATGGTGTCGGACGTACACCGTGTGATGTACGTCCGACACCATGATATTTGCTTTGTAGCTCAGCTCCTGTTACACTTGGAGCTTTGGTTGATGGCTTGTCTGATACCCCTATAACCTGCCCTCATGCCTGGATAACAATGAAATAGCTGAGGTGTAATGGTAGGGTTACACAAGCTGCTAAAGTGTCAAATCTGTGAATCAGACTTTACGGAATTGCCCTGTGCACAGTAGTAGCCTTCTTCACAACAGCCATGGCAGACATCTCTCTACCTGGGCTCTACACCTCCACTACAGCCAAAGATGTCAGCCAGACGAAGACTACTTCAACCAGCAAAGCCACTGTTGTCAGCGAGACCATCTACGAGGGCCAGCCAGAAGACAGCACTGACGAAGATTCCTCATGTGAATTATTTGAAGCTGATGAAGGAGACAAGCCTGTTGACAAGCCTGCTCCCAAGCCTGCTGCCAAGTCTGCTCCCAAGCCTGCTCCCAAGTCATCTAAAGCTGACAAGCCTGCTGACAAGCCTGCTCCCAAGTCTGCTGACAAGCCTGCTCCCAAGCCTGCTGACAAGCCTGCTGACAAGCCTGCTACCAAGTCTGCTGACAAGTCTGCTCCAAAGGGTCTTCCAGAGCATACTGCCAAGTCTACTCCAAAGAAGACTCCAAAGAAGACTCCGAAGAAGACTCCGAAGAAGACTGCAAAGCCACAAGACAGCCAGCCTGTTGTTGTTCTTGAAGATGTCATGATGGACGACACCTTCGAGGAGGAAGACCACCATTCCTCTGGTGATGAGGCCCCTGCAGCTGCTGAAGCCAAGTCCAAGGGCAAGAAGGGCAAAGGGAAGGCCCCAAGAAAAACGTCAAAGACTACATGGGCATCACAGCGGAGCAAGAAGACGACCTCATCAACTGGTACAAAGAGCATCCTGTGCTGTACATGAAGGGCTCCAGAGGATACAAGGGCAACGAGAAGCTACTTCTGGACACCGAAAAAGCCAAAGAGCTGGGACCCAAGTTCACCTCCCAGGACATCTTCAACTGGAGGAAGACAGTCCGCACCCACTACTCCAGACTCGTCAGGCCTGAAGCTTCAGGATCCGGCAGGAAGGAGACGCTCACAGAGAGGGACCAGTACATCCTAGCCAACTGTCGGTTCCTGAAGGACTCCATCGTCCGCCATATCCCAACTGTCAGCCAACCGACCAGCCTCAGACTCCGGGGACAGCTACAACCCTGAAGATTCCCTGCCAGCTTCTTATGACCTGCAGGACCTGCCACTTGAACAGCCATCACAGGACAGACCTGACAGCCAGCAGTCCCAAGTCTTCCCTGCAGCGCCAAAGCCTGGAGCCGTGTCCAAGGGAACCAAGAGAAAGGCCACAACAGATGACAGCATGAACTCCGCCATGAATGTCATCGCAGGCAGCATGCACGCTATGTCCTCCCCCAAGAAGATCCTCAAAGGCTCTGGCTGCAGGCTGTGCCCCGACTACCAGGAGTTGAAAGACGATGAGGAGTACTGGAGGATCAAGTGCCAAGACCTCTACCACGTCGGATTTCGCGCCAGCCCTGGAATCAGAAAGCGAATGGTGAGGGCCATTGCAGAGGCCGCCTTTTACTGGGACAAGGAGAGGGAGATGGATGAGGCCAGCCGCCAGTAAAGACCTCAGGAGGAAACCTTCCAGCCTCCTCATCCTCCTCAGCACCTGCAGATGCCACCTCCTCCTCCTCCTCCTCCTGCGACGTATGTGCCATCTCAGCACCAGCAGCACTAGCAGCAGCAGCCCAGGGAAGGAGGATCCAGGCAGACTCCCAGCTACACCATGATGCAGCCCAGCCCAGGATCCCTGACACTGATGGTGGATGCTCAGGAGAGCCCCGAGAAGTACGGCTACCCTGGACCCAGCTATGGTCAACCGATCGCCCAGCAGCAGCACCAGCCTTCCCCTTCACCCAGTTGGAGTGAGAGTCTCCTTTCTCCACACAAGTAGAAGAGAAGATGTGCAGCAAAGACAACAAAAAAACCTCAGCCCTTTTAAGGGCCACCAAATCCTCCCAAAAGGGCAGGCCACGTACACATCCTATGTTGAAAAAAAAAAAGAGCTTGTGTTGACCGAAAAGAGCCAAAAAAGAGCAAAAAAAAACGTTGACAATCCCCCAAAAAAAAAGTCCGGTCCTGGCCTTCATTAAAAGTAATCACCTTCATAAAAGCAAGGTGCTAGTTCCCCTTTCTTTGCCCAAAAACATACCAAGTGCTGCACTAGTACAAGTGCTGCATTCTTTGGTATAAACATATTTTTATTGCACTAGTACAAGTGCATGAATTTCTTAATTAAAATGTAATGCACTAGTACTTAGTGCTTTGGTTTTAAAACTTGTGTTGGTTGCACTAGTACAAGTGCATCACTTTGTAATTTAACTTGTCTAGGACAAGTGGTTTTTATGGTTAGAAAAGGGATAGGCAGATAGATAGCTAGATAGATAGATAGATAGCTCGATAGCTCGATAGATAGATAGATAGATAGATAGATAGATAGCTTGATAGATGGAACACAATGCTCGTTACATATATACACTGCAGAAAAGAAAAGCAGTTGTCGTCACTTTGCAGGGATTGGACTTGGATAGATAGATAGATAGATAGATAGATAGATAGATAGATAGATAGATGGATGGATGGATGGATGGATGGATGGATGGATGGATGGATGGATGGATGGATGGAGGGATTGATAGATGGATTGATTGATTGATTGATTTTTGGGCTTGTTTTGTCAACATAGGATGTGTACATGGCCAGCTCAATTGGGAGGATTTGGTGGCCCTTAAAAGGGCCTGGGGTTTGTTGTTTTGAATAGAGAGTCTGCATCTTCTTCAGATTTTCTCCAACTGCCAAGGGACACTTCCTGCCGGACTGTTGACCCAGTCACGTAGGTAGTCTCGAGCAGCCTTGGCATCTCTGGAGGCATTTCCGTGTCGAAGTGGTTCTCCGAGGTCATGCAATTGACGGTCTCCCCTCCAAACTCCTTCAGTGACGTCATGTGTCTGTGGATCTTCTCTGTCCATAACTTCATTGTCACGGGCATGGTGGACGCCTACTCTGTCTCGCAGAATGTTGTGTAGAACACAAGCAGCCATTGTGATGTATGTCACTCTTGTAGGTCGTTGGGGCATGGTGGTCAGGAAGCATCTGAACCTGTGTGACAGCAGACCGAAGGCATTCTCCACCACTCTCCTGGCTCTTGAAATCCTGTAATTGTACACTCTGGAAGCAATGTCAAGGTTCCTTCTTGGCACTGGTTTGAGCAACCATGTCTTCAGGGGAAATGCCTCGTCACCCACGATGTAATATGGGAAAGGATTGTCTTCTGTGCCAGGTAGAGGTTCTGGAGGTGGTAGGCCTAGATCTTCGTCGTCCAGGAGTTGTCGAAGTATTGTGTCCTTGAAGACGCCGCCATCAGATGCACTTCCTTGACAGCCAGCCTGCACATAGATGAACTTGTAGTCGGCATCAACGAGGGCCATCAGGACAATGGAATGAAATCCCTTGTAGTTGTAGAACAAGGAGCCTGCAGCCTTGGGACATCGGATTGCGACGTGCTTGCCATCCAGAGCTCCAATGCAGTTGGGCAAGTTCCATTTCGTCTCAAAGGCCTTGGCTATCTCCTTCCATCTTTCAGGCTGTGTGGGTAGTGCCAGCTGTCTTTCGAAGGCATGAACGATGGCAAGGCAGACCTCAGGGATGAAGTTGCAGATGGTGTTGGGTGCCACACGGAAAGCATAAGCAAGGGACTTGTAGCTGTTTCCTGTTGCCATGTACCGCAGGGTGATAGCCAACTTCAGACCAGGTTCCAAAGCCCTCCTCATGTTGGTGTCTTGCTTAGCGATGAGTGGTCCAACAGCTTCCAGGATTTCAGCAAAGATGGCAGGGGGCATTCTAGTGTAGTTGTAGTAGCCGGACACGTCACGCACTTCCAGTTCAGGCAGCAGTTGATGGAAGTGACCATGTTGTTCCCTCTGCAGCAACCAGTTGCGAATCCACCACCTTTTCTGTCTCCTGGCCCTCCTCCTCCTGTGTCTCAAATAGACAGCTATTTCAGACGTAGCTGCCTCACAACCATCAGCAGCGTAACAGGAAACAACATTGGGCGAAGTAAAAGCAGCCTCGCCGAATTCCAAAACAAAGTGCGACGAGTCTGTTTGGAACTGCGGTGAGGCAAGAGAGGCGGAACACGGCGAAGAAAGCTTAAGCAGCGCCGCGGACACCTCAAGACTCACCGAGGCTACAAACTTTAAGAGCCGCACATGACACTAATTGATTACGTAACGTGCCTCATCCAACGTTCTACGCCACAACTTTCCAAGAAATGACTTCTCTTGACGCGCCGCTCTCAAATCGCCGTCGTGAGAACCAGGCATTAGGGGAAGCAAATTTGGCCATTCCAGCATATGTTCAGCATCAGATGCTCAATTCCTGAGACCATTGTTACTCCACAATTGAAACCACACACCTTGAGTTAAATAGAGTCCAATAAAGAAGATCTCAGAGGTGTTATTCCATAGATTTAACTCACTGATGAAATGAGTCTACACTCTACAATGAGGTTCTAAATTATCAGGCAAGTGGTTTTTGTTATATCTCAAAAATGTTGCCATCTTTCTTAATTCTTGAACTGCCCACTGTGACTTTGGTTTTTCGACTAGAGTTATGAAATTTGGTACAGGTATAGGTCTGTGGATATGGATTAAGAACATGTCAAGCAATCCAAGATGGCGGCTATTTTGTGGCAGCCATCTTTCTTAATTCATGAACTGCCCACTGTGACCTTGGTACTTCGCTTAGAGTTGTGAAATTTGGCACAGGTATTGATGAGGAACATGGCGAGAAATCCAACATTTTGAAACATAGGTGTAAGTTTTTGACTTGATTTCATAGAGATATCAGTATTGGTGTTTCATTGCAGTGTGCTAGGGATAAATTCTAAGCTGAATATTACTTTTCAATGAACATGAGAGCCTCTATTTTAAGGAAAAAGCCAACTTCAATGGTCTTCTAATGCTGTTGTAGGCCTATTATTTAGATTTATTTGTCATGAAGACACTCACTTTAGCAATGATGGTTCTATTTTTCATTTGTGTTCTGAGACGTATATTATGTATTAAAGGCATTTCAAAATAAACTTACAGTTTGTCTCACAACATGCAAACTGGTGTTTGGTCTGATTTCTCCTCATCCACCGGTCATACAGTAGAAATAAACCTACTCAGGGGTAGAGGAGCCGATTTGTAATTTGTTTTTCACGTTTTTGTGATGTTTTGGTGCTGTTTTTGTCAGATATTTGATGACGAGCGCCCACTCCAGAAATAAGACAGACTGTAGTTGATTTTGGGTGGCAATTGATGCTTTTCCAAGAAATTGCATGCGGGTGAAAGCACAGTAAGCGCCTCAATATTTGGCCCCTAGGACCAAAGAATTATTTCTGTCAGAAGTGCAAGTGTAGTACATCAATTTGCACCTAATAATGAGTAGAATACAGAATTATGTTTGTCTAATAAATTAAGACAGGCATTTGCTGGGCTGCCATGAAAATTCCATGAAAATCAAGGTTTTTCTGTTGAAATGGACCATTGGCTTTTCGACAGTTTTCGCTGATGTGATATGGACAGTTTGCATGAACTGTGACAAATTCAACTTTTCAGCCTTGTCAGCATTCACTAAAATCATCTAAATTTGTCACTAAACATGGTGTGCCTGATTTATTTGGGACATACCAGACCCCCAAACATCAGTCCCCAGACTAATTTGAACATTTTTTGTGGACGTAATGGACGGGCATTTACACTTTTTAGCCTGGTGTCCAGTGTATAAGTCAAATCCATTGTGTTTTTACATTTTCCAGTTGCGTACATAGGACATAGGTAGAGAGAGATAGACATGCATTTTCATCTCAGTTGACGTGTCTTTAATTCATTTAAATTACCAAAATATCAGTTGTGGGCGTAATGGACGGACATCGATTTTAGCCATTAAAGCTTCTTGTATCTTACAATCATCAGTGGCCATAAGATTTTTTTTTGCGGAAATTCATTAAACTAATATCATATTTAGGCATAAGAACCAAATTCAGCTAATTATTACATAAAAATACCCTCCAGCCAGCCCTTCCCACAGCAGACCAGCTTGTCAGGCACTGCCTGGCATTTTTATGCAATAACCCTGCTACCCAATTATTTCGTAATTTTCCATATCCAGTTTCAGAAACCATGGAAGGATGGTGAAGCACTCCATGCACCCTATAATGTGTGATGCACCTTTTTCATACACCCCTTGTTTGGTGCACCAAAATGGTGATGATGAACCTTGTGCACCCCAAAGGTTTTTACATACACCTTGCAGGTGTTTCGTTCCACCCCTCGCACCTTTTTTTCTTAGAGTGTATTTGATCTTGCAAAAAATGTGCGGTGAGTTTATTTCATCAAAGCCAAGGGAAAAAACAAAATCAAGTGACAATGATTATACAGAATGAAACTAGTCTTCAATAGAATTCTATCAGAAATAAAATATCTCTAGTATATCAATATCTCTAGTATCTCATTTAAGTTTGCATTGACCAGAATAATCCTTTTTCGGAAAAGTGTTCAAATCCACCCCTGCTGTTCAAAGTGATTTAATTTTATGGTATTGTGAGTTATCCTAGTTGCACAATTTCACCAGTATATGATAAAATACCTGAGCTTGCAATCGAGCCTGAAGTGTTCGTCGAACCGTTTCTCTAGGAATCCTCCTGCTGATGATACCACGTATACTTATGCTTAAGTCAAAATTGCGGATATTTGCAGAGCAGTATTCTTCAGAAACTTCCGGTTTGTTGAATCTGTTTTTTTCTGGAAAAAATTAATTGATTGGATGATATGTAATCTTGTCATGTCAGAAGGGAGTGTTAAGCAACTGACAGATGGACTGACAACACTGTTGAAATCTGTTGTCTTAAGCTCGGCCTTGGCCTATCTTAAGGCCAGGGTCTAAGGCTATCTTCAGGGACCCATTCCTGCTTTCTTTATGCAGATGACGGCAATTTTTGCTCTCTCTCACCGCTCTATGAAATGGGCTATTTGGGATATATCTGATTTGTACAGGTGAGAGCGGGGCACCATGAGCCGTGTTTGATATTTTGCTCCAGTGAACCTGAAGTTTCAGTGGTAAAACGACGGCTACTTTATTTAGGCATACCTAAGACCTCTTGGCATCATTATTCAGTGAACATTGGCACGTTACACTACTGGTACGTAACACTTATTTGGTCCTGGGTTGAAAGTGTATTGATTATGGCTATTATAAGCAAGAAATGTGCTGGTGCTGAGCATAACATGTACATTTTGCAGGTCTACACCAGCTTATAGAACCCATAAAGGTTCCATATAGAACCTTTTTGTTAAGAGTGCAGGACAGTGTACAGACTCCATGAGTCCCTCTGTAAACCAATGTCACGCAGTGCCAGAGGGACACCTTGAATTAGATTGTTTGTATTATCCAAAAATGTTAACTGATTGGTTACATAATGTTCTTAAAAACATTGGTCATTGCCAAATGATTCTAACTGATTGGTTAGGTAACTTTTCATAAACATAAATTTTTGTTTATATCTTTTGTGACTAATTATCAATAATAGTTATGTCACTTTGTTCTGTCTGTTCCTCCCATTGTTACTGTATAACTTGCAGAGGCGCTGATAACTTAGAAGTATAAACATTCATTTTGTTATCCAATGTTATTGCTATTAATCTAAGATTCCCTCAGTATGAAAGAAAACAATTTTGTTCTGCCATATCGTGCTCATTTGCATGCTGCTTGTGGCTTGAAGAAAAAGTTCAAAATATGGGCCTAGCATCAGTGAAGACTGAGGATCGACATGGATTTTGGAAGAGTTGCAGCTGTCGCAGTAACCATGCACTTTCAAGATATTTAACCATTCTTGGTCTACATTTGCCTTTGTCATTCAAGGATTGGAGCCAGCATAGTAAATTATTTTGGGAAAGCAGATGCATGTATTTTCTTGTAGAACAGGTACAATAAATAAAGCTCCTCACAAGACTTTGGCAAAGGTATGTTGCACATGTTACAACGAATTTTAAGATAAGGGTTTGTAGCACTGGAACGTGTACACTCAGTTTCGGTTTGTTGCTGGAGCTTATATGCTATTGAATATTTATTCTTAATTGTTGCAACTTGCATAAGGTGATAGCTTGTTTTTCAACGGACAAGATGATATATAGTTTGCAAAGGGTGCCATTTTCCGAGGATCCCACAAGGCAATTTTAGAGTAAAAACAGGGAAATTTAACATTTTCGGCTTAGCTCGCACATAATGCGTTTTGAGACAGGTAGATGGGCTCGAATTCCAGCTGATCCGAGGATGTGCCCATGTGGGAGTGTCCAAAATGAGAGCTATATCTTGCTGCATTGTGGATTAGCAGAACATCTTAGAGAGGACTTCAATATCCGTAGGGAAACATCTAGTGACATTTTTGATAGTGAAAATAATGAAGCCAGTTTGCAATGCAATTACTGCTTCAATTTGCTGAAATTGTTTGAGTAATGCATGACTGTCATAATTATTTACTTATTTTCGATTCGGACATTTTTGTTTGAATTTGGAGAGTCAAATTTCACTTGCTTCAGATGCATGTATAACCAATGTTGGACATGTTAAACATGTCAATAAATAACTAACTAACTAGTGAACAACAGAAGTATATCACAAGTACACCTATCCACTTAGGAGATCACTCAATCATCATAGCCTTTCTTGACTGCCGCCAAATGTTAAAGGGTATGGTAATTATAGCCCATGCTATGCTATGCATAGGGCGATTATGCTTCTGTCCTGAAATCTACTGAAGGGATGAAATTACCAATGCTGTGGCCTCAACCAGCCCACTCTGGAAGTTCTTATCATATGCATATCACATTGATATCATTGTAGATGTGCACAACGGGTCGTATTTCCAGTTTAATTCAATATTAGTCAATTAACTATTATCAGGTTTAGAGGCTATCAAGGTCCAGAAAGCCTGCATTGGCGCAGCCATTTTCCCTTCCACAGGATGATACTTAGTAGACAGAATGGCCACTGCAATCCTAAGTGAGGCAGCACTGTCTCTTAACACTTAATATATTATATAAATCTATTATAATATACACTCACTAGATTTACCCATGATTTGGGGCAGGACTATAATGGGGAATAATTAACCCCCCCCCCCCTCCTCTACCTGCATGGGCATCTGGCCACGTGTTGCATGCTGACCATTTGAAATAGCATTTGAGTAATAATTGTAAGATATGTAAAGAGTGGTGGTAGAGGAAGTGAAGTTACAAATGCATCTTTTTGGTGGGAAGGCATATGGTGGCGCCAGTCCTAAATGTGAGCAATAGCGGAACTATGATGGAGATGCATGCGCCCCTGGTGGGGAAAAACAGTAGAGGCAGAAAATGTAAATAAGGGAGCTGTTTCACTGTTATTTGCTGTTATCAGAAGGAGAGGATGGAGCAATAAGGATAGGTGGACAGTTTAGGTGAGTGGCTTTGCTCGGGGAGGAGTTTTTAGCTGTTGCAGGAGTGAGCATGTCACCCAAGATTTTTGCGTCTTATACCCGGCAGGGATGTAAACAAAAGATAGACGTATAGATAGATAGATAGATAGATAGATAGATAGATAGATAGATAGATAGATAGATAGATAGATAGATAGATAGATGGATGAATGGATTGACGGATGGATTGACAAATGGATAGACGGATTGATAGATGGATAGGATAGGTAAATCGATTGGATAAATGGATAGGATAAACGGTAGATAGATAGATAGATAGATAGATAGATAGATAGATAGATAGATGAATGGATTGACGGATGGATTGAATGATAGATAGACGGATGGATAGACAGATTGACTGACAGATAGGATAGACGGATAGGATAGATGGATGGGATAAACGGATAGGATAAACGGATAGGATAAACAGATCGGATAAACGGATAGGATAAACGGATAGGATAAACAGATCGGATAAACGGATAGGATAAACGGATAGGATAAACGGATAGGATAAACAGATCGGATAAACGGATAGGATAAACGGATAGGGCAGATTCCACGAAAAGTGCTCTCAGAGGGTACCTTAAACTTTCCAACCCTTTTGTTGCCTCTCTGTTGCTTCCTGAAGCAAGTAAACCTATTACTCAGTACATCTGTCAGCTAATGAATAGATATCATTAAAATAATCCTCAAATATGTAGCTTTTTGCTCTTAAAAATATATTTTTTTATCCCTCATAAGGACATTTTTTGACGACCAAACTTACTGGTGATCAGACGTGCTTACTTTGGCACTCTGTGGAATCTGCTAAAACCAATTCAGGAAAATGTAATGATGTGTGATTGATAAAACACATCTTGAAAATTATTTTGGAGCCATTTTAATTGTGTTGGTCATTATAAAACTTGAAAAAATGAAAAATACAAAAAGACTGCTAATGTAACTCGATTCCGTCACAGGACACTGAGGTTACATTAGCAACTTTTACATGGAAATTTCTACTTATGCAAGTTTCGAACGTGAAATTCTAAAATTTTATTGAAAAATCTGACTTATTTGCCTATGTAAGTACATCACCAAAAACATAAACAGCTCTGTGCAGTAGCTGTTTTTTTATTGCTAATGTAACTGCAATTTCGCATCTGTCCATTTCATAGTGTTACATTAGAAAAATTTGTCTATATAAGTTACGTTAAGGAACACATGATTTGATCTCAAATTTTTTCTGAACTGAAAGCCAGGTCTCCCAGGAGCAGGCCAGGGGTGGTACCCTGCTGGTTTTTTAATTTATATTGCAGTAGTATCAGCATAAACAAATTCCGTCCTCCATCATTTAACGTTGTTAGATTAGCACATGGCCATATTTTTAGTTATTCTGATCTACCAATTCAACAGCAAATAGTGTTTACCCATGATTTTATTTAATGGATTGGCACAGTAAAAGATTTAGATTTCAGTTTTTTTTGTCCTGCCAGCTACCCCTAGAAAAAGCACCCTGAGAAAATCTGAGAAGCTGCCAATCAATTATGTCTGGCCTTATCTGTCTTTGTGCTAATGTAACTTGTGGTAAGTCATTTTGCTGCTTTTCGTGGAATCTGCCCTAGGATAAACTAATAGGATAAACGGATAGGATAAACGGACATGATGAATGGACATGATGAATGGTCATGATAAACGGACGGGATTTGTTTGTTTTGTTGTTTGTTTGTGTTTTACGCCTCAGCAGCACCTTAGTGGGCTATATCGAGGCAGGCGATCGCCGTATGATGATGAGATGAGAAGACTGTGAGTCTGGTACATACCCTATTAATTCAGGGATGCCCAGGGTCTTTCAGTTGCCCCAGCATAGAACACTGGATACAACCCGCCTCCATTTAATGTCCCATGGGCTCGGACTAAATTGAGTTCCGGGGTGGGATTCGAACCCACGCCCTCAGAGCCAGTGAAACGGACGGGATAAACGGACAGGATAAACAGACAGGATAAACTGGCAGGGTAGGTAGATGGATGGATGGACGGATTGACAGGCAGATTGTAGGAATGATTGACGAATGGATAGACAGATGGATAAATGTATAGGATAAACGGATCATTTACGGATGGGATAAACCGATAGGATAAACAGATTGGAAAAGCTGATAGGATAAGCAGACCGGATAAACAGGCAGGATATACAGACTGGATAGATAAGCAAATAAATGTATAGATAAATAGATACTCAGTAGGAATTTACAAGAATTTTTTACTGGATCCCATGGCAATTTTTCACTTTTTCCAGTGGCTGATCCATAGGGGGGGGGAAGCTAGGGGCCAGGCCCAAATGGGGCCACCGGGCCATGCACAATATCTTGGCTCTAAATGTGCAACAGGGGATCATTTAGTCCCTGTGGGACAGCATAAGGGACAGCGTTACGGCGCATATGAAATGCGGGCTGCAATTGCGGCCTAGCGGTTGCGGGAAAGGGGGTAAAATGCGGATCCCTAGTGCATTTTGGCTCCAGATTCCTTCGTATTCTAACAATCGAAACATCTAGATGCTTCAGAAAAAACGAAGCTTTCAAAGGAATCCACTTCTTACTTCCTCTTCACATAGTTTAGCCACCAGGCCTTATCAAATGAGCTACAGTCCCTATTAAAGACCCTTGTGCACATCATCTTTTCCATTAAAACATGCGGGGCATGGGTGATGCTGTGCCATTTTTATTTATTTATAAATATATTTAACAAGGGTGATCACTCAGTATAAAAACACTGTTTTTCAGTAATGCCCTTAAAATATTTAAAAAAAAAAAAAAAATTGATATATATATATATATATGTAAAGTAACTATATACAATATTTACAGTAATTATATACAATAACAAAAATATTTCACTGTATAGCAGCATCAACAATTACTATTCTATACAGTTAATTAATCTTTAAAACTTCATCATAAAATCAATATAGAAATTAAAATAAAAAATCACACCTTATGTATGTCCTTTTTCAGTTGCTTTTTAAAGCCTTCAATGTTAACAATATCTTTTGTTTCTTTAGATAAAATATTCCAATTTTTAGCACCAGAGTAATAAAGTTTTTTGTATCGATGTCTTAACCTATAAAAAAACTTATGTGTAAGTATTCTTAACAGTACATCGATTCTACAAGATAAGGAATTTCGTTCGTGAAATTTTTTCGGTGTGAAACGTCGTCAAAGATTGTGTACATTTTCAAGAGGGGGTTAAATCAAAACTTGGCCTAAAATCCTTAATACAAGTCCCATTTTCAAAATTTAAAAACCTACATGTATCAAATGAACTCATCTGAATTCAATGCAGTTGTTCGTTTTGCTATATTTGCAGTATTAAGTTCGCAAATTAGCTTTTAAACTGTACTGCTGTATGAATGCAATGTTGCTCAATCCCAGTGATCAAAATAGACCAGTGGCATATCCAGGATTTTGTAGGAGGGAGTTATTTAAAGTTTCCCATAATCAAATAATTCAGCTTCTAATGTTTAATATTTTTTTATATGTTGGCAGCTAGGCTAAGCAAGCTGTAGTAATAACAGAAATGTGGGGAGGGGGGGTGTTGAATTTTTTTTTCATGGACATTATTTTATAGAATGCCTACTTTTAGATATTAGAGCCATTAATGTACATACCATATGCCCTTAGGTCCATATTAAGATCGATACAGTACCCTTTTTTAAGGGTACTTTTCTTGTTCTTAGCAAACTCATTAGTAGGAAAAGGGACATACACATTAGTGTCATGGCTTCTAGTCTCAATATCTCTAATTTCAATTTCCATAGTAACCTGATCACATAGATAGTTTGGAGCCATACCATGTATGCATTTAAACATTAACAGTCTTTCAAAATACATAATTCTTTCCGAAACATTCATCCATTTGAGTTGTTTAACTAAGTCAATTCCCCTTACATTTATATAGTCAAAGTTGTTCATTATTATTCTTGCTGCTAAATTTTGTAGTCTTTGAATTTTATTTAAGTTAGTCATAGTGGTATGGCCCCATACAGTAATTGCATAGTCAATAGTCGGTTGGATTATAGAATTGTATATTGTTAACATTAAGTCCCTGGTTATAACATTCCTTGTTCGTGACAACTGTGACACTTTAAAAGACAATTTTTTACATAAGGCTGAAACATGTTCATTCCATGAAAGATTACTATCAATAATAACACCTAAATATTTTACATTATTTACCTGTTCAATAGCAGTATCGCTTATACATAAATCCAACCGACAATCGCTTCTTGTTTGGTGCTTAGACGCTACAACCAAACATTGCGACTTACTGGCATTTAGAGCCAATCTGTTTCCATAATACCATTTTGAGACCTCGTTCAGAGCTGTCTGTAACTTTACATTCACATCAGTAATATCTTTCCCTGCGCAGTATAAAAGTGTATCATCTGCATATAGATTAACACTGCAGGGGTAAGTGTGACTACTTATATCATTAAGAAATATAGAGAACAATATTGGACCTAAAACGGAGCCCTGAGGTACACCTATTGGGACATAACACTTCGATGACATTTCACTATTACATTTTACATATTGTGACCTATTCGAAAGATAAGATGCAAACCATAAGGCTTCTATTTCTTTTATACCATACCTTGATAGCTTTCTCATTAACACTTTATGATCGATCGTATCAAAACATTTCCTTTTGTCTAAGAAGCATACAGCAGTAAAAGTTTTGTCACAAATATTATCAATCCAGTCTTCCATACATCTGTGAAGACTAGTCTGAGTATTATGATACTTCCTATACGCAGATTGATCTACACATATAAGTTCATTTTCTACTAGGTAATTTACAATTTGTCTCTGGACGACTTTCTCCATCAATTTTGCTATATGGCTGATGACCGATATCGGCCTATAGTTATTTTTACTAAACTTGTCATCACCTCCTTTGAAAACTGGCGTTACTTTGGATATCTTCCAGTCATCTACTACCCGACCCTGTTTTAATGATATATTAATCATACTTGTAATGTAGGGTGCTATAATTTCTGCACTGTAGTACAGCAGCTTGCTGTCAAAGTCAAGAATATCACAATTGCTGTCTTCACCAAGACCTTTGAGTAATTTTAAAACAGAATTATTTGTAATGTCATGAAACTTAAATTTTGAAGTTGTGAAATCAGGCCCTTTCCAAGGATGAGAGCCATCACTTTCATTGTCAAAGTATTCCTTAGCTGTGTTTTCACCAATAGTGCTAAAATATTCATTGAAATCTGTCGCTGTCAGTTCACTGGGGGGGGGGGGAAATATTACTATTGTTATTTAGAGCTTTACTTAATAATTTCCATGTAGATTTTGGATTATTCTTACACTTCAAACTTTCATTGTGAAAATAATCCCTTTTAGCTTTCCGAATTTTGTAGGTAATTTTGTTCCTCAATTTTCTATAGTCATTCCAAATTGTTTGACTGTTATTTCTAATTGCCTTCCTTTTCAGATAATCTCTTTTATACATCATTTGAATGATCCCATGAGTGACCCAAGGCTTAAACCTTTTTTTCAAACGTCTCGTTTGAAGAGGCACATGTTTGTTACTAATTTCTATAAATTTTGTCTTAAAATCTTTCCACATATCTTGAATATTTTTTCCCGTCGTTTGGCAGTCGGGGAAAGCATTCATAACATCTTGTAAGAAGTCTTGTTTAACAAACCGTTTGTAGTCTTTAAAAGTAACTAAGTTGTGTTTAACTTTAGAACTACAAGTAGTTTTCAGGATTGTTTGAACACAGTAATGGTCACTCATTGACACTTTCAATACATCTGTACTAATGTGTTCATCAGGAACAGTCGTTAGGATAATATCAATAAGAGAGCAGCTTGTTAAGGTTTCTCTTGTAGGTTCATTAACTAATTGTTTCATACAAAACAAATCCTCCATTTCATTGACAATATTTGAATTTGAAGAGTTCTTCTTTTTGTAATCACAGTTATGGTCACCAAGCAAGACCATATTTTCATATTGATTCTGCAATTTCTCAACTTCATCTAATATCCGATCATTATATTCATTTACAGAATTTGGTGGCCTATAAACGGTTCCAATGATAAATTCTTGACAATTAATGGATAGGGTCAACCATAAACTCTCCAAGTCGACAGTCGTCTGGCATACAACTTTGCAGGCTATGTGTGATTTTACATAAATACATACACCCCCACCATGCCTATTTCTGTCTTTTCTAAACAAATCATAACCACAAATTTCTAACTCCGTGTGAGTGAAAGAGCTATCAAGCCATGATTCATTGATTACAAAAACATCAAAGTTATGTGACATTACAAATGATGTAATTTCTACTAGTTTAGGATACAAGCTCCTGACATTCAGACAGCCTATCTTAAAACCATTATCAAATTTAGTTGAGGTACCATTGATAAAATCCGAAACATTAAAATCACAGGGTTCATTGGAACATTGAGTATTATTGTCACTATTTTCATCGCATTCAGTAAACACCTCATCATCCAACGTAAAATCACATAGTATCGATTTATCACAATTAACACAGTCAACTGAGTGATCACCAGAAATACATTCAGTATTAATGTCAACAGCATTATTAAAAACTTCATCAATTTCACAAGTAGCACCATGACAAGTATCATCATTATTATTATTCATAAAGACTTCAAATCGGTTAAAACCATTATATGTGCTTGTTTCATTTATGGCTGCGAACAACACCCATACAGCTGCTTCATGAAAGTTTTTTCAATACAGCTTAATCATATATTTTATGATTAAAATGTTTGTGCAACATGGTCAACTTACAGCATTAGGACTTCCAACGGTGGACTATAATGCGGTGTTACGGTGTACGGTACATTCTTGTATGTCACAAAACTCGCGACAGCAGACACAAACCAATGATTCAAGGCAGCTGTTTATGGTATGTTAGTAGTTGTACTACCTGGTCATATTTTGAGCCTATTTACTTAACTGGTTCTTTGAATGTTTTTAATAAAACTTCCAATAGTGATACACAAAAAAATATGTCACGTTTTTTGTACGTCCCACTCTCTGGCTTTTTCTAATTGGCAGAACCAGTTTTGAATCATGTCAAGAGGTTTTGAATCATGTCAAGAGGTAGGCCTAGTGTCTACTGTTGTCTGGAACATACAATAGGGCCATTCCATGCCAAATGGACCAAAATCAAGAAATTTTCCCACATCATGTTTTCCGATTTTGATGAAATTTTAACCTGATATACATGTATATGTATAATGAGCACATGCGAAATATTTCGGACATATTCCACACATTTTGCTTTTGATAGCATTTTGAAAATGTTGGGCTTTCGCGATAAAATTGATTTTTCATCCTTTGATATATTCGAAAAAGGCTGCTGAAGGTTCATTTTTCAAGATATCGCCACAAAACTACTCATATATCATGGTGAGATATAGATCATAATATACGCTGAATATAATGTAGATGATGCTTTCCATCTGTTCGCACCAGCCTGTTAAAATTGGTTCATTTTTGCGAAATTTGGGTAAATTGTGGGTTTTTGGAATTTTTTCACTCAGAAACCAAGCTTTCAATTAACCTGAAACTTTGCACGAATTGAGGCAGTATCGAGTGCTAATTGTACGAATTTATTCATATTTCTAACACCAATACTTATCATGCACATGAAGAAAATCTCAGGACGATTCCTAAAATTGACTTATTTCAAGGGCAAAAATGGCCATGTGGGACAGGTGATAGAAAGTTGAAATTTATTTTTTAAGCAGTTTATGGGATCATCTTGTATTTCTGCAAAAATGGTGGAGGTGTTATTTTTCATTTTTATGGAAATAATTTTTAGAAATTTGGAGAAAAGCCTTATTTACACCATGTAGGAGCCTTCCAGGAGCAGTTGGAATTCAAAATAAAGTGCAAATTTTTTTTAAAGTGCCTCAAATTGCCTTCTGAACATTACAAATCAGTTTTATTTAGAATCACCAGGATTTTTTTTTGTCCAGTTCTTTTCATGTGAAATCATGTCAGATTCCCAGAGGACCCAGACAACAATGGAATGCATTACTTTGTACCCATCATGGGGTCCCTGGGGTATATATACCCACATACTTAATAATTATAAAGCCACATTTCCTAAATTCTGGTCATCTGTCACTAGATGTTATTTACAAAACTGAAATTAATGTCACTGCACATGAATTTTACATATTTTTTCATCGTATTGTGATATTTTTTTAACATATTGATAACCGAAGATACCTTCTCATATTTAACATCATTAAAAGGCAACTGTATCAACTAATCTAATTTACACAATCTGTCACAACAGTCCCATGTTGTCAATTTTGAACTTATTTCCAAAAATTCACTCAACATAATTTTTTTTACTATTTCCTTTTTTGAGAAACCAGTATACCTCTTTAAAGTTTGGAATTTTAAAATTCGTCCATCTGGGGTACTTTCAGAAATAAATTCAGCTCTTTATCTAAGGTTCCACCTGGTCTTGGATACGATATATGGCATAAATAAGGCTTTTATTCGAAATTCTAAAAATTAATGCCAGAAAAAGGAAAAATAACACCTCTACCATTTTTGCAGAAATACAAGATGATCTCATAAACTGCTTAGAAAATAAATTTCAAGTTTCTATCACCTGTCCCACATGGCCATTTTTGCACTTGAAATAAGTCAATTTTAGGAATCGTCCTGAGATTTTCTTCATGTACATAAAAAGTATTAGAGTTAGAAATATGAATAAATTCGTACCATTAGCACTCGATACCGCCTCAATTCATGCAAAGTTTCAGGTTTATTGAAAGCTTGGTTTCTGAGTGAAAAAATTCCAAAAACCCACAATTTACCCAAATTTCGCAAAAATGAACCGAATTTAACAGGCTGGTGCGAACAGATGGAAAGCATCATCTGTACTAGCTTCGGCCAGCAGCATTTTATATATCTGAGCTTGATCTGTGTACAATTTTATTACAATATCTTGAAAAACATAGCTTCAGCAGCTTTTTGAAATGACTTGACATGCGGAAAATAGAAATTTTAGTTTGGAGACCTTAATTTTGAAAATGCTGTCAAATTCAAAATACTTGGAATACAGGGAAAATATTTTGCACAGCTTCATTAAACATGTACATGTAGCTTGTGTAATAATTTCATTAAAATCTGAAGCCATGATGTGGGAGACATTGGTCCATTTGGCATGGAATGGCCCAATATTTAGGATAATACCTTGAACAGTTCAAACATCAGCTAATGTTTTCAAACATATTACAGATGATTTCATATTTGTAGACATTTGAGTTAGAAAATACATCATTTCTCTTGCAATTTTCATTGGTCGAGAGAAGGTATGACACCACTCTCTCCTGAAAAGTGACATAGCGTTTTACATGGGTGACCATGGCATCCTAAGCCATTGATCTCCTAACAGGGACTGACTTTAGCAGTTTCAAGTGAGAGTTTCAGTTTGTGTTTCACACTTTTTAGTACACACATTCTGCAAGTCCAATAGGCTACTGTGCATTCAGACGATTGGGATCAGGTGACCTTGATCCATGTAATGACTGTTTTTACAGACGATAAACATGTATAATTGTGAATATAACATTTTCTCAGAGGAGGGGCTCAGCTCAGGCAGCAGGACAATGGGCTACCAATCGCGGGGTCCCTGATCTGATTCCCACTGTGATTTTCTTATGAATGTTGGCCACGTTACTGGGCCACCATCCTGTCCGGAGGGACTATTCAGAATTTATGATTCCGGGGAAGGGGGGAGGGAGGTTGGGAGTTTTGTTGGAACTTTCTGTCAAAAATGTATACCCCCCTTTGGTTTCATGCTTATTTGTACCTTCATACATAACAAGCAGATTGTTAGTATGTCCCCTTTCTTTTGTTGAAATTTCATACCCCCCTTAATCATGTTGCGAGTAATAAGTACCCCCCTTGAAACATGTATGAAAAATTGGAGCTCCGTCGGACGAAACTCCCATTCCCCCCAGTCATAAATTCTATTTAGCCTGCAAGGTAAATAGTATCTGGACAAAAGGCAAAAATTAGTACTGCCCCCCCCCCTCTTGCAGCGTGTAGCACCCACTCAGGTAAGACTCCAGTCTCCACCTCAACCCAGATTTAACTTCAATTGAAACAATCAACTGTTGTACACATGAGTGTGAGATACAACAGTTAATGAAGAAATGAAAGAGTTCATGCGGATTGCAGTTTGACATGTGTAAACAACTGCCACAATACTAAGTTGGCCTTCGCAGTATACTATTGGTCAAAATTATGACATCCTTTTGCCAGCAATACATCACTTGCTTGAAGCAAGCTGAAAATAGTGACACGCAATAGGCAACTTGACCAATCACCTGGCAGGATTTTCTGATGTCAGACTAGAAATTTTGCAAAATATTTTGTTATTTCATCAATGTCTACAAATATGAAATCATCTGTAAACGTGCACAAGGCACTTTATTGTGACTTTAAAGCGGACCTCGTGGCGCGAAGTGACAATCTGCCATTAAGTCGTAAGTATGCTGATAATAGTGAAAAAAACATAGTCCCCCCCCACCAGGCCCAAAATTAACATGGGAAATAGGAAACGGCTATGCAATCCTTGTTATCCCCCCCCCGCCCTAGGCTGGCTACCCTCCTTACCCCCCCCCCCCCCCGCCCTAGGCTGGCTACCCTCCTGGGATGTCACCCTGGCAACAAGACTCTATCCCAGGTTGAACATTCCCTCGTCTGGTTTTGTGTCTGGTTTTGTTCCTCGCTTATTACTTGCACTCAAGTGTGTGGCATTTAGCGAGCCAAAAGAAAGCAATACATAAATTCTTGACGTTTACTCATACGAGTGTTCGGTCTGTAGCACTGTGCAGTACCGGAAGTGCTTGGATGAGGGTGACGGCTGTCACACTCATCATTTGTGCTGCCATTTTTTCCTTCACTTCAAAAGTTTATCTCATTTTTTCCTTCACTTCAAAAGTTTATCTGTCATTGGTATGGAATATTTTGTATTATGGCATGTATTTTGGGATCCAGCTGATGGATTATACAGTTTAGAGTTTTAAAACCTGCGGCCTCAAATGGGTGAGTTATTGAGGTTGCTTTTGAAAATAGCCATTTGAAATTTAATTTGATGATGAGGGTGATGGGACTATTAGTCAGGTTGCCAGAGGGTTATACCCTGCACCGACGGATAAAGTTTTTTTCGCGATGGATTTGGGGTCCTTAGACCCTCCATAAAACATAAATGGCGGGTAACGAGAGCGTATCCTTGAGCATTTTGAGAAAATGGCCGAATTCAAAATGGCCGCCAAAACGAGCATCGGTCATCCTAACTTTCTTATTTTTTGGGCTAGAAAGGTGTGCAATACCTTTATTTCCAGTAAAATTGGCATGGGGAATTCATTTTTGAGGTTTCTAAATGATTTAAGCCCACCTGTTAGCTACTAGAATTAAAAATTGTAAAAATATCCCTCAAATTTACGATGATTTTAAGAAAAATGTTTGGTCTGAAAACTTTCTTTATTCCTGGTTTTCTATATTTAACTAAAATGTGACTTTGTTTTAAATACTTAAGAATAAGTGCAGATGATTGTTAATTGATGTGGTACTGGGTAATCATGATGTTGTTCAATGAGAAAATGACTGATTTTGAGACTGAATTAGACTACCTAGACCGTGTCATTCTCACTATAAGGCTTACATAATTTACTTTTTTGACTTGCAAATGGGTGTTGCTGTTCAGACAAACTTCAAATCTGTTAAAGAAAAAAAGGCCTAATGCAATACTCAACATAAAATACATAAAGAAGATCTGCATAAGATGTCCATATCCTTGCTTTTGCCAAACCTGGGATCTATGACATTCCAAGTCGCCCGAATGGCACATACTTGATTAGTGAAACTGAAGAAGAAGCAAAAGTTGAAAAGGCTTAGCAACAATCAAGAACAAGAAGAGAAAGAAATGAGTGAAAGAGCAACTGGTCATGTCAACAGTCAAGAAAGAAAATCTCTACGGAATAGGGCTGTGCCGATCCGACGATTGTCGCCGACAATCATCGCCCAAACTTTCGATTTCGATGTTGCCAACATTTTATGTAAAAATCGATTTCCAGTGATGCCCAAAAAATCACTTTATTCAACTCAAAACATCAGAAAATCCACGAGCGTAACATTAATGGACCATTGCCCAGGTTGCATCCCCCATCGCGGTAAAATGCGGGCGGCCGGTTCCGGGTTTGCTGTTAAAATGTGAATCATCCACAATGATCTGGTGAATGAAGGATTCATAATACAGGCTGCATACAGTATTTGGTGTCGTTTTAAAGGTCTTTAAGAGATAAACACAATTGCGCTATCTGTGATGTTCTTTTCTGTGCATATGCCAAACCACTGGCCATACTAATAGACAAGTCAGAAACGAAAAATTTTATCTAAGTCTACACCCATGCTAAATAGATCTGTAGACCTTGGAGACATATGTACATAGATCTATGGTTACAACTCTACTGCTGTGCATGATTCTTTTTTAAATACAAATTAGTTTCTTATACTGACTACAGCTTATGAACTTTTACCTGAACAATCAATGCGCTAATTTTGAACTTGGTGTTTGATGTAAAAATCGATTTAAAATCGATAATCGAATCGAAATACCTGTCGATTAATCGATTTAAGAAAATTTTTCGATTGCACAGCCCTACTACGGAACAGATGTATGTTACCATAGACGCATTAGACAGTGTTATTCCAGATTCTTCAGGGATCGAGCAGGTTAGGAGGCTCCATGACAGAATATCTCTAGTATTTGAGAGTAATGTCAAGGAAGCTGTGAGATCCTCATAGAGCAACTCCACAAGAAATGGGAATCAGTCCAGTTGATGGACTTGCACCTTAAACCTGGAGGTAAAGCAATGAAAAGGCATTACTTTGCTAAATCAGCGGAGTCCAGAATTTTGTTTTTCTTATATCACCAGCTTACTACTCCATTATTTTTTTCACAGGTAGCCCTAAACAGTAATGTCACCCTGATTATGAAGGATGAAGATGGAGAAGACAATCTGAATATTCTGAACAGTACAATTGATTTTGTTACCAGGCAAACAAGGGTGGAGCAACAACCATCACAGGTGTTTGGATAATATTGCCAACAGATTTGCTGAAGTCCGAAACATTTTGCTGAGGAAATTATATTTTCTCATCTGTATGTATACTCTCTCTCTTCCCTGCAGATTAAAACTGTCATCAATGGCACCACTACAAGCTTTCTTGATTGCTGTTTGTATGATGAAATCCTACATTTTCAATGGCAATATGATTCGGCAATACATTCCCCACAGCAAGAATTGATGGGGTTGCTTGTATGGGTGAGCATCACAGTCCACACCCACACACATTGGCTTCTCATTTTAATATTATATCTTATGGGGTAGGCCTACTATTGGGGTAGTGTCAGGGACTGCTTCAGCTGAACCAATGCTGCACCATCTCCATAATAACCATGGCACAACAGGAAACCATTCCATACAGCTGCTCAGATCTGTGGCAAAAGCATCTACGATGAATAAGAACCTGTGTAAACTGTGTTCAAACTGAATTTTAAAATTTGCTCAGAAGAACAACAACTGCATTTGGGACTTTTTTCCATCAATATCATTTTAACAATCTGACACCCATGGTTTCTTTGGCAGTCTTGAAGTTTATCTGATCTGGAGCAGCGTTCCCTCAGTGTGAGCCTGACAGTTGAAATAAAATTGTACTGTTTGCAATTTTAAACTGTCTTCTTCATCATCATCCTTCAATTTCAGGGTGACATTATGCTTCCAGTGAAGAAAATAATGGAGCTGCAAAAAGAACAACCATTCATTTCACGCCGCTGGTTTAGCAAAGTAGCCTTATCATTGCTTTGCGTCCACGTTCAAGTTACAAGTACATCAACTTGACTGATTCTAACTTCTTGCGGTGTTGCTCTTGCATCTGTTCTATGTGGATCTCACACAGATTTCAAGCGCTCACAAATCTAGAATTGAACTTTCAATGGTACCTTGCATCTGCTGCATTGAGGTTTGCTGCATGTCTGGACTGTTGCCAGTTGCTCTGTCACTCATTTCTTTCTCTTTGAACACTTGTTCTTGATTGTTGCTAAGCCTTTTCAACTTTTACTTCCTCTTCAGTTTCACCAATGAAGTATGTGCCATTCGTGCGACTTGGAATGTCGTAGATCCCAGGTTTGGCAAAAGCAAAGATATTGACTTGCAGATCTTCTTCATGTATTTTATGTTAAGTATTGCATTAGGCCTTTTTGCTTTAACAGATTTGAAGTTTGTCTGAACAGCAACACCCATTTGCAAGTCAAAAAAGTAAATTATGTCAGCCTTATAGTAACAATGTCAAGGTTTGTAGTCTAATTCAGTCCAAAAATTTTCACATTGAACAACATCATGATTACTCAGTACCACATCAATTAACAATCTTCTGCACTTATTCTTAAGTATTTAAAACAAATTCACATTTTAGTTAAATATAGAAAACCAGAAATAAAGCCAGTTTTCAAATGGAAACATTTTTCTTCAAATTATCGTAAATTTGAGGGATATTTTTACTATTATTAATTCTAGAAGCTAACAGGTGGGCTTAAATAATTTAGAAACCTTAAAATTGAATTCTCCATGCCAATTTTACTGGAAATAAAGGTATTGCACACCTTTCTAGCCCAAAAAATAAGAAAGTTAGGATGACCGATGCTAGTTTTGGCGGCCATTTTGAATTCGGCCTTTTTCTCAAAATGCTAAAGGATACGCTCTCGTTACCCGCAATTTATGTTTTATGGAGGGTCCAAGGACCCCAAATCCATCGCGAAAAAAACTTTATCCGTCGGTGCAGGGTTAGGGTAAAAAATCAGGTTTGGCAACCTGACTATATTTGAATTGTTATGATGAGGGTGAATGTCACTTGTGATGAGGGTGACTGACATTATGAAGTGAACAAAGCCAGTCAGAGCACTGGGGCAAGCTTTTAGGGTCTAGTCAAAGCACAGACATTCGTTTCAGTGTGCCAACTTCCATGCAACCTCCAAGTTTCTACCACATGGTTATTTTTGGAAATCAAATAAATTAAAAAAATATGTGAAATAGTGCAAGTAACGACAAAGCTTTGTTGAACTTGGCCTATGGTTAGACAGAGTGAATATAGAGGGTATATCAATGGAGCTAAAACCCCAAAAACTCACAGAAAGGTATTCGCCTGACAATGCAGTCTTGTCATAATTATTGCATGGGGTAGCTAAGTAATCTATTTGACAAAAACTTTTCAAGTTATGGTCACTTTTTTCAGTTAGTTAGTTTTTATGAAAAATGTCAGTACCAGCAAAACAATCTGTCTATCATTGCAGTTCCCCCTTGGCCTAATGGTCAAGAATGCTTGTCCACTGGCTTTGAAGGTGTCTGTTCAAATCTCCCCCCGGGAACTCGCTTTAAATAGTCTTAGCCCATGGAACATTAAATGGAGGCGGGTTGTATCCAGTATTCTAAGCTGGGGCAACTGAAGGACTTTGGGAATCCCTGAAGTAATAGGGTAAGTTCCATACTCCCAGTCTTCTCATCTCACAGTCAAAAATAAAAAGTGCAGCCCCCTGCAAAAAGTTAAGGTTGAGTTGCCCCAGCTGATCCGGCCCAGGGTACCGGCACAACACAAGATTACACATAGCCTGGGCAGCAGCAAACCTTCGGCGAATAACACCTTTAGAATAAGCCAATTACACCATAAAATTGGTATGTTAACTATGTTTACCAAATTGTAAAAAAAAACCAAATTTCAATGCAAAAAACCAACATGGATTTTTTCAAAAAACCATTTTGAATCTAAAAAACCAATTTTGTCTGAAATTTTTTAGAGTGTGGTCTTCTGTCACTAGCTCCAACTCAGTACAGGAAAAAATAACAATTTAGTACAACATAAAAATATCATAGCAATAGCATTATGAAAAACCAATACGCTGTATATCAAATGTCTCTTTGAGGTTCAAAACCTGTGCGTTGCCTGACATCCAATTTATTCACCCTATATGATAATTCTGTGATTTTATTGATAAAATGAATGTGAAACGAACTGATTAATACTAAGATACCAGAGTTCATAAAACAAATTGTGCAATTCTTTTTTCTTTTAAATACCAAACTTTGAAAGCCAAGCACACAGGCAGACAACTATGTATTTCTAACCATGCATTTCATGAAGAATTATATATATCCAGAATGCCATATCTTTTTATAGCTCTAAATTTCAATTTTATTAAACAACAACTATTATATAATTAGTTTTGTTCAATAATCAAGAAATTGTGGTATTTCCTTTGTAAAGATTAAGGTATAGAGTCTATAGACAGCAATAATTCTCAAGTGCTTGTGACTGTGACACAAGTCTTTTAAATACACAAAATGTAGTTTATCACACACAACATCAATATGGGACTTTTCCCAATAATTGAAATACAGTGTATTTGAAATATCATCTAAAACGCAAACAGATATTGTTTTGAAGTTTGCTCATGTGAATTTGTAATTTGCTCACCGGTCAGATGGAATGTCACCCAAACAAAGGAATGTGACAAACCAGAAATTGAAAAATTGCAATATTTCAAACAGATTTTTTCGTTTTTTACATCTGCTTGTTCGTCTCATCTTCAGCTACGTAACCGTACCTATCATTAAGCTGGGGCATTTTTTTAACCCGAAAGTTGGTTTGGGCTCACTGTGCTACATATGTGTTAAATGGCATTAGGATTGAAGAGGGCAGGGAGCAGAAACTTGACCCACAAGGTATGGGATAATTTCAATCACAGTAGCGGCTCCTCTTAGATAAGAGGTCTGCTAAAAAACCCTTTCGATGTCTCTGTCAAAATATGTCACGTTTTCCGTACGTCCAATTTTCGGGCATCACATATTTGGCCAGATATGGAAATCTGCTTTGGAGAGTTACTAATTTTGGGAAAGTAGACATAGTCACAAGGCCAAGCACTGGTAATAAAAGCATATTTTTATTGCATGTCTGAAGTAAAGTCTAGAGTAGGTCGGGTAGGGCGTACCAAAAAACAACAATGTTCTTTGATTTTTGCACCTGTCGGAGGAATTGTGCCTTTTGGTGAGTGAATCAGTTGGAAAAAAAAATTTTTGAAATCGGTCAACTCCTTATGCCGGTTTACCCCCTTTGAATAATAAGGGGTCCGAAAACACCAAAAATTGCCGTTTTTATGCACTTTTTGTCACTAAAGACAGTCACAGATGAAATATTTCACCCAAAATGCTGTGCATGCCCATCAGGCAAGGTTATGACATCTATATAAAACAAACTTGACAATTTTGGTGATGAAATTTATCAAAATGGACATTTTTCAAGGCAAAAATGCCAAAAATCGCAATTTTCCCCTGATTTTTAGCATGTTTTTTTCCTAAATGTAGGCCATTACAGATACATTTCTTATCTGGCAAGTGTTTTTTGTTCAGTGATGAAGCCTTTTTACCCTAAAGGTATTATCATTGTCAACCCTTGTGCCCTAGATTATTGCAGATCTTGATTTTGCAGTGCTGAATACCGAATAATATGAATAATATCAATCTTCTTTCGGCTTACCTTGCTTGTGTTGAACTGTGCCGATAAATTGCAATATGAATTTTTGTATGTCATGTAGATGACAATAACCACATAAGGAACCTAAAAGGAAATAGTATCTCAAAGTTCCTATATTGTGTAAAGACTGCAATCATTCGTGATAACAATATATAACCTGCAATGTAACAATATGTAGTATGATTTAATTCAAATGGCATCCATTCCAAAATATATCTGCTCACCAAGTGCTGATCACCATACTGACTGACAATCTTTCCAATCATTACAATGATAAGTTACTGATGACCTCTAGACGTAGCCAGAGTAGGGTTGGAACTTAGAACATCCACTGCACACAGGGTAGATACATGCAGACCACATTGCATACCACTATGCGATTGGTGCCACTGCCACACATGAATACCAAATATTAAATCCACATTAATCTACACTATTTCTAAAAAAGTTAGGTCCCGAAAGAAGACACCACACTGTCACCACAGAGAAAGAACCATAAGTTACTATTGTGCTTTTCTTAGATCAGTTATGTTATTTATGAAAGAGAGCACTTTTACACCATCATTACCTTAGTGCTGTGGTACTGGGCAAGAAGTTGGAAACAGGAAATTACATGAAGCAGGAATTTGCCCACACTTGGAATGCCTACATGTGAGGGTTGAGCATGGGAATGCCAGTCAGTGTTGAGAATGACTGGTAAAAGGTTCTTAATATCAAAAATAAATGAATATTTCAAGTTGTAAATTTTATTTATTTTTCTTATTTGATTTGATTTGTGATAGCCCTTTCCGCCTTTCATACTTTTACTGAATCAGTGTTGTGTCTGCATTGTAGGAATGATCTAATTTCATGATGTCTAACTCATTCAGAAATCATTGTTATCTAAGTAGCCCGGCTAAGTAGTAACAAGTATGCATAAAATTGGCTTATCGTGAGGACTCTGAGGAGTTTAAAACCCAATCTGAATCTCAAGCTGGCATAGAGTCAGTATCAATTACTTTACCAAGCTAAGACAATGATAAGCAGAATTGTTTCTAATAACTGATGGTTGATAAAGATTTGTTGTGAGAGGTTGAGCAGTAAAACAATTTATCAATTTTGTAGCATTGAGTATGTTTAGGGTTCCTACATCATAATGATTAGCAAAGTACACATAAATCAGTCTTTATAATCCATTTTCGTTGTAGGATCATTGCAATTGAGAATATAGGCCTCTCAACTGTAAACAAATATAGTAATTGATAATACTAGCTACAAAATAATACATAAAACTAAAAAACCATGATGGAATTGAAGCACGAACTGCAGTGTAAAACTGTACATTTCACAGGTACTTTAGTCATAAGTAACAAGACAAACGACACGATTAATAATTTCATAGTTTCAACTTGAGTAAAAAAAGAATTATTTGCAATAGATGGCTTATTTTTAAAGACTTCAGGGTTCACAAGGATGTCACCAATGGGATAAAATGACTTCATAAATAAAAAAAACATATTCATATATCAAGAAAAGTATCTATAGTGGCACTATATCTAAGAAAAACATGCTAAAATGAAGCGAAAAATTGTGATTTTTTGCATTTTTTCTTAAAAAAAGGGCAAAACAGATAAATTTCATAAACAAAATTGTCAAGTTTGTTTTATATAGATGTCATAACCTTGCCTGATGGGTATGCATGGCAATTTGGGTGAAATATTTCATCTATGACTCTCTTTAGTGACAAAAAGTGCATAAAAACTGCGATTTTTGGTGTTTTCGGACCCCCTATTATTCAAAGGGGGTAAACCGGCGTAAGGAGTTGACCGATTTCAAAAAATTTTTTTTCCAACTGATTCACTCACCAAAAGGCACAATTCCTCCGACAGGTGCAAAAAATCAAAGAACATTGTTGTTTTTTGGTACGCCCTAAGGTCGGGGCATGCGGCCCCCCTTAACTTCGAGGTGCGATTTGACCCACTTTTTATGGGTGATTATTTGAATACTTATGCTGTCAGGAAGGGATCACTTCACTCTACTAATAACTAGTGAAACAAATGTCTACCAATTTTAATAAAGGAGTTACGGCCATTTTTGTAAAAAAATTAAAATTGCCTTCTTACCCCACCCATCGGGCAAGAAGCCCCCTTATTATAATCCTATGGCAATTTTTTTTGCGAGCGCATTCAGCATAAAAGTTATTTCTTAGGGTTCTTCTATCCTTTTTAAGGCATTCTATTCACTTTTTCTGAATTTCAGAATTTTTCTGTTCAT
The DNA here is from genome assembly GCA_026936325.1 of Platynereis dumerilii. Taxonomy (NCBI): domain Eukaryota; kingdom Metazoa; phylum Annelida; class Polychaeta; order Phyllodocida; family Nereididae; genus Platynereis; species Platynereis dumerilii. The sequence goes on from JAPTHN010000173.1 coordinate 75,354, forward strand.
ACTTTTATTTTTTAATATTTTTTGCCCTGTTTCAATTTCGGGCCAATTTTTTTTCTATTTTAATTAGCTATTCTATCAAGATTTAAGGTGAAGTACACATTAATAATGGTTTCTGAAGCAGCTTCGACCCCCCAGTGAAGGGGGCCTCATGCCCCATATCATGTGGGGCCTCTCGCCCCAAAGCCACATATTTTAATTTGACCTCTATATTTTGAACTAAAATGCAAAAAAAATGATCCAAATCATATTTATGTGATAGTCATAAAGTGAAGCAATGCAGATATACATTATACTTTAAAAAATTTCCAAAATTATTTCTGACAACCCCTTTCAAAGAATTAGTCAAAGTTACAAAAACCATGCACATTTTTTTGTTTCTTTAATTTCTATTATGGTTTGGTGCTGTTTGCCCAGAAAATTTGTGACGTCACCTAAAACGCCTCTAGCTTCAACCCTATCAATAATAAAACGCACCAAAAGTATAAGTTTGGATATAAGCCTGGGGGGGCCTCTCACCTAACCCGGGCTTCTTGCCACAACCTACTCTATGTCATTAGTGGGTGGAATTGCAGAAAATGCCCCATGTTATTGTGCTTCACAATGGGAGTAGATATGTATCTCATCACATAGGAGGTATTAAGCTCTTAAATTTCTCTGGTTAGTGCTTGGGATGGTCCCCTTTGAAATGGTGTTTAACGTTGAATATTACAGGACACTTTATTTTCCACCCTGCGGTGGCCAGAATCTGTGCGTTCCCATGCTACAAGCCTAAGTCTAAATCATACAGGCCCATAATTATGGTTAACAGCAGGCATTTGCTCTCATTGTATAGGCCCAGCCGCCTATGAGCTGTCAGCAAAATGCATGGGTATAAATATGTCTATTAAATCTTATTATTTGCCCTAATATGCCCAAATAATGTATTTCTACCACTGTAGTGTAGAAATACTAATATTCATGCATCTATTCTTGTCAATATAATGTCTGTGCAGACAGGCTTTAAACGGTAATTCTGATGTACACTTATATGGACCTGTATGCAAAAAGTGCACCATAACATAAGCAATACCCAATAAAATATACTCTCCATTTTTCTCTGACCACAAGCACGGGCCTAACCAACGTGAAAGAGAGATGTCTTCACTTTGCATGATTCCAATCTTTTCTATATACATACCCGTGACCACAAGGCAGAAAATTCATTCTAATAATAATAATAATAATAATAGGCATTTATATAGCGCTAATTCCAGTAAACTGCTCACTAGCGCTTGTGGATGCTGGATTTATCTGTAGAAACTTTTAAATAGGTAAGTATTAAGATTTCTCTTGAAACCTTCAAGTGTTTTGGAGGCCTTGACTATCTCTGGGAGTTGGTTCCACAGTTTCGGAGTGGCATGCGAAAAGGCTCTGTCTTCATATTTGTTTTTATTGCTGGAGGGTGGTTCATTTAAGAGCATTTCGTTATTGCTTCTCAGATCACAGTTTCGTTCAGATTTTGGCTGAATCATATTTTGAATATACAAGGGAGCTTGCCCGTTTATTGCTTTCCAAGTTGTTAACATGAGTTTGAATTGTATTCTTGCTGGAATGGGCAGCCAATGTAGCTGCTTCCTATGCTCGCTTACACTGTCATGCTTTCTCAATTTTTCAATGAGTCGAATGGCTGAGTTTTGGGCCACTTGAAGTTTATAAATACAGCAAACGATTCGATGTTCCCTAAAGAAGACCATTTCCATAATCTAGGTGAGGTGTGACAAGAGCATTGACTAGTGGTTTACCAAATGAGCTTATTTACCAAATGAGCTTATTTACCAAATGAGCTTATTTACCAAATGAGCTTATTTACCAAATGAGCTTATCTCCAAATGAGCTTATCTCCTTGTCAAATGACACTTAGGCTACCGGTCAGTCAGATATGGTCAGTCATGCAACTGGTCAGCCAACCAACCAGCTAATAATTAGTAAGTGGGCGAGTTAGTAAGTGAACATATTTATTTATATAATTTATTTATATAATGCACTCCTGAAAAATATTTTAGAATTTTAATATGTGACAACCACAGTGCTGTCAAATTGCTTATAACTATTCTGTTCATCAAGTCTAATTCTAAATCAGGAGACCTTTTTTTCCTCTCTCTTTATGTCTTTTTCTTCCCCTGACAATTTAGTCTAGCTGCTCCTCTGATATTGGCAGCTTGATTTCTTAGTCCCTTGGATTGTTTTTGTTTGAGTGTGTTCACTCAACCATAACATTTTGACTCGTCATCAGAGCAACTTGGCAAGTGAGCAGTTGAAATTACATGGCACGCTTAGGCGCAATGATAATTGCAATCAGGGTTGAAGAGAATGCCCTTGAAAAACTCACCAAAGGTTGGAATTACCAGATAAATCCGCATTTTCACCTTGCAAAATTGTCAAATCTGACATGGTCAGCCATTTTGAAAACGGCGCTCACAGCACCCTGTAGGTATGAATAAGTCATTTTATCAGACCATTTGTTCTGCAGGGGGCATGTCTCTTGGCATCGGTACTCAGTTTTATGAGGAAGCGTGTAGCAGTTTTCATCAGTTAGTATGTTACAGTCCTCGTCATATTTACATGGAATGTCAACTCTCTTCTATGCTGTTGATGTGTGATGTCGGAGATGATGCTATTCTCTAGCATTGCAATATTTGTAAATTAACTATAAGCTGTGGTGTCATTTTAAACTGGGTCACGTTCCCTGGCTTCTGGCCAATGTGAATCCACCAAAACTGAGTGTCACAGTTTCAACACAATGTCAGAGTAAGCCTTTTATCAGGGATAGCCCCTGCAACCACATCATCACAGTTTGATAGCCAATGGACTGACAGTAAAATTTCGCATCACAGTTTCAACATTGACTGTAGATGTGATCCCAATGATCTATCACTTGCAATCACCAGTCATAATCTGAAGAAATGGCAGCTTCATGAGCATTCACTGTAGACAACTTCTATAATCCCCAGAGTTGTTTGATTAATCGGCAAACTTACAACTTCACAACTGTAAAGTTCAATGGACCTTGCAATAAACAAAAGGCTTTGGTAATTTTTGTAAACACATGGATTTTTTGATGTGTAGTTCTTCTGGCAGCCCATTGGCTGACAGGGTGTGATGTCTAACTTGCATGGGGTTTTACAGACCCAAGTTTAACTCTGACACTGTGTTGAAACTGTGACGCTCAGTTTTGGTGGATTCACATTGGCTAGAAGCCGGGGAACACAACCAAATTTAAAATGACATCGCAGCTTGTAGTCAATTTACATAAATTGCAACGCTTGAGAATAGTCATCTCTGACATCACACTTCAACAGCAAAGAAAAGAACTTGACATTCCACGTAAATATAATGAGGACTGTAATACAGATGGACAGATTGACCAACACATGCGAAATAAATCATTGGGCGTACCGTTGAACATTAAGCCTACCTGCAGGCCTCAGTATGACATCATGCTCAAGATCAACAAAGAAAATTCGAAGAATACTTTGTTATTGGAAGGATAATAAAATTAAATGATGTCAAAAAACCTGTACTTACTCGGATCAACGAATACTGCCACGGAAACGCCGGTAGCTCTGATTTGAAAACTTCCAGATCTCGATAGTATTATTCTTCTTACCTTGACGTCACCATTAATTGTGATTTCTCCAATTATCATTTTTGCACTGGGATTCCTTCCATTGAAGCCCGGTATAGCCTCCGCCGTTGGCAGGAGCACTCGAGAGAATCGTATGCTGCAAAAGTAAGGTCGGAGGAGATTTCAATCTTCCCAACGTAAAATAGCACACGAGGGTGGGCTGAAAAAAACATTTTTTGGAATTTCAATATGCCAGTGGTATAGAAAGTTGGCCATGGCCAAAAAATGAAAATTGGGGTAATCACAATTCTATCATTTTTTTCTGGGGTCAATTCTGATATCTTAAATTTTTTCGGGCAATTTTTAGTAAAAAAAAGCCAAATTGTGATTCCCAACATTTACCCAGAAATGGCTACATCTCATTATAAGCCACCTGTTTATGGTGTTTCATATCCAAAATGGCCTTCAAAGAAGATTTAAGTACGCCACTTAGCCTTCTGAAACCAAGGAAGCTGACTCAGGCCAAAAAATGGTCTAAAAAAGCATGCGAAATGACTGAAAATATGCATTTTCATAAAAGCCGGAGTGGCCCGGCACAAGTCGCATGCCACAAAATTTTTTTTTGCACCAATTTTCATTTTTTGGCCATAGCCAACTTTCTATACCATTGGCATATTGAAATTCCAAAAAAAGTTTTTTTTCAACCCACCCACCCTAATAGCACAACATGACAGAATTATTCGAAAAGACTTGGCTGCACAATATTTTGGAGACTACCAGGCAGCTGGTGAAAGCCAGGTATTATGATGATTAGCTAGAAAACGTGCAGGAGATTTTTGACACTGACAGCAACATTTATTTAGCTCTTGGAAGCTTGAAAGTTGTAGTAACAAGGAAACCAAGTTGCCAAATGAAAGCTGACATCAAGGGCTATCCATCCTCATCCAGTCTGATGAGTCGTAAAATACAAACTCACTCACAACGGTAAGCAAGGCAAATTGAACGCTTAGTCTAGCTTCAGTGGGGTGCAGTATCCGAGTACAGTCTGGTATCTGTATACCGCAAATAACATGAGCAAATTAGAGTCCATCGAAAAAAGAACTGAGATACGTACAAGGGGATCATCAGAAAGCGAGCAGTGTAACATCTATGCTCCATGACCTGAAATGGCAACCGTCCAGCAGGGATTTTGATTGCGGTATCCTGGGACTGGACATCCTACGCAGGGCTCTATTAAAACTATTGCAAAACCATGGTAAATCCAAAAGAAAACACTATATAATAGAGTTTGGTGTTACAAATGAATCCTGGTAATGCAAAAAATGTGGAACTCTGAGTGTTCAAAGTATTTTAAAGGAAACAAACTTTTGGGACAGAGTGTAGGGGAGAGCGGGGCACAGTGAGACGGCAGGCACAGTGAGACAGTGCCCCTAGCGTCAAAGTGGTACTGTTTACAGAACTACCATCTCTTATGTTGAACAAAAATTACATAAGTGAAAGGTACATCTAAATCCGGAAAAGTTTCGAAGCATAGGGCGAGTGAAATTAAATTTTTTTGGTTTTTAGCCCTTATACATGTAAGTAAATAATTTTGCCTAATGACTTTTTGTTCTGATGCCTAAGCATTAGGAGTTTAATGCAAATAAATCACCAGGCATTGAAGCTATGGCTTTTAGACTTATTTTAATATGTTGGCAATCCCCAATTTTGGCATGTGTCTCCAGGGAATTTTCAAATTTAATAAAGAATGCTGTACGGGGCACAGTGAGACGGGGCACAGTGAGACACCACAAAATAGAGTAGAAACACCTTGAATTCAGGGTATAATTATAATCCCCCGCAGCTTGCGGGCGGGGGATTATATTGATATGCTACGATTACCTTTTATTCTTCTTCTTCTTCTTATTATTATTATTCAGCTCAGGAAAACTGTGATTACTGCAACACTATTAAACATAATGTCCTGAAACCTCAAAGAGAATATGCGCCTCCGTTGCTTGCTACTGCTTGTGAAATTTCTTGATCAAATTTCCAGATACTAACGCGTTATTGACAAAATAAAAAATAAATTTCTGGCAATGTTTCCAGGACAACAAAAGCAAATTGGCCTTTGCTGATTTTTTGTAAGATACCTTCACAAAGTTTCCAGTGCGGAAAGGCGTCTCATGGAAATTTCATGAATATGTTCAGAGATATGAATTTTTTAAAATGGGATGTCATGAAAATTTTCTAACATTTTTCTGGAAAACAGGGAAAGAATGCTCGTAGAAAGCTGAAAATAGGTACACATACAGATGTAGCCTAGTGTACAAACTTTACAGAGTTACGGACCGCTCGCACGAACTGTCTCGGCGCTACGGATGTCCAAAAACCCAATTTTCAAGTGCTCATATCTCGGTCCCTGTTTAAGCTACAGCAAAGAATCACATATCACAAGAAAGCTCTGTTTCTTAGTTTTCCAATGGTGTATAGTATTATAGTTTCAGACGCGCGACTTAGAATCGCGTTGGACATTGAAAATTTTTTGTCACTTTTTGCGTCTATCAAAACGTTTTAAGTTAAAATCTCAATGAAGTTCTTCATAAATGTTCATGAATAATTTTTTACTTATTCCCTTGTTCAGCCTTCTTACTGTCCTCAAAGGAAATTTGCCTACATCAAATTGTTTTTCCAAGAGAATTTTTTTAATTTCAAAATTTGAATGTACATTGCTCTGCTTCCAGTTATTCAAATTTCATGAAATTAATACCAAAAGATGCGTTAAATTATGGACTTCATTGTCCTCGATCCAAGGCCATTTACCTATTCCTGTTAGCCAATTTCACATAAATGATTTTATATATTCAATTATAACTTGTGAATTATTATTTCAAATCACTTAAAACTGAATGTACATGTCGCGAATTTGTTGGCCTATTTTGTGGTGTAAGGACATCCTCCTATCTCCAATACTTTGCTGGTAAAATAAAGGTAACAAAATAATTCACTGATACATCTTAGTCAGCAGTCGGCTATATTCTGTCTCACTGCCACCTTTCCCAACAGCTGACCTTGTTCAACATTCGCAGCTAACTGCACTGTGCTGTCAAGGCAGCATCTGTAGTGTCAACAAAAACATGCAGAGTGTAATCATCACATTGGAATCATACACATTGCTCATTGAAAGGGCATCATGCGTAAGGGATTGCTGATAGGGTTTCATATCCTGTATTTGTGCATTAAACTTATTATGGCATACAGACACTACAGTAATGATGTAATGTGCAGTGTGCACTCTTGGAATGTAACTTCATCCCCTACAAAGTGGGCCAGGAGAATAAACAAAAATAATGGACATGAATTGCAAGAGAAGAGTATGCAGGGCTCGGGTCATAAGGGGCCCGCGGGGGATTATCTGATATTGCCGTACGGCAATATCAGTTATACTAGTTCATAATTCATAATCTTCAAAGAGATTTACATGTACCTATAGTTTTAGAGAGTTATATCAAAAGGGAAGCATCAGGGAAGAATATTGATTAGTAAGCCATAAGAACGTAACAGCTACGGTTGGTTAAATATGTTATGCACATGTCCACCGACATGAATTTGTCATACTTGCACAAAAAAGGAACTAGAAATTCACCTAACCAACTTTTTATGATGAAATATATCAGTTTTCATAATATCCATTAACAAAGTTATCTTGCATGCCTAGAGGGTTTGCAATTGTGGTAGCAGACTTCCCTGTCTCACTGTGCCCCGCCTTCTGTCTCACTGTGCCCCACCTATGGGGCACAGTGAGACTAGACCTCTCCAGAATTAGACTTTTTTCATTTCAATGCCTGTCTGTAACTTTTGAAGTTTAATCATATGTTATGTTGGAAATTTGTCAAAATCGCCCCCCTTTTTAGGCACATTTTTGACCATATCTTTTTACCTAATAAAGATAGAGCCACACAAATGGTACCAAATGCAAGCTGATAAAATGGGCTATTTGATACAGTACATTCATATTCACTTTACATGATTTTGAGGTTAAAAAAGCCAAAATATGCTAAAATCTTGAAAAAAAAGTCTCGCAACTTGGTATGCTTTGGCCATAGATATGTAGAATTTTACAAACTCAGCTAACACCAGGTTTTATTAATTTATGTATTATGTAAAGTCTGGTCTTTAGTATATTTCCTACTGCATATTACTGGCATTCTGTCACTGAAATTGGGTATTTCTAGACCAGGGCTGATGCTTTCACTGGTCTACACATGTGTGTGAATTCTGGCCGATGGTAATGTTGCTGAACCAAATCTGTTAAACATTTTAAACAGAATTGATGTCTCATGTTTAGTTGAAGGACTTCCACATTATACAGCATGGTCAGGAAGACTACAGTTGTGAAATAAGGGATTAATTAGGATCATAAGGATATCATAACAACATACATTTTACATTTGATGACACACATTTATGCAAACTTACGCCTTTTTCCATGGCTAATAGCTTGACAGTACTAAGAGCACATAAGGTAATGACTGGCAACCTAGAATTAAATTGTGCATATTAATATTGAATTTTAAAACTGTTTTGCTGTCTGTCACATGTAATTACCCATCCATATGTAATGAACTGAGTTTAAATAAAAATTTGTATTGAGCATCCTATAACATCGAACAGAAGATATGGAACTCTTATCAAAATAAAAGATCAGAGCGATCTGATACACAATACCATTAAATAGGAAGAAGTGAAAAGTTGTTCCAACTTGTTCATTGTATTGAATGCCTATGCATGATAAATATAATAATATATGCCTAAATAAAATCAACTAATTCAAGTAGATAAAACTGTCCTACGAAAAACTTGGGCTGGTTGCAAACCTGGTAAAGTGATAAACTCACTTTGTTACCACCAGTTGGTTATGTTCCTGGTAGTACGAAGCCAGCAGGAGATCACAGTAAGTATAACAATCATTTGCAATAGAAACCTTCATTTAAGAAAATTGAGTAAATTCATGGCTAATAAATGGAAATGAGTGCTCCTTTCAAGCAGACATGCATGTACAAATGGTATGGTGCATTAAATAATTCTGGTCTTTCAAAAATAATTTTTACTATTATGTCCAATGTTATAAGATTTTGTATTGTATTGTATATACTATCAGTCATGCACTGCAATGCATTCTTACTTAAACTCAATTAATTTTGATTGCATTGGTGATGCAATTGTTGCGTAAAAGTGATCACTGTTTGTATGGCGTAAAAATGTTGGGTTTTACAACAGTGATTCATGTTCCCACTCAGTATATTTCTTGCCTACCTCTTTGTTAAAAATAAAGACTCTAGTTAAGATATAGGCATGTGAATCATTTTTGTCTCTACTTCTAGCAGCTCATGCAAACAACAAACTTGATGTACCACTATAAGTCCTTTCACTCCTTTGTGTTTATAAGCCTCACTTTTCTGAAATGTGCATTCTCCTTTTCCAGTCAGTTGTACCATCCACTGCTTGGGCAGACCGAAGAACCATGTCAAATAGGTGATGCCTCCTGTGTGTTCACACTATACACCAGTATTGCTGCACCGTTACAAGACAGCCAGTTATCCTCAGTGCAAGGCTTCTCCCAAACTTGAACTTGTTGCACTTAGTTGCAAAACACTTACAGTCTGCAAATTTGTTATGCAAAAACTTTTCACTGCGAAAAATGTACTCTGTGACTCATGGTAGCCGATGATGTGTCCTCATCATTCATTTTAAAAAACATGGGAGCCATGGAAGTCTTTTGATTAATCCTGATCAAGAAGACTAGAAGAGGTAATTGTATTCAAATGTCATAGTATTAGTTGGAACCAGACAATAAGGTGTCTGACTGACTAAGACGTCCTACTCCTCTTATGAACTTATAACTTTCACAAAATAAACAATCTGATTGTTTGTTTGCTGTCCACAACAAGCAGTATTAGTCTCCTTAGACCAAATTAACATTGAAAGTAGTGGGTATGATCATGATAAATCATCAATATGATGACTCACAAAGTGCCATTTTCACATCGCAACAGTTCACTCTTTTTGCATAACAAATTACTGACTGTACTGGCTCTAACATCCATGTGAGCTTTTCTAAAGAATGCTGTTAACATTCTGAGACAGGTAGCAACACAACTTACTCAAAACTAATGCACATTTACTTTTGGGTTGCCAATTTATATCATTTTGTGTCCTTGGAAAAATTCATTTTTATGCTAATTGTGTATATATCTAAGAATGTCTGCATGACATATTTATGATCTTAATTAATTCTTTACTTCACAACTGTAGTCATAAATGGGATCCTGACAATTCGGCATCTTGTAAATGACTGTAAACCAAAAATAAAATATCAAATCTGTTTAACAGATTTGGTTCAGCAGCATTGTCATACGCCCATTTTCACTGCAGTGTAAGGCTTAGACCTGGTCTAACAATAGCCAATTTCTGTGACAGAATGACAACACTATACAGTAGGAAGACCAGGTTTAACATAAAACCTGGTTTTAGCTCACTTGTTGATATTTTATACCCGTTAATAGCTTAAGTATGCTTAATAACAAACATTTTTTTCATGATTTTAGCATATTTTGGCTTTTTAAAGCCTGAATTATCATGTAAAAGAATATCAATGTTACTTTATCAAATAGCCCACTTCAACAGCTTCCATTTGGTACCGTTTCTGTGGCTCTATCTTAATAAGGTAAAAAGATATGGTCAAAAATGTGATTAAAAAGGGGGCGATTTTGACAAATTTCGAACATAAAATATGATAAAACTTCAGGGCTCATGCGGCAATGCTTCCAATCATCTCAGACAAAAATGGTTGTCATATTTGGCTTTCCCATGTCCAGCCCCCGCAGGTCTCGGGCCTCCTCGTGGTGGTGGGTGGTAACACTAAGGTGAAGACCTCTATCCTTAGTGGCCAACATGAGACAGTGCGCATGCACGGTGTGTCCCCTACCTTACAGGGGAATATCAATGAATATGTCATTTACCATGATTCCAAACCGGATCGTACGTCAACCGGGTTACCAAGGTGCGCGTCCCTCAGCGGGAAACCAGGCTGAGATCGAAAAATTTGCGACTGGACTACCAAGATTCCCACGGACAAGTACATCATCAGATGACTTGATTGACCCTGACCGCCCCTCACACATGTCAAAGGATGAAAATTGCCTTGTGATAAATGGACTTGAGAAATCGCTGGTGGACCTATCAGCAATCGCTGTGTACGAAATTGTTGCAGACATTTGTGACAACACAGTAGCAGATAAAACAGAACGTCAATTCAATGGAACATTTCTCATTCACCCACGGAATGACACACAAAAAGAGAAACTGGTACTTGTCAAAGAAATAGCGAATACACAAGTCTCCATTGAACCTTTCCAAAAACCAGGCAAAGGCATTATCTTCTCGAAAGAGAGCAAGACATGCACAGACTCTCAACTGAAGAAGTGGTTCCAAAAACATGGCATTACCCAATTCAAACGTTTGTCCCAACGAAATGGTTATGAATCCATAAAACTGACATTCAAAAACAACAATGTACCCAAGAAAGTTCCTGTAGCTTTTGAAAAGTGTAGAGTTTGCCCACTTTTTCCCCGACCAAAACGCTGTTTCAATTGCCAATTGTATGGACATATCAGCACAACATGTAGACGGTTCACAATTTGTGCCAATTGTGGTGATCGAGATCACACTCACACGAGAGACAAACCATGCTTCAGGCCCTCGCATTGTGTCAATTGCAGAGGTGACCACCCTGCGTTTAGCCACAACTGTGAAGTCTTCAAGAGAGAAAAAGAAATTGTACAATATCAGATTGACACAGGATGTTCCTTTCCTGAAGCCAAGCGCATAGTCCTACAGGACATGGACAAAACTGACCAAGACGCAGATTATCCAAGACCAGTTTTACATTTGTCACCACGGAAAAGGATTCAACTTAATGGGGACCTTTTCCTGGATCTCTTTCGGACAACGCCTTCACCAGACCGACCAAAGACGGGAGAAACTGTGAAACATCCTGAATCTGGCTTATGCACACAACCAAGTAAAAAGATTCAACAAAGTCAACCATCCTCTCCTTACGCTCCACGGACAAAAATGTCACCACAACAACCGAAGAAGAAAGAAACAGCTCCACGGACAAAAATGTCACTACAACAACCGCAGAAGAAAGAAACAGCTGCTGAGTACAAGAAACCATCTAAAACAACAAATCAAGCCAGCTCAACAGACCAACGATTTCCTTGCATAGACAAGAGAAAAATGACAAGCAACAACAAAGCACCTGTCACATCTCACAGACCTAACATATCAAGAACCTTGACACAAACCAAGTATGTCTCTAAATAGCCCACTCAGGTGCTGATGAGACGTAAAAAACCAACTCACTCACTCACCCCCCTTTCCCATGTCCAAAAGCATGGGAAAAGGTACAGACAGGCATTGAAATCCAAAAAAGTCTAATTCTGGAGAGGACTACAGTAAGACACTTATCCGGCATGGACTTAACATGATGTATCTCCAAACCTGTAATAGTTGGGAACCCAAAACTACAGGACAATATACCCAACTTCATGATCTACTATGTGGGTCTAAATTGGTTTTAGTGTTGACTGCCAACATTTTGCTACACTTGAAAATAAAAAAAAGTGTCTCACTGTGCCCCGCTCTCCCCTACTGCTTGGTGGTGACTATCTCCATATACCACATATAACTGCGTATATCTATATATTATTACATGGATTGTTTTGTATTGACCCAAGTATTCTCACTGCCAGTCCATATTTTCCCAAGGGTCGCTAGGTCCGAGGGAAAATAATATGGCTGGCAGGGAGAATACTCGTGTCAATGCAAAACAATCTATGTTATAATGTTTTTATTCCTTGACCTGCCAGGTACATATATTTTCCAGAAAATTTTTACCATTGAATTTCTGCCAATAAGTAAACTTTTCTGAAAATTAACACAAGAGGGCTCTATTTGCAATGTCGTCTGAGGGAGAATATGAATTATTGTCCATCCAGAGTGATCATTTACACAAGGGGGCACTGCAAGCAACTTCTTTTGAGGGAAATAAGAGGTTTTGTCCCTCCAAAGTTGGTTATTTCCCTGGGCAGGTTTGGTGTTATTGGGGACAATACATGGCTGGTCATGGAATAAAGACCTATATTCTGCATCAACATTTTAAGGCCAATCATGTAGTATAGTAGGGATTTTTCCCGAAAGGACTGAACATTTAAGGGGTATCCCATAAGAGGTACTAAGCTAAGGATTCCCTTAACTTAGTACCTCTTGAGGGACCCTCCCTAAAATGTTTAGTCCTTTCGGGAAAACTCCCTAGCAGGAGGTCAGTAGTGGGGCAGATAAGTGACGAATATGGGAAGGATCGTTTATTTAATGACTAAAGCATGAACTTTCAGGATAGCTTCTATAGACCCTTAGTCTCACTTTCAGAAGCGGAAGCACTGTGGGTCTGACCTTTAAGGGTCAATAACCTGGAGGCCATAATCGCCCAGATTTTGGTTTTTTTGCTTGATTTCATCATTCAATGGCACCCCAAAACTCATTAATTATCCTGTAATGCAGCCAGTTAAGCTGCCACAAGTGTTTGTATGATTATCATATTTGCACTTCGGTGACCTAGGATGACCTTTGGTGATATCAAAGTGCAATTTTTCCCAGTTCCGAGTAATACATTGGTTTTCATATGATAAAGGTTATACGGATGAGTGTTAATATGTATGTATTTGAAATAAATTGTACATTTAATATCTAGAGTATGTTATTATTTGCACTGAATTTCCTCCACAATATCAGCACCTTACTCTTTTGATTTTATCAGACTGGTCTGATATTCAATGTAGTGTGTATCATTTATAAAAATTGCGTAGGCGGAGGATGACAGGGCTGTTTTGCCAATTGAAAAGTAAATTTCTTTACCAGAAAATTAACGATAAATTTGGGAAAGACACACAAAAAGTATTTTTATATATATGTGGAATCATTGGGAATCTTTTGATCAATGTATGGGGCACATACAGTCAGACCAAGAATTATTCAGACGCTTGCCATTTTTGTTTTCATTTGAAGGAATTACAAAGTAAGCAATGAAACATGCAGTCAAAGTCATCTTTGGCATTCAGTGTAACCTGTCCAATACAAATTTATTGCAAACTGACACAAAATCCGATAAAATTGCTACTTTTGTCGAGTTCAGGAACCAGAAATTACTCAGACACTTTTACAAAGTTGTGGAAAGTGAACTATTTACTAATATGTGTACCAAATATTGCTAAGAAACTATGATGGGATCATTGTGGCCCCATTGGATGACAGGTGTGATCATCAATTAAGAAAATTTGGATGAATATGTGAGATAAACATCTGATTCAGTGTATCACATTTTCTTGACTAATGTGGCTGAAATATGTCAGATATCAATTGGAAATATTTTAGAATATCATAAAATGACAATTTTTAATTGTTCTATCTAAATAAAAATGAAATTGCGGCTTACTTGAAAATTTTATGCACTTTGTTATTTTCCTTTTGTTTTTGGCTCCAACTGCTCTCTAAATCCTTGCCCATTGAGCCACTGCAATCCATCAAATCACTTAAAATAAAGTTGCATGGCCTTCCTAAGGTTGTTCACTCTATTGTGTATTAAAGATAGCCCATTAACGCCAGTTGTTTAGAAATGGTGTGCCATACTAAGCTATAGTGTGTTTTCATGGAGCAATCTCCATTGGAATAGCATTGAGGCTGAAGAACCACCTTTTTACCCCCTTCCTAAATGAAGTACAAAGTTCCCCATTGAGTTGCTGTTCGGACCATGCATGGAATATAGCTTGAAATAGAAAATGAATCTTGCTTTCCGAAAATTTGTTAGATTTTGGTGCCACATGGACATGTTTTTGTTTTGGTAAAATTGGACAAATAAATACAAAAGCGCATTGAACTTAATATGCAGCCTCCAATGTTTCATATTGTCACTCAAAGTATTAAGAACACAATTCTAAGTTAAACTAAAGCAATTTGAATCAATACAAGGCATTTTCGAGGTTAAAGATTGCATGAAAATGTGACAAACTGGACATAATGTTCATCTCCAATAATAATCCTAATTTTCTCAATTGATGATCACAGCTGTCATTCTATGCAGTCATAATGGTCCCTAGGTGGTTTATGAACATTATTTGATATAAATATTGACAAATGATAGTAAACAGTTCACTTTCTACGACATTGTTAAAGTGTCTGAATATTTTTTTGTTTATGGGGTTAACAAAAGTAGCTTTTTTCACCACATTTCTTGCTAATTTGCAATAAATTTGTTTTTTGCAGGTTACATGTAATGCCAAGGATGTTTTTGATTGTATGTTTCATTGGTTTACTTGGTAATTCTTTAAAATAATAACAAAACAGCAAGCGTCTGAATAATTCTTGGTCTGACTGTATGCATTAGAAAGTGAGACCTTGGAATTTCCTGGATTTTTTCGTTTATGAACACTACACTCCGAGAGCCTGTCTCTAGAAGGTTGATATAGTATTACACATGTAGGACTACTTTTAACTACTGTTTGATTGTATTTTTAAAAAAATATAGACACACCAACAAACTGACAGCTGCCATACTCCTCTCACAATTTTAATCACCTTACATATCTTCTCTATTGGCACCCTAGTTTGATACCAACCTGCGGCCAGTGCCAGACAGTTATCGTAGTTAAACTCAATGTCCTCCCCTCCTTCCTGCCACTATAGAGAGTAGAAATATATAGACAGTCGGACACACTGACACTCCTGTGTGGTTCACCCTCCGACCTCCTTTTCCTACCCTCAGCCCCAGAGACACACTGACATGCTGACAGTCCAAGACAGTCCCAGACAGCTCTCCTAGATAAATCCTATCTGTTCCCCTCCTTGCTGGTATTGTAGAGACATGCTTGCTGCACTGGCAGTGCCATTTGGTTCTCATACCTGTACCCACCCTCCTCCCTTTCCTATTGGCATCTCAGAGACACGCTGACTTGCTTGCAGTACCAGACAGCTCACTTAAACTCACCCACATGTCCTCTCCTCTGCACTGGCAGAGTAAAGATATGCCGAAGCACAAACAGTACCTTGAGGTTTCATACATGTTCCCTCACCCCCCCCCCCCCCCTTCCTTACTGGCATCCCAGAGACATAGTGACATGGATGCTGATAGTGATAGAATCGAACATGTATCATCACTTAACCATTCCTCTTCCTGTCCCATATGTCACACTACAGACACACAGACATGCTGATAGTGCAAGCCAGACACCAGACTTATACCCTGCCTCCCTTTCCAACTGGTACCCCAGAGATGTACCAACATACTGACAGAACCAGACAGTTCTGTTGAATATACTATATCCCTCATAAATATACCCTCCCTCCTCCCTTTCCTAGTGCAATTCCAGAGACGCACTGAAGTACTGACAGTGCAGGACTGCTCCCTGCGATACTTGTACCCTATGTCCTCCACTCCCTACTGGATAGGCACCTTAGAGACACACCGACATGCAGAAAATGCCAGGCAACCTCCTACTGCCAACCTGCACCTCAGAGAAGCTCTGACTAATGGAGGTAGGTTGTATCCAGTTCTCTATACTGGGGTAACAGAAAGGGTGAAACCCCCTGGCCATGTCTGAATGAATAGGGTATGTGCCAGATTCCCTGTCTTCTCATTTTCATTCGATCACCCACAATAATGCATAGCTACCTCCACAAAAATGTGGAAGAGCTACTCTTTATTTATTGAATATTGATCTGGTGATTTCAGAGGTCAAGGTAAAAGTGCCTCCAATCTTCAATTAGTCATGTGGGTGTGTAATATGATATTAATATTCGCGTAGCGAAACGGCCGAAGGCCGTTTCGAGAAGCGAAACTTAGCACAAGAAAGGTTTCAAAAATCTGTGCAGTGATGGTCTCAACATCAATGGTCGACAGCAGGAAATTAGGTCAAGTGGGACCAGCTTCTTATCAATGATTTAGTTTCGAATTTAACAAAACATGACATATTCATATTCAAAAGTGTCTTAAAAATTCAATTTTCTCCATTAATATTCCCTGTTTCTATTATTTTTTATGGAATAGTTCGTTATAAGCCTTGACAAGCTAAATTAAATTATTTTAAAACATGTGATTCATTTCATTTCAAAACAGACAACAAGAAAACATAACAAAATAAGGTTACATAATCTATGTCAATTGAGGATTATGTAACAGTGAGCAATTAATCTACATGCAGATCATGTTATTGTTTTTGTTATCACTATTATGTAATATCAACAATCTAGCATAGACTTTGATTTGGCAGCTTTCAGTGTATTCTTCCTTTTTACTATTTAGCTGATCATCTATCAATTCTATTCATTCTTAATCCTATTTATTTGCTATCCTATCTATCTATCTATCTATCTATCTATCTATCTATCTATCTTTCTATCTATCTATCTATCTATCTATCTATCTATCTATCTATCTATCTATCTATCTATATATGTATTCTATTTTTGATCTATTTTATTTTTCTTATAGTTTCTAGTAGGGCTGCACGATATTGGAAAAATGGTTGATATCGATATTAGGGGTTAAATTGTCGATAACGATATCATTTTCGATATTGGATAAAATTAAAGAACTGCTCCCTCAACTGACTGCTCCCTGCGCCCACCAGTGGGACCCCGCGCCTCAGTAGGTCAGATCGTGTCAGGGAGGACTGCATGCAGCAGCATGCTTCGGATTTTCCACAATTTCTTGCTAATTTTGTCAATTCTGGTCGGATTTTCATCAAATAAACGTTAAAATGTTTCTATATTAATGGTTTGGCACCTTTCGCCATCTTCTACGGACGTTTAGTGGCCATTTTTGCCGCCGAAACGGCATTCGGCGGCCCAAAAAGTGGGTTGTATTTTGACAATTCTTGAAAATAATGATATTGTGAATATCGTGTTTTGCACGATATGAATATCGTGGCATGTGATATCGCGACATCGATATCATTTCGATATATCGTGCAGCCCTAGTTTCTAGTCTAAATTTCTCTCTATTTTTCTATATATCCGTCTTTCAATTTCTTTGAAACAGTAACATAACTGCCTTTCATACATTGAATATGAAATAAATTTAATGAAAGTTATGGTAAAACCATAAGTGCTAAAAATACTTTTTCAGAGCTGCGCGAATTTCATGGCTGTGCCATTTACATATTATCATACTCTAATAATTAAATGTAAAAATTGATAAATTTACTATATCAACATGTCTATCCAACCTACAGCAAGATAAAACACCAAAATATGGGCGATTATAGCCTCCAAGGTCATTGACCCTCAAGGTTACCAGGGGTCAGACCCAGAGTGCAAGTAATAACATACTCCAATTATTCAATTTAAAATCTAATTCATATATATATACACTTTCATACCCATGTAGAACCTGTTTCGTATGAATACCAATGTATCTTTCGGAACTTGTCAGAATTGCACTTTGAGGTCACCATAGGTCTTACAAGGTCACCAAAGTGCAAATATGACCCATCATGATAATCATACAAACACTTGTAGTAGCTTACCTTGCTGCATTGAGAAGAATCAATGAGTTTTGGGTGCCATTGAATGATTAAAATAAGTAAAAACACCAAAATCTGGGCGATTGTAGTCTCCAAAGTCATTGACGCCTCAAGTCCAGTAAATAACGATATTGGTTTCTTAAAAGTGTTATTGGTGTGGAGAGTGATATTGGCATGCCTCAGTGCACTCAGCTTCAACCATGCACTTTTAAAAGGCCCTTTCTCACTTTGTACATTATGGTCACGTTTTATTGCGTAATGGTAAAAATCAGAAAACACATTCGCAAGCATTTTAGGGAGCACGTTTCCTATGGGTTTGAATAACCATGCTAATCCATGTGTTGCATATTAGTTGCGCAGTTACCCATACCAGTGCAATTGGTACACATAGCGCTGCAATATATCTGCAAAATGCCTTCATATGCCTGCATATCGGTAAATACAGCTGCACGAGAAGTCTTGTTTAGAATAATTAACTGCTCGTAATTAAAAAAAAGCATTGGAACTTCAATTCACGTGCGTTTTGCTGCATATTGATGCATACTGATGCCTAGTGAATCAGATAGTAGTGATGCATAGGCTTCACGTAACACTGCTTACCATGACATAGGCTTGCAATGTGGCCTGCGTTGCATTGCATATTTATTCCAAAATGCAGCTCTTATGCGTTCAAATTAAACATGTTAAATTTTTTCTTCCCTCACTGCATGTTTATACACTCCAACAGTAGGGTGGTCCACATTTCAATGGGAAAAATCAAATATCCTAAAACCCCCAATTTGAAAGTGCAAATTGATGACCACATGAGTAAAACAAACACATGGAAAATTTCAGCCAAATCGGTTAATATTTAGAGGTGCCACACAAAGCCCTTGAAGTTTATAATGTTCCTCATTCACCCAACTGAAAAACCGGTCAATTTCTCAGATCTTTCTCAGAAGTGAATATTTTTTCCTGATTTTTTAGTATATGATAAAATTTGCATGGCAAAGTGATATCTGGGGGTTATCTTTTATCTAATGTACATGGTAAGTGAAATATTTGCCTGTTTTTATGAAAAAAGGCCTGATAATTGACCCATGTAATATCTATGCTGACCTGCTACGAAACTTTGTAAGTCAGAAAGAATATCAGTGAAGAATTTACCCGTGATAACAATGTCATCTTTACACACATCCATTGACCCATTGCAGTGTGTTTTCTGTGAATCATTTAGGTTTGTGTTGAGGCATGGGGAACTGTCAGACTGCATGAGTCCCTATTTTGGCGATGACATGCAGTGTGGGGTGAATCTATGTAAATGTATGTTTGATTATTCTATGTATCTGTTGTGTATTGAGCCAATGTTAGTGATTATTAGAAAATGACGTAGTGAAATATAGTTAGGCAAGTGTGTATGATGAAAGAAGTAAAAAGAGTTGTCTAAATTTCTGTTGGGGAGTGTTGGACCGACTGTGTGAGAGTGTTGTAAAAATGAAATAATTGTTTAAAATTCGTGAATATAGCAAAATGGATTGGGCATCCTGGACATACAAAGAAAAAGGTTACTTGATCAAAACAATACGCCGTTGTAGCACGATTTGCAAAGACTGATGATTTTGAGGTCTGCCATTGGGCAATTGCATGTTAAACTTCAACGGCTTTGTGCCACTTCTAAATATTAATTGATTTTGCCGAAATTTTTACACAAAACCTTCTATCCATATAAGATCCGAATGCAATATCCGAATCAGAGAAATTCAGAAGAAAGTGTTTTTGGACCACCCTAATGGGGACCGATGGGCTACTATTTCTTGAGATTTTCTATAGATGTCGTATTGGCATTGGGCTGGATGTTAAAGTCTATTGGGGAAAAAAGCACAATAGAACTTCAGTTTGCATCTTTAAATGTTAAGTTTTGACTTGAAGGAATCCCCTCAAATCTACAGTGATGGACTTGCCATAGTAATGGGTTGAAACACAAAATGATGGAAATTTAAAATATCCATAGATATAACAATTTTCAATCTAGTGAGCATTCTGGAAATAATAAACATAATAACCCTGTTAGACACTGATAAAATCTTGAGTGTAAATGGAAAATTTTACCAAACTGTAACCTGATGAACGGTCATTGATGAATTTTATTGTTTTGATTCCAGATTTCTCCTGCTGGTATCATACTAGTAAAGTGATAAATCGAAATTTAACTTTTTGCCCCAAATATCTAAATGGTTGACAGAAATTTATTTATTGATGGGGAAAAAAATGCAATTTTTTTTAATATTAATCAACAAATTGTGGTATTCTTCCAGATTTTGACGGTCACAGCGGAAGCTAAACTTCTGTGCTGACCAAATATCAAATAATTGTTTTCTTCTTAGTGACCATTGAACCAATCGTTTTGGAATTCCAATACAGTTTGTAATACATCTGTTCATGTACTGCTAAAATATCATCTCAGTAGATTTACTATAACTACGAAGAAGTAACTCATGACATTGGTGAAAATTTAGCTTTTTTCAAGTGTAAAATCTATGAATATCCATATTTTTTTCGATGTCTCATTATCCTTTACACACAGCTGAATCAACAAAAAAACATCTTGCAACCAAATTTCGAATTCTTCATCCACCATTTGGCAAGTTATTAACATGGTCCATCGGACCCCATAGGATGGCCTGGGCATCGGCCCATCGGTGCCCACGCCCACTCTCTCCTAATCACGTTCAATCATAAAATTTTCAAACCATGTGCTGCGCTCTGGTTCCTGTAGCAATAAAGTTGGCATGTTTTTTCCAGGAAAGTCAATCTATCATTTTATTAATATGTTCATTGTAAATTAAGGGAAATATTAAGTATATTTCACGTTAAAAAAAAGTAAGTATCTTATGGATATCTTATGGATAACCAGTATTTTACAAATATGTATAAGTCTGAAAATTGTGATGCAGAATATAACAAATATTGGATGTTGAGTCGACCAATATTGAGTTTTATTTGCCTTAGAAGGTAATATTAGGCCTACTGCTTCGGCCAATAAAACTCAATATTGGTCTCCTCACTATCCGCTATCTATAAATGTATAAATTCGGAATCAAGTTCATTTATGCAAATATTTAATAACTAATAATAAGTAATCCCCGAAATTTATGCCTCTCATCAAAATTAACGTTTCAGATGCACCTACTTTCTAAAGCTCCAATTGGCTCCTCCATTTCTGCCGGATAATTCTGCCATTCCAGCTCGCCTCATTCTGCTTATCAGGTCAGTCACAGCAGCTGTAGCGCCTGAAACCAAGGTTTTGAATTTCTTACTATTATAAGAATGCAAAATTTTGAGCATGAATAGATGGCAATACAGAATTTATTTCACCAAACTGATCAAGAAATTACTTAGTTTAAGCATCTTCAAAACTTACTGACGTTCACCAACGTGTGGGTAGTAAGGAATTGATAAGTTATAGAGTCGCTAGAAGATCGTTTAAAAAAATTGCCGTCGTTTTTCATAAGTTTCTCATTCGTTTCTCACACGTTTTATTTTTATTTCTTACACGTCCAGAACGTTCCCCATTCGTTGTAGATTTATCCCAAGAAATTATTCAATAACAGTCACAAACCAGGCCAACGTTATGTGCACGCCTTGTGAACGTTATTACATTGTAACACAGTGTAACAGGTTTTATACTAGTTTTTAATAAGTTTCATACACGTTATGAACTTGTTTGGTATTCGTGGCTAAACTAAACAATTTGTTATACAAATATCAACATTTAGCATGTTACTTGTAAGTTCTCCAAATCGTTGAGATGTGACAGCTGCTTTAGTTAGGAAGTGAAATTTACTGACCACATTATTGAAAGAAACACATGTATGTGAGTTGAACTTAGCCATATCAATTATTATACATGACCACCATGCTAGAGCAATGCTGATTGGCCAAGATCAGTCACATTGCAATATCATAAAACTCATATTGCATGGTTGGAATGCAATATGAGATTTTATTTTCCTTCATATTGCATGAGTGCAATATGAGTTTTTATTTTTTTTTAAATTCCAAAATTTTTTGTTTTTCAATTTCTTTTTGGACATAGGCCTATAAAAAAGACTTTAAAATTTCAGATTTTTTTTCCCCATCAAAAATCGTTTTCAATTTTTTTTTTTCAAACTTATTTTCCCAATTTCTTTTCAGAAAAATATTTAGTTGGCCTTTATATATATAGGTCTATGTATGACAATTTTAAAAAGTCATTCTTCTTTGGTACATTTATTCTGCAAAAAACACCATGTGAGTTTCTGCCGTTGTAGAATAGAACATTTTATTGGAAGCATAGTGGTCATGTAATAAAACAAATATGGCACTTATTATCGTGCCATATGACAATTTACACGCCCTTGATCAATATGAATTTTCCTCGGCACTGGGGCAGTTGATAATTGGGTCAATGAGGCTTTCACATTCTATCCATTTGAGATTAGCATTCAAGCCTCCAACTCGAAAAAAAAAATTAGAAGAAAATTGTGAACTCACCAAATTTCATGCCCTTGTGCGTCAGACGCATAGTGATTCCGTAGTTTGGACCAATGTTCCTGAAAATGAACATAATGAGTTATACGAGGGGTTTTTCAAAAGTTTTGCCCAACTAGTCATAACTGTTGCTAGACTTGATGTAGAACCATGATATTTGGGTCTGACAATACTGACGCAATTTGCAAACAACACCCAAAAAATTAGATCACAGAAATAAAAATAAATGCTTAATCTGTTGCCAAGGAAACCATAAGTCATGAAATGCGGCCCAGACTTTGTGGTGCTCACTTATATTGTAAGTCATTGATAACAATGGAAACTGGTATTATGGTCACATCACAGTTTCTCAGTTTTTTATGAGATTAACAATTTTCTGGATAAGGATGACATCATGTGACATGTATACCTGTTATATTTCTTTGATTTAAAAAACATGACCATTACGCGTCTTTTGGTCATGTCCCTATCTCAAACGGTTCCAGAGATATAGCACATTTCTGATTTTCACAATATTTTGAAAACATAAATTAAAAATTGGCCAGGGGCCTCGGTTTATTTTTTCATCAGATTTTGATCAAATTATAGACTTTTTGTATTAGTAAGAACTTGCTTCCCCCAAAAAAGCATGTGGACCTTTAAATTTTAAAAAATTTTGCAAAAGTGGCAGGCCTACTATGGCATTGATCTTACTTTTGTTTCTTTGTCATTTTGTTATGAGTAAGACTAACCAACCCTGTGCTCTAATATGTTTTTTTTTTTTAAATTGAAAGGAAGACGCCAAAGCACCTGTATCTTTGATGGCATGTTTTTAGAACACAGCTGTCCGACTCAAAGATACCGTATGTCTTTTCTTTTCTTTTTTTCAGAACTTTAGCCTCTAATTTAGTTCTTGTGCTGTGCCAATTGTCAATTTTATGTTAGATTCAACGAAAACGTTTAATTTGAGGCCCTGGTTGACAATCAATAACCTGAAGGCCAAGCAAGATATCCCTCTGAGCAGATCCTCCATAACTCTTTGCTTCACTCCACCCAGGTGTAAATGGGTACTTGGCTACAGGCAGTGATGGCGATTTTAGAGTGACTTAGCATTGTGCGCCTTATACGGCTGCCTGGCTGCGTGCTCCCTGGAGAGTTGAGAAAGGCTCATTCTTGATCAGGCCTGCCAAGGGTGTAATTGTGCAGTCTGTTGAGATGGACTCTGTTTATGTAATGGACGTTAAAAAGGTAAACATTTACATTTACATTTCTTTTAAAATGTACAGAATATAAGTGTCCGACTCAAAGAACCTTACCCTATTGCCTGTATGGTCTGTGCCTTTTGACGGTCTGAAGGATAGATATCCCATACTTTTTGAAATAATTAAAAAAAAATAGTTATGCCTTTTGATGGTGTCATTGATAGATATTCATACTTTTTGAAAATTGAGAAAAAATATGAAAATAATTTTTTTTTTTTTTTGGGATAAGACTCGATCACTTTTGCATGTACACGGATAAAGCTAGGTACAAATGTGGCCTATAAGGTATAGTTGTGCCTTTTGAAAGGTCTGATGGAAAATATTGTATACTTTTTGAAGTATTGAAATAATATTAAAGAGGTTTTGCTGCACCTTTCCGTGTGACATGTACGTGGGGGTTGCCATGACAATAATGTTATAAGATAGCACTTGTACACGTATACGTCATATGTGAACGTGTAGCAAAACCTCTAATGATAAGATAGCACTTGCAGAGGTGGCGGAACGCGTCCAAAAGTGGGGGGGCACCGGGCTCCAGGGCACCTCATCTACGGTAATTTCTAGGAGAAAAAAGGGCACTTTATGTATTTTTAGGCCCAAAAGTGGGGGGGCACGTGCCCCCAGTGCCCCCCCCAGCTCCGCCGCCTCTGAGCACTTGTACACGTATACTTCATATGTGAACGTGTAGCAAAACCTCTAATGATAATTTTTATTTTTTGTTTCTGGCTCAAGACTCAGTCACTATTGCATGTACATGGATGAGATTTTGATACACATATGGCTTAGATCGTCTAGTTGTGTCTTTTTGGTGAATGCAGCATCGCACAAAAGGTATCAGGGCCAGGCGAAAGGATTATGCATCTGATTTTCACTTTAAAATCTGTTATGAGAAATCAAATGGCTTTCTCTTATTCATGACTAATCAAACAGCCTCTATGTTTCCCATTTTGAAAGTAGAGAAGATGACACTTCATGGGCTATCATGAGTCACAAAATTTATATCATCTCAGTTAGACATCACCAAGATACTTCTACCATATAGGAAAAACCGGTATCTAACTGACAATATTGCATGTTAGCGCCCTGCTAAGGATTAACACTGTTAACAACAGCAAAAAAACAATCAGATTATTTTTTATTTTGCTAAAATTATAAGTAAAAACAAATAATAAAAGAAGCATATGATGTCTATTGTCTAAGTCAGTCAGACACCTCTTTGTCGGGTCCTAACATGCATTTTTGTGACAAAAATGCATGTTAGAACCATCCAAATCAGTGTCTAACTAATACCAAGACTCCTTTCTGCACTGCAAACTTTGTCGAATATCTTTGAAAAAATCAGCGTGTGCCATCAAGTATCATTAATCTTTTTAAAATATCTGTCAAGAAAGAGATAGTCAAACTTTTCGATACGAAAAAATTGTCACTGATGAGCATTATTTTGCATATTTTTGTGCATTTATAAAGGTTGACTGAGCGGCATGTAAGGCCATGCTACAGCGGGCTTAAAAATGTATGATTTCATAAAATTAATATGTGAGTTAAATCAAATGAATACCCAGTATCAAATGAATAACCTGTAATTTTTAAATTTAAAAAACTTACTGGGCGGACACTAGAGCAAGTGTCAGTGCCAACAGCATCCACCTCAGGATCTGCATTGTTAGAAGTTGCCTCTTCATGTTGTTGGCCAATGTGTGATCAACAGCCTTCTACTTTGTCCTTATATGTCCTTAAATTTTTACAATACTTCCTTGTGGCTTAAAGTTTCTTGCGGCGTTTGCATATTTTTTTCAAATTTGGGATTGGTTTTGTTTTGCAAAAGTAGATTAGGAAGTACATGAATTTTAGGAAGATGAAATATTGCAGGTTGCTTTCAGGATTTTTTTACCCCATTTAGTAACAGTCAAAAACAACTTTTTTGCATTCGGTCCATAAATATTTGTAAATTGTTAGTTTAAATATCTTAAAATGACCTTGCAGTTTTCCTAGAGTTTTTGCATTGCCTTATTTCAAGTTTTTTGTGACCTGAAAATGTATTTCGGTCAACAATTAATGTTAACCACCAGAAGCTCTCCCAAGAAACACATGTTGATATATAACCTTTCCCTGTGATTACAGTCTGTCACTTTGATGTAGAAAAAAAGTGGATTGTTGCGCTGTGAAAATGGCACTTCGTGGTTCATCGTGCTGATGATTTGTCATGACCATACCTGATACTTTCAATGTCAATTTGATTTCGGGAGACTTATCCCGCTTGTTGGTGACAGCCAAACAAAGGATTACGCATCTACTTTTTGCCTTAAATCAGTTATGACAAGTCAAATGGTCTTCTCTTGATCATGACTGATCAAACAGCCTCTATGTTTCCCATGTTGAAAGTAAAGAAGATGACACTTCATTGGCTCTCATGAGTCAAGAAGTGCATTTTTCACTGTGAACTGGTCCTAATTTTTCTATATCAAAGTGACAGACTGTAATTTAAAAGTTATGATTTGGGGCTTGTTTCACTCCTTTATTTTGATTTGGATTTTTCCTTTTAAATAATTGGCTGTCCAAAAATTATACCTATGTGTGACACTTTTAACTTTGGGTCTTTAAACTCTCAATAACAAAAACAGTGATTATTATTTTTCTATGAAACTGGTGTCACTTAAAAGCGGTATATTACACTAATTATTTAGAATGCATAAAAATGTTTGTATTCCATGTTAAACATGTCTCACATTAATGGCTATAATATCAGTGATAATGCCTCCATTAGCACTGGTCTTGGGGTACTTTCGCGAGATTATTACACCTAACCATGCCTAACCAATGGTCGAAATAGACCTTGTTTGAGGGGGTGGGTTCAAATCTCACAGTCTTCTCATCTCATCATCATACGGCTATCGCCTGCCTCAATATAGCCCCCTTAACCCCCCCCCCCCCTTATTTCGAACACTGCCCCTATCTAGATAAAAGACCCCTGATACAAATTCAATGGTCATGCTAGGCAATTTAGTTTGAAACAAATGTCATATCAATGACACATGTACAGGTAATATCGCTGATGTCATAGCAATTACTGTGAAACCATGTATATATTTTTCATTATTTGGCATGTTCACGAATTCGTGGAGGTGTAAAAACGAGCATGTACGAATTCGTGGATGTGTAAAAACGAGCATAAGTGCTCGTGTATATGTAATAACTAACACTTGTGAATGTGCTTTATTATTCATTCGTGTATCTGCTAACACTAACGTTCGTGGAAGTGCTATATCATTAGGGTTTAGTGTTAAAATTAGGTTTAGAGTAGGTTTGAGGTTAGTATGTTCGTTATTACACCTATACAAATTCATGAATGACAATATTTGACACTTATACGAATGCCAAATTCGTGCACATGTTCGTTTTTGCAGGTTTACAAATTCGTCCACATGCAAAATAATGAAAAATATATACCTCGTGAAACATGTCACTGAGATGGTTTGCCGAAGTACTATGTAGGTTGATTTGTCACACATCTGAAAGTGTATTGGTTTATTTTGCACAGTGGTTGAGCTATATCTAATATGACACATATATTTAATTTGGCACAGATCTGGTATTGGATTGAATGATTCACAATTGAATTGGTTGATTTGCAATTGAATTGGTTGATTTGCAATTGAATTGGTTGATTTGCAATTGAATTGGTTGATTCATCACATATATCTCCAAAATGTAGAGGCTAATTCATGACAGGTCTGCCAACGTATTGAAATACAGTGGTTGCTTGGTCACTTGTAAAATCAAACACGCTATTACGATTGAGTTGAAATTCTGTTTCTATCTTGAAATTTTGTATCTATGTTGTCGAGCCATGATGTAATTTATTGATGATTTTTTTAACTAAAATGATCAATTTTTCCAGGTCACCCAAAGAAAATTTTCAAATAATTCTCAGCCACTAAAAATGTTTTATGATATCATTTATACATAAATCTAATGTCTGAGGAAAAAATCTTTGCAATTCCTCACATTCAATCACCAATTTTAAAACTTTGAAGTTCAGACACCTTGAAAACCCTAATTACTGCCCATGCTATGCATAGGGCAGTAATGCTTCTGTCCTGGAACGATGTGAGGCTGAGGCCTACTGGCCAAACCTGGCCATTCCAAAGGTTCATTTTATCAATATAACTCTTTTATAACATCGTAGATTCTGTCAATTGTGTATTTTTTTACTTAAATTCAATATTTTCCGATTTATTAATACCCTCTTATGCCCAGCGTTGGGTCCATGCTTCCACAGCGTCCGCCATTACGTCGTATCTAAAATGCGGAGCGGCAGTTGCGGGCTAGCGGTCGCGGGAAAAGGGCGTAAAATGCGGATTCAAATTGCGTTTTGGCTGCAGTTTCCTTAATTTTTGAGGTATTCCAAAGATTTAAACATCTAGATGCATCAGAAAAAAACGAGGATTTCGAAGGAATCAACCTCATGGTTCCTCTGCTCACAATTGTACCAAAGATTTTCAATTATCTTCATACTTATATCATTCCATTTAAACTCCATGATGCATGCATGGGCAGTTCTGCATCTCTAAGAGTGCTTGTTATTATTCCAGCATTTTGATCATGAGTGTATTGGTTGATCTCTTACTCATCTGTCGCTGAAATTGAATGAATCGGTCTGTTCGTCACTGACAGATCTGCCAATATATATAGCAATTGATGTGTTTCCAAAGTGTGCTGGTCTGCCTGTATTTTCTCCGCCTCACTCCTCTCTATGACTTTTTAATTGTTTTGTGCCATGTCCTCTTCAGTTGCTCTAGGGTATAGTATCATTCATATGGAATTTGTGAGGACAGGACCTATGTGTTGTTGTTGTACATCAAGTAGATCACCTCTAAATATGTTGCTCTGTGAAATTTTAGATGTGTGATTTTTTTTTCTACCTGCTAATGTCTCAAGTATTGTCTTATGGACATGCTTCTCTTCATAGCTTTAGTACTCCTGTCTTCAAACACTGGTAAGTTTCTATTCGTTTGTATTTGTATTTATGTCTACTGGTCAGTATTATTATTTTTATCATGTAGATTTCATGTGGATTTTTTTTATGAGCGTAGTCTTTAATGTTAGAGGTTTTTTTTTATATTGGCATGCAGAAGGTTGTGTTGGGACTTGACAAAAAAAACACTTTTATATAATTACTGGTCAGAAACCTTCATTTTTACAATGTTAGAAGGAATGGTATCCTTCGAATGTGGTATCTGTGTAATAGAACAAGTTTCCTGTAATTTGTGTCGAGATCTATTTGAAAATGCAGTTTTCAAGTTCTTGCCGGAAATTCATAATTATAATAATTGATTTACGAATGCTATCTTCAACCTGACGGCGGGTCTACCAACACATCTGAAAGAGTGTCATCAGTTTCTGAGTAGGCTCAGGAGTTTCTAGATACAGACCTTTGATTCATGTGTTTCTTGTTGTCACCATATACAATTATACAGTACAACCCTAAATAAAGTATGACTACCCCAGCAGGAAGGAAAAATCAGTCACTACTGCACCCTTTCACACCTTTCGCTACCCCTGAATCTTTTCCTACCTTTACCTACATGAAACTACCTTGTAAAATTAGATTGAAGTTACATTTAAGCAACGATTTAAACTCCTTCACCCCATTGTGTTTGATTTATTTGATATTATGGCCCTTTGCTAATTGCAATTACATTGGTGGCTGTCTTAATAGAGGTCTGAATATGGGTTAAGGTTGTTGTGAGGAGTCAAAGGTAGTTGTAAAGTGATTTGGGGTGGAGAGGAGAAAGGAGAGCAAAATAGGTAAACACAGGAAAATTCTCTTTGTTTTGGTTGTACTACTGTACACCATAATATACACTACCCAACAGAAGAGACAAAAATTTCGATTTTTCCTCACGATTTTTCGAATGATATAATTTTAACAAACATTTACATTTATAAACAAACAATTATTTTGTATATTTTGCAAAAATTGCAATTTTTGCATATAGTTTAAAAATCGTATAGAGGTCTGAGTCAGTTAGGCACCTTATTTTTAGATTCTTGCCATTGTTTTGTCAGTTAGATCTGGACCGGATGTCTAACTAATATAAAGGACACTGGGAGCTCTCGTATAGGATCAACACTGTTATGTAGGTACATGTATATCTATAATTTGTTTTGAGAAAAATGGTGAGCTAAAATCTAAATTTGTGTCTCTTGCATGGGTAGTGTAAGTACAATCATGACAGTTACCAGTTACGGTACAATGTATATTGTGCAGTACATGGTGCTGTGGTCATCTCCCATCTTGTTGGTCAGTGTTTTATTACATGTATTTAATTAGCCTTTTGCTTGCATGCACAAATTGACGTTTGTGAAGGTGTGATTACATTCTGCCTGAAGGCGTGTAGAGCAAGTAATGTTTGGAGCAGAAGTAGAAACTATTGTTCACTTTCTCTTAGCTGGTGATCATAGCATCAACTGACCAATTAGAGTCATGTAAATTATAGTTGCCCCAGGCAACAGTGATGCCTCAGACTAGTTTTGTTCCCTGGCACTGAACACCAGTTTTGGATAAATGACTGATGATTTCTTGATGGCACTTTTTAGTGTTTTTGCCAAGAAATGTGTCGATTGACTGAGCACTGATTTATGCCTTTTTATAAAATTATGTACTGCTATACACTGTCAAGATATTTCCTTTATGCCTGATTTATACTGTGTCTGAACTGTATGGATTCTTGAGAAACTCTCATTTATGCATCAATATTTGATGGCAATTCTTTCGTGAATTTTCATCGGATTTATTGCATTTAGATGCCTTCCTTACCTTTTCTTTAAGGGGGGGGGGCACAACTGAATGTCAAGGGGGGGGGGGGTTGGAGCCTTTTTGCAATAAATAATCTCTCCTTCGTGCTGCAGGTCCAGGAAGAATGATAGTGCAAATGAAA
The DNA here is from genome assembly GCA_026936325.1 of Platynereis dumerilii. Taxonomy (NCBI): domain Eukaryota; kingdom Metazoa; phylum Annelida; class Polychaeta; order Phyllodocida; family Nereididae; genus Platynereis; species Platynereis dumerilii. Next base: position 106,267 of record JAPTHN010000173.1, read on the forward strand.
CTAAATTGACATGTAGCAAGTTTAAAAGAAATCATGTCTTATTAAAATAGTATTAAGTAACAGAATTGAAATGTTACAAAATTTACCTGTTTTCCTTGGCATTAAAACAACTATTTGTTTACATTTTAGAATAAGTGTGTCTTCAAATATTAGACCTATACTGGCAACTACAAAAATTAATAATTAAGACTTGCTTTTCAGCAACTTTTAAATCTTGAGACAGCTTAAAATAAAATGAAATATATTTAATTATCAATTTCCTACTCATATTTAGGATTGTGCTTTGTGTTTATAATAATTTTACATTAAATCATATTCATTATGTCAGGTCTTTATAATGACTTTACATTAAGTCATATTCATTATATCAGGTCTTTATAATGACTTTACATTAAATCATATTCATTATAAAACTTTATTTTTATTCAATCTAGTATTGAATGGAAGTCTATCATGTTCAAGAAATCATAAGAACATCCAGAGTTGTTTGTCAGTTGGAGAGCGCTTTCTTCGCAGTTTTGGGAGATCGGCCAGAAAAAGTGAAAACAAGGATTGCCGGTGGGTAATATTTTTTATTCGTGACACTCCTGAAAACTTGTCACAAGGTTATTTGTGATGTTTTATGCCCTTGTTAATAATGTTATTTTTTACTTTTTTGCGCATGCTTGGGTTCACTTCTTGTCATTCTACGTCGTTTTTCACTTATTTTTAGCCTGCATGGTTTTGGTTGACTGCTTGTCAAGTCTCACTTTCAGGAGTTTTTCCAAATATTTCAATTATCTTCATTTATTGGCAAAAACAGAAGGTGCAGCGGACCCCCCTCCATTCTGTTAAATAAAATATATTTGCATTTCAAAGTTTATAGTGATTGCATGTTCGTTTTGTGACAGTGTTGGACTGTTGCTCTTTGTAAACTCATTTCCTGGAGATTTTTCACTGCAACACTCTAAAAAATTACAGACAAAATTGGTTTTTTAGATTCAAAATGGTTTTTTGAAAAACCAAATTTCAGTGCAAAAAACCAACATGGATTTTTTTAAAAATGGTTTTGCATTGAAATTTTGTTTTTCAAAAAACCATTTTGAATCTAAAAAACTTTGTCGCTGCATTTTTTAGAGTGAAGTCAGTGAACAACAAATGGCCATAATTATTTGTGTAGTTTGGGTGCCAATTTTATGCTGTTAAATGTAAAGATTGACTCTGTCGGAACTACATGTCATTTCTGTTAAATCTGATTGACTAAAAATGCTATTTAGTGGCCAAGAAACTTAGAATTGCATGCTAATTAAATCACCTTTAAAGTTCCCTAACATTCTGCTTTTCCAATAATTATGTTAAAAGCTTCAAAAGTGAATCATTTTAATCCCAGTAATTCTCGATAGTTTTATTTTATGTCTCCTGACAATATAAATGTTATTACATTTTGTACTTACTGAGTTTGTGAATTTGATTATTCAAATGGATTTTACTGCTTCTCTATACATTGGCTTCTGGCATTTCAGGATTTTCCAGCCTTTCGAAGAGTGTTTCGAGTCAATACTCCGATGCCCTGACTTCAATGAATTGAACATTTCCAAGAGTTGGCAAGACATCTTCGACCTGTTTTGGTGCTCTTGTCATGAAAATGAACCTAATTATAAAGGTATTTGCAGAACTTCTTGTCATTAAAGTTGATTTTCCACAGATTTGGCATGTTTTGAAGATGTTAACTCAAGTGTGACTATATATGATTCAGTGGCATACAAATTTCTGTTAAAGAATGAAACAAACGTTGCTTTCACAGTGTCTATTGTTTTTGACAGTGTTTCGTTGTTTGCTTTCTAATTTGGTTTGATACTGAGCTTGGAACTTTATCTCATTCAAGGCCGTCACCAGTTAATGAGCACTGTATAAAATATCTCCAATTGTACAATACTTTTCAACAATATTTAATTTAGCTGATTGTATTTATGGTCGACTATGATTAATATTGTAGTAAATAATGTAGGTGATGTCCTTGTTGTATTACCAGTTTGCTCTTTTTAAAAATTCTTCAGGATGCCTCCATGATGTAAAATGCTTCAAACGCCAGTATAATGGAATCTTCAGTCGCCGATGTGATGCAATCTACCGGTTTTACGCCAAACAGTTTCCTGCAGATAAATGCTAGTAAGTTTAATTAAAATATGTAGAATTCGACCAACATGATGATCTAAAGAACATGATTGGCTCACCAAAAAAATAAATAGAGGAGGTAAAGGCCCACTTATCCTTTGCTGCAATTTAGTATTCTGTTGGGCGGAACCTGGGCATACAATTAGGCTAATTAATAAACTTATTACCCTCAAAAATTAAAGAAAAAAAAATATATATACATGTAGTAATCATGATGCCTTCCCGATCCAGTTGTCCCAAATGAAACACATTAGGGTTGAATAGCGTAAAACGGGCAAAGTGGGCAATCAATTTTGACCCACTTAATGGCAGAAATGCTAAATTGTCCTCACTGACACGTGCGGCAACTTTCCCAAAGATACCTGTGTCACTGTGTGTCAGAGAGGAAAGTTGGCATTTCTTCCATTAAGTGGGTCAAAATAGCGTGCCAACTTTACCCCGGATTGCCAACTTTACCCCGTTCTACGTACAGGGTTCCCACTCAACCTGGAAAACCTTGAAAACCTGGAATTTTGGGTTGTGCTTTTCCCGGCCTGGAAAAACCTGGAAAATGTGATATTTCTACCAAAAACCTGGAAAAAGTCTGGAATATGGGGTTCTCTTGCCAAAATTGAAACGGTCCAACAAATTGTGGACTTCGACGACTGTCTGGGGCACAAAATCACTTTGAAAGAATTGCAAGTTTAGACCTTGAAAATTGGTTTTGGCAGCCTTGAAAAACCTGGAAAAAACCTTGAATTTGAACTGGGCAAAAGAGTGGGAACCCTGTACGTACCACTCAAAATAAAACACACACATTTTTCTGTTGATTCTATATTTCAGTTTCCATACTCAGAATGTGCAATGCATAGAATCTCTGATGACATCATCCTGTGGCCTTGATGCTGGAAATGTCGCTCGTCATTTGACAAAATTGGTGGCCAAGAAAGTTGAAGGGTGCGAGTCAAATATTTATGAATTGAAAAATAATGGTAAGTACAATATATATTGTGTCCTTGGATGTTTCTATCAAATTGGCTGAAATTAAGTTTCTATTGTGTCAGTCTTGAAATATCAATCGTAAAGAAGCTTACAGAATAGATAATCTAAATTATGTGAAAATTCTTGTTAATCCAATAACGAAACGTCACCGTTTTCACTTATTTTCAAGAAGCACTATATCTTACGTCAGATTTGATTTATAGAAAAATTGGCTGCAAACAATTGGACGTAAGGTGACTCAAGCATGGTACACTGCACATACTTCTGAGCAGCCTGGTTGCCTAGCAACATGGCGTCACCATTGCTGCTGGCCCTGAAAAAGTTGTGGTGTTACCATTTTCTGCTTTCTTTTTTTTTAACAGCATGGCAGCCAGTAATTTGCTATTTATATGAGATCTAATGCAGCTAGAAGCATAATTATTTTTTTTATTGAATGCAGTAATACATACTCTATGCTAGTTCAAAGTTTCAGCTTCTCATCTTTATCCAAAGAATTTTCTCGGTAAATTTCAGTCAACTCTGTCTAAAATTGTCTTTATTTCTTTAATTGACATTGGCACAGTCATGGTACTGCAGTAAAAAAAGGACTCGGTGAAATTTATTTTATTTTTTGCCATTTGTTTGACAATAACTTGTTTATGATAATATGCTATTATTTCCTAGAATTTGATTACTACCAAAATTGATGCATGCAAAATCTGCAATTAATTATTTTGTTGGTGCCCTTTGAGCTCTTACAGAAAAAAGTATTTTAACCTTTTTCTTCCAATTTGTGGCAAATGTATTAGTATACATCCATGGGAAGACATTTCTGACGTTTTTGTATGACAAATGCATGTATAATGCTTTTTTTTTTGTGGTACATAACCAAAAACTCAATTTATGACTTTTAAGCAGTCACCAGGCCAAACATGCTGTTACCATTGCAACCAATGAGTCAGTTAAATTGTTTTGTTTTTCGTTTTTGGAATGTATGGGTCCCGTAGAGTACCTGTGCAAAATTTTAGAAAAATCTATATCATCTGACCACCATACTTGAGTCACCTTAAGGTTATTTGAAGCAATGCTGCAGATATTGCAATATTGTTGTGTATTTTCTTTACCATTAGATAACTGCTTGCTATAATTCACCATATATTGACTTTTGTTTTTCATTCGTCGGTTTAGTTTTTCGTTACTCCAAAATGTGTCCATCAAATCTGGACCAATCACTGAAACAGTGTGAAGTCACAAGTTTTGGCAGCTCGCGGTTGCGGTTCTTTCCTGAAAATGATCTCATTGCAATGGGCGATGCAGAAGATGTTTTGCAGGCCTGCAGGTAAAATTATTACATTATATGTCAAAAATTATGTGGAACAATTTTTACATCACTATTATTCTGCTGATTTAATTCTTGGGCTAACATATATATGGGCCATATTTCACTGACAGGAAATTATGTGGAGCTATATTTAAATTAGGCCTACGAGGGGCGTTCAGAAAGTTCGAGGCTTTTTTTTATATGGACACTTATCTTCAATCTAGAACTATGAATTTTTCACAGGATCAAATTCAGCATATTTGGAATGGATTTCCAAAATTTTGACCAATTTGTTCATTTTTAAGTCATTCTGTGGTTGCCATGGAAACTGAAAGTTCAGCTTCTTGGGGCAGATGATACTAAAACCACTAAAGCCAATGAATTTTGGCTGTGAGAGGCCTCTCTCTATCACTTGCATTAGTGAGATTGACAATATTTGACACAAAAAATATAATATTAGCCTTAAAAATACTCCCAAGCTCACCAAAAGCATTGATTAATACACCTGACCCATTGAAATAAATGTTCTTTGAAATCCTCCAAACAAAGTTCATTGAAAGAATTTCGGTCATCCAAAGCCTTTTCTCCTCCAGTGCATGATACTATAGCCCCCATGGACTAAAGTAAGGGAGAAGCAGGACTTATGTAAAGCAGCATGTCACAGGAATAGCTAGGATGTATAATGCTGTCCATTTTGGTCTCTTGTTCATACTAGTGAATCCATGCTTTCACAAGTCCTCATGTAGTCAGGGAACCACACCTTTGCCTCCTGAATTTTCCTCGCCAAATCTGGCATGCAGGAGTGCTTTCCTACATGGGTTCAGTGTAAGAATACACACATTTGGTGTGCTTAAAAGCATATTTAGACGCTAATACCATATTTCTTGTGTCAAATATTGTCAATCATACCCTTAATTCATGGATGCTTTACGCTACTCCTCCTAAACTACTCATTGCCCATAGCTACAAATTTGCAAACAACATTTTTTCATGCAATACAACAACCATAAGTGCCTCTGGTTTCTCAAACTGTTCATATTAGGCCTATACCACAGCACTTATTACTCATTTATGCACGACTATCAATAGCCTATTCTCCAATGGCGGTGGTTGGTTGATGATTCTCCCTGGACTTGGAAGAGGGAGGTATGACCTACTGTCGATCACTGGCCCTTGGTATTCAAGGCAGGCTCATCACAAAATGCATATTTTTTTCCCAATCACCATTTATCCATCATCCTTTTCTCATTTCCCTATCACGGGTATTATGCTAGTCTCACTAATACAAGTGACAGAGAGAAGTCTCTCACAGCAACAATTTCTTGGCTTTCGTGGTTTCAGTGTTACCTGCCCCAAGAAGCTGAACTTTCAGTTTTCATGGCAACCTCAGAATGACTTAAAAAATGTACAAATTGTCCAAAATTTTGGAAATCTATTCCAAATATGCTGAATTTGATCCTGTGAAAGATTCATAGTTCTAGATTGAAAATAAGTATCCATATGAAAAAAAGCCTCGAACTTTCTGAACGCCCCTCGTATGTTATTTGCTGATTTGATTCTTGGGCTTGGGCGCCATTTCACCGGCAGATTTTAAACCAAGGTGGAATTTAAACTGGTGGAAGAAAGGGTTGTTGCTGGCATATGGCTGCCATAATATGGTAGTCTCAATGATATTGAGTAAGGCTTGTTACGCAAGACCGATTTAATTTTTAGTGCTTCTCGGATCGACAGTCAACAGTTTTTCTGTCTATGAAAAAAAAAAAGTTGAGCTTGCCCACAATTTTTATAAATTAAAAAAGTTTAGATTCTAGCTCATTTTTTCGTTCTACCATCAGACACTTGTAGAAGTGCGTGGAGAAGTTCGGTGAAGATAAAAGTCAGTTATATCTTCCCTTATCGGCAGCAAAGAATAGCGCAAATGAAGCTCGATCTTCAAAACTTCTGCTGTGTTATTTTTAGGTTTATGTACCGTGCACTCATCTGAAAATTTACATCCAGATTGATTCAATAGCATATTTTTTTTATTATACAGAAAGTACACAACTTACAGAAGATGCATACAGCCTTACAGAGACACCTGTCCAGAGGGAGTGTTACTATTCTTTGAATACGAAAACAAAATGAGGACTTTTGACCAAAAGATGGAATACATCTGCATAACAGATCAGCAAGGTATAAATTGAGGAGGAAAATTAAAAATAAAGAATTCAGATTCAGATTAGTTTTATTTTCTCATGCCTTCCAAGCACAATTTAACATTAATATATACAGGTTCAGTTAATAGCAGGTATGCATAAAGAAGGTGTCCCTCTATGACATCCAAGATGTCGCTGCTTAGGGACCACCCCCAAAAAAAGATTATATATCAGGATTGGGCGACCATTTAGCTGAATAAAGCTAAAAGTGAAGCAATATTTGATGTTAAATTTCATCTTGTCATATAATATTTATTTCTAACAGGAACTTATAATTGCCATATTTAATATCAGAGTTTCCTTGACGGGTTTGAAAAGTTACCGTAACATTTTTCATGCTGTAAGGGTGATCTGCCGCATAGAGTCAATACCTCGGTTGACTCGAAATGCAATTATATGAAATATGCGAAATTGTATAATGTATATATTACTATGATTATCAGATTATTAACTTTATGATTCTTTTTTTTTTTTTTCACCTCTCCAGATTACATGGACCACTTACTTTGCTACAAAGACATTCTTCGTAATGCCACATTCAAAAGCTGCAATTCTGTCTATTTGAGTCTTCTGCCACTTTTGAATAGGGTGTCTGCCTATGAACTATACTGCGAACCTGGGGCCAATAACTCTCAGGCTGTTTTACAGTAAGTTACCAGTGAACAATGTGATATAATGAGTTGCCAACGATTAATTAGGTCCTCTTGAAGATCTACATTGTCAGTACTTAATTGAGGTTTTTGATAGCAAAACAGATTATTTTATTATCAGCATTAAATGTTGTGATGGTCTAGTCTTGGGATGTACCGATACTGATACAATAGGTGATAACACTAAAAATCAGTTGGAATCTGGACTTCTGATACAGTGGTATATATAAGGATTTCATTGGTGTTTGTATTAATTCTGGTGTTTGTATTGGACAAAATCCAGATTTCACAATGCACTATAACAAAACAACAAAGTAAGGGTCACTGAGTAACAATATCACGAGCTGTTGTGTAAATTAATATCACTCGAGCCCGTAGGGTGGGAGTGATATTAATTCACACGACAGCGAGTGATATTGTACAAAGCGACCTGACACATGGTTGTCTTGGTTTTTATCACCTGGTTTTACTTCAAATTTTCAGTAATAAAGAGAGATTATTTTCTGGCATTACAAAAATGTGACGTCACCATGGAGTCACAATGGATATGATGTCACAGTCCCATTGTTTTGGCCATAGTTTGGTTTGTGACGTCATCAGACAGCTGAAATGCTGGTGATGTCATAACCATTGTTAAAAAATATCACCCTTGAAGGGTGGTATTTTTTACAATATCATAGGCCCTGATATTTTGACAGTAAACAGTGATATTCACAGGCAACCAGGTGATAAATTTTTGTTGTTGTAAATTTGTCCGCATATCACTGCTGAGCGAGTTGTCATGACTGTATTCTTTACGGAAACCAAAAGATATTGAGTCTTCTTATCTGATTACACTCTAAAAAATTTCAGACAAAACTAGTTTTTTAGATTCAAAATGGTTTTTTGAAAAACCAAATTTCAATGCAAAACCAACAAGGATTTTTAAAAAAATCCATGTTGGTGTTTTGCATTGAAATTTTGAATCTAAAAAACCTATTTTGTCTGAAATTTTTTAGAGTGTACACCCTGTTTAACTTCTAAGGCAACATTACTGAAATTTGACCGAAATGTGTATTGAATCTTCTACCTAATTTTCTGTTTTGGTATCCATAATTAGTGATTCTAGAACTCTTTTAGAGGCTATGGGTTCCCAATTTTTACCCACACTGCCCATCCAGTATGATACGATGTAGTCCTCGATTCATTAAGACAACTACTCTTGTAAACTTGCCTTTTCAGACATTTGCAGAAACTAGAAGAATGCTACGTTGACATTTACAACAGATCGTGCGGAGAGCGTGGCAGTTTGGCGATGGGTTCATTGATGAATTTAGCTTTTAAGGATCCTTATTATCTACGATTTAGATTTAAACCCGATTGCTCAATATTTGAGAACAACAGGACAAAACTTTCAGCGCAAAAGATGACAACAATTTCATCACTGGCAGCAACTTACCCTGAGATTAATGATGCCACTGCTAATCAAAGTAATGACGAGATGATATTCAAAGACTTCTTTGCCACCACAAATAAGACATTTCCACCGGAAACTGTTACATCATCTGCAAGTTTGAAAACCTCAGCGAAGTTATCGAGTGTGATATTTTGGTCAAATGCTGCCATAGTGTTGTTGTTTATGCTGATTTTTCTCATACTTTTGTAGATTTGGTAATTTTCTTTATAAAATTTATTAGAATTTTTAGTTGTATTGTCTGGTATCAGATCTATATTGATATTGTAATCTCTCACAAATAGCGAGTTGAAGCCTATATTCGATCTGCAGGCAATTGGAAATTTGTGTGACAGTGTGTTATAGTAATTTTTCATGAATTTATTTATTTGAATTTTGTCTTATCAAATTAACTGGTTTGTCAGAATAACTATGATAATTTTTATCTCACAGCTATGAGGATAAAGAAGGAATATTGGCACAAGAAAACAGCTGCTAGCAATTTAAGAAAACCATGTCTCTCTTCTACTTGAGATTTCACAACCTGTATAAGCCCTCAGGACTTAATTTCCAAAATTTGTCGAAATACTTTCAATTTTCTTTAAATTTGAGTGCTCCTGAAGCAAAATTTCTACAGCTCTGAGCTCATTCCTGAATATTTTCTCTTCTTTGTCCTCAGTCTAAACTTGTGTATCGTGTTGATTGTAGGTTATCATTGATTTCATTGATGATATTTCTAATTGAATGAAATCTCAACCATGATGAGCATTTATTATTTATAAAGAAACAAATGATACAACCAGGTGATCGATTCTATTTATTTCTTTTTACAGCATTTATTTCTGATTGTAGCTCTCTATGATTTCCTAACCTATTTATGTTTCTTCTGAGGCCCTAGTTCTGATGGGGTGTGAAGACAAACTTACTCCTGACAAATTGGCAAATTGCCCAAATGAAACACAGTGCCATCACAGACGAACCAGTATATCATCCAAAATGAAACAGTATCACCCCAAATGAAACATATCATCCTAAATGAAACAGTATCATCCCAAATGAAACATTATCATCCCAAAGAAACAGTTTCATTCCAATTGAAACAGCATCATCCCAAAGAAACAGTATCATCCCAAATGAAAAAATATCATCCCAAATGAAACAGTATCGTCCAAAATGAAACAGCTTCATCCAAATGAAACACTACCATCCTTGATGAAACAATACCATGTTATTAGTGAAGCAATCAGTATCATTCTGTTGTAGTAGACACAGTGCAGTACTATCCCAAATAAAACACAATAGGGTGTAATATTTTCAATGTGAAAGTCATTCACAGCAACAGACACAATGTCATTTTATACTTTTATTTATACTTTTTTGTCATAATGTTTTATTGCTCCATATAAATAATATATAATTTACAAGCATGCAAGGAAAAAGTGATTCACAGCACTTGGCAACCTATCATCAATTAGTGGCTGAGATAAGCATTGTGAACCAGATGAAATGCACCAAACTTATCATAAAATCCAATTAATAAATCTAACTTTTAATTCTGAATAGTTATTTAAATGAGAGCTGAATTTCCTTTCAGTAGAAAAAAGACTCATGTTATATTTGTTGATTGGATTGACCAATATTTAATTAAACACATGCACAGTCATTATGTCCTTAAAATTAAGTCCATTGTGTGTCAACTTCACTTTTTCTTATCATTCACTGTACCTGTGTAGTCGACGTCAGTTGAAATTGCAATAACACCCTGAAAAGAAATAAATGGATAACTTGAATTATTGTGGTATAAGATAAGGCCTATTTCATTTTTAGCTTCTCAAGTCCAATCCAACAAGTTTTATTCCTATGAAAAGAACATTGAGCTTATCTTAAATTTTTATTTTAAAAAAATTGACTTAATATAAATAATTGAGATTACAGTGTTGTTGTTTTTTTTTACCTACTACCTGATCATAGAAAAAGTTGAGAAGATTCAAGAAGCTATAGATGACATATATGTTTTAAAGCTTTCTTAAAATATAGGGGCTGCATTTCTCCTCTCTTCTCCTTCTGCACTTGTATTTTGTTCGATGAGCCATATTTGTTATTCACAAATTCACAAGTTATGTAGTTTGCTGAAGGAAGATATTGTGTATTTTATTATGAGGCTTGTACTTACATCTTTAACTTGGATGTGGGGATTGACAAGTCCAATATCCTTGAAGCTGGGGAGGGGCATACCTTTTGCGGCAAATCCTGTAAGTTGATTTACAACAAATAAGAGAAAGTCATTGTTTTTCACAAAATAACGAAGAGTGAAATAATATTCTGAAGGCAGTGTGGCACTTAAATCTAAACTGTAGCAAAGGTGCCAACTGATCAAATTTCCTGAATTAAAGTCAGCTTTTTGGAAGTGCAAAAGCAACAAAATTTATATGTAGCAACATGGCTGCGCTTAAAAAGTGATATTATGGCAAGAAAGTCATCTTAACAACTGACACTAATGTATTTTCTGTATGCACTCTAAAAAACAACTGGGAAATCTGGCCAATGGCCATGTTTCTTTGAAAATAATGCTTTGAATAGCATTTGATATCTTCTTAAAAGTTTACATTTAATAAATTGTTTTTTGGAAAATGTGAAGACGCTCAGCTTATAGGCATACACATGTACTATGTAGCCTTATATCAACCGGTTGGTAGTATCATCTTTCTATTTACTGTAATTTGTGAATCTGAAAAATACAACAAATATATTTTTGTTACTTTTTCTACTTACCCTCCAACTGATGGCTGGCAAAGCCTTCAGAAAGTTCTTTCAAAAATTGTTCCATGTCAGATGTCTGAAGAAACATAAAATTGAGGTTGATCTGCTATATGCTAGACAATTTTCATACAGGCGATGATGGCTATCGTGGTGGCAAATATAACAATTCATGACGAACAAGGTAAAGATCAAGAGCTGCAATGGGTGTAATATACTTACAACAAAATGCGTTGGTGTCACCTGGATACTGAAACAAATGGGAAAAAGCAAATGTGTCATTCGTATATCAGCTAAATCTATCCACAGCAAATCCATCAATGAGCAGAAAATCGACACTAATGCATTTATTGATTCACTCACACAAATTACAGGGGAATCTGGCTATGTTTCTTTGAAAATCATGCTTGGAATGACATTTGATATCTTCTTAAAAGTTATATTTAATAAATTATGTTTTTTAGAAACCGTGAAGATGCCCAGCTTATAGGCATATTTATAAATATATACATGTACTATGCACCCTTATTTGAAACAGTTGGTAGTTGTATTATAGTATCATACTACATAGTAAGCTGCTGAATTGCCGGTATACTCACTTGGGTGTCTGCAATGATGCTGTCAAATTACTACCCTTCATCTTCAGTGTGAAAGGAATACTCAATTGCTGGAAATGAAAGCAAAACAAAAAACAACATCAGCCTGGAGGAATTTTGTAATGTCAGGTTTGTGTATGATTTCAAATTCCTAGTGAAATTACCCTGGATTTATATTGAATATCAGCGGTTTGTTAAAGTATCAACTAACAAATGACAAAATGAATATTAGTATTATGTTTTAAAGAACTCTGATTGTGTTTTGTCATAAAATTAAATCAGCCTGGGGAATCACTTTTTTCTTTTTTTTTGCAGACATGCAATGTTTCCTTGATGGCATTGAAAACATCTGTTATTTTTTTGTCTGGTCGGTTTGGAGAAATGAGACATATCCGTATTTGACCAGCATGTAAAATCAAGAAGAAAATAGAACATATGTCCATTTTTGTTTAACTATCACAGATTCACCATTGCTTTAATTACCTTTACCCAATAATTAATAAGAAAAAGAAGACCAGAGGATTGAATATTGGTTGGCATTCTACATCAGTCAAGAGTCTCCAACTATTAATTCACCGAATTACTAGAAGAAGATTTATTAGCATTAATTAAAAAGGTCACTAACCGCAGAAGCACTTCCAACTTTTGTTCTGAATCCATTGGGCCTCTTGACGAAGATATCAGCAGCCCCATGAATTCTTCCGGTGACAGCGCTTTGACCAATCATCAGACGAGGAGGTGATAGTGTGCTGAGATCAAGTTCAAACCATCCGTCAGGATACCTGCTTGCCAGCTGAAATGGACAAAAATGTTAAATTTAAATACTCCAAAGCTCTTAATTCTATTGTAGCGCGTATACCTAAGTAAGTGAACATTTTTTCCTGATTTTTTACTAAATTTATGTGATAAAATTTGCATGGCAAAGTAATATCTGGGAGTTATCTTTTATTTAATGTACATAGTAAGTGAAATATTTGCCTGTTTTTATGAAAAAAGGCCTGATAATTAACCAATGTAATATCTATGCTGACCTGCTATGAAACTTTGTAAGTCAGAAAGAATATCAGTAATGGATTGGGCATCCAGGACATACAAAGAAAAAGGTTACTTGATCAAAACAATATGCCGTTATAGCAAGATTTGCAAAGACCGATGATTTTGAGGTCTACCGATGGGCAATTGCATGTTAAACTTCAATGGCTTTGTGCCACCTCTAAATATTTATTAATTTTGCTGAAATTTTTACACAAAACCTTCTATCCATATAAGATCTGAATGCAATATTAAAATCAGAGAAATTCAGAAGAAGGTGTTTTTGGACCACCCTAAGGCCCTATATTCTGCTTCAAAATGTTAAGGCCAATAATGTAGCAGGAGATCAGTCATATGACACACCAATAAATAACAATATTGGTGTCTTAAAATTGATATTGGCGTGTGGAGAGTGATATTGGTGTGCCCCTATGCTTTTAGCAGCAACCATTCCGCGAAATAGGTCTTTTCATTCCTCTGCTATTTTCTCTGCCGCTGAGAGATAATTGATTGTCCTTTTCCCTCAAGTTTAAATGTTTACAAACTACAAATATCAATAATTCTGGTATTCAATTGACTGTCACTTTAGAATAACACAAAAAATAATACTCACATCAGGGACGTTATCTCCCAAGCAGCCAGGCCTATTGGGGCATGTTAGCATCATTGTTTGAAAGTCCCAAGATGACTGCAAGTAACAACAATACATGTACCTTTGTAAAAAAGCCTTTCATAAGAAGTGTGTAAAGTTCTCTCAGCAGATGAAATTGGTGAACTATAGTAATTTAGCAACCATTTGACCTAGCTCCTACATGTTGTATGTTGTTTTGAATTTAACTATACTCTTTTTGATATATTTATTTTCTACAGTCTGTCACTTTGATATAGAAAAAATGAGGACCAGTTCACTGTGAAAAATGCACCTCTTGACTGATGATAGCCGATAAAGTGTCATCTTTCTACTTTCAACATGGGAAACATAGACGCTGTTTGATTAGTCATGGTCAAGAGAAAGCAATTTGACTTCTCATAACTGATTTTAGAGTGAAAATCAGATGCATAATCCTTTCATTTAGCTGTCACAAACAAGCGGGATAAGTCTCCTCAAATCAAATTAACATTGAAAGTGTTGTGTATGATCATGACAAATCATCAGCATGATGACACATGAATTGCCATTATCACAGTGCAACTGTAACAGTCCAGTCTTTTTCTATATCAAAGCGACAGACTGTAAAGAGGCAAGCATCCAATGGAAGTCAATCTGTTTCAACTTTCCTCGTGTATCATGATACATTTTCACTTCTTTCTGTGTGTCAATTTCTCTAACTTGTGAGGCACCATTGAAAAGTACATTACTTGAAATATATTTATTCATCTAAGAACGTCAAGATATGTGCTACAGATTCCTCTAATACAGTACCTCTTCCCTTGTGAAGTTGAAAGTCAGTTGCTTGTCATTGTGAAAGAATTCGCCTGAAAAAATAAGGGAATGCTTTTGGTTATGAAACCTGTACACGTGAGAACACATTTAGCAAATATTGCTAAAAAATAGCCATATTCAGCGGAATCAACTCTAAGTGTTTTTTTCATTTTATGGAAGTTTCATTGTAATCCGACCAGGTGGCTGGTAAATTTTGGAGCTGGGGTATTTGCGATGTATAGTAACCCGACAACACAGTTGATGGCACTTGAGCAACCACAATAACTTGAATAAATAAAACAGACAAGGTAAATGAACTTTCTTACCCAGAGAATTCATGATGTGGTCGGTCATGTAGATGGTGACCATTTTTCTGTCACTTCCAGGGACTGCCGGCCAGGTTCTCCTGATGTTCATACGGGCTCCTGATCTCCTGCCTTTCCAAGACAAATCACCCTGCAGGAATTTTAAGTAACTCTTTTTAAATCGCCCTCTCTAATTGAACTGTTTTAAACTTACCAGCAAAAGAAATGAAGCACTGAGTTTTTTATCATGATTTTGAAAAAATAATAAATTTGCTCAAAACCGATGATAGTGAATTATTTTCTATTATCCTTACAGGGCACTATGAATATCTGTTAGCACTGTGAATACCATCTGTGGGTTCCATTTGGGCCCTTACAACACTTGTTTAAAGTGTCAAAGTACTCTCTGATTAGTCAGATTACTCGAAGACGGCCGTTTTGCTGTTTTGGAGATGACTGTCGCTATATAAGTTATATCAAAACGTTACAAAAAAATTTGTAAAATTTAGATACCAGTTACCTATATATTATATATATCAAATCTTGTGAATTCCCATTAGTCTGCAGATAACGATCAAATGCAGAGGTTTTGTGAGAAAAGATTTATTTTACTGAATTCAACAGGGTTTAACTTCAACTCAAACCACTCTTGCATGAGTTCAATACATCATAACAATAGAAATACATTGAACGGACATGAAGCTGTATGATGCCACCTCAAGATGAGGTCACCAAATCTGCCGTATTGGAACTGCCCTGAGACATGACGTCACAATAGACTAATTATGATGTCGCGTCATGCCATTGTTATAAGTGACATCACTGTTATTGGTGACATCACGGTTACATTGTGCCAGGATACAGGGCAGTTCCAAGATGATGGATTTGGTTGCTTCATCTGCCAGAGCCTCATGTCCGTTCTATGTATTTCTATGGTCATAACAAATAGATATAAATTACTATCCTGATAAACACACATCGGTGATTGAGAAATTAGCATTTCGGTGTGACAGTCATGTTGGAAACCTAGGACAGTCTATGTCTAATTTTTGAACTGCTAAAACTCATATATATGTGGGCCGATTTCACCAACATAGCTAAGACCAGGCTTAAGGTTAAAAGTGGTCTTAGGTAATTTTCTTACTACAGGGTGGTCAAAAGAAAACTTTACAGTTGATATTTCATTTTCCAGGCTGCCATGATTGAGTCAGTGCCAGGGTACTTATTTTGTATACAAGCCAAGTATACTAGATCTTTGGAAAATTGGTTGCTGATTAAAATAGGTCATTACTTTTTTGATAGTAGACAAAATGGAAGCCAGGAATGCTCCTGCGTGTTCACTACTCTGGGTTGATCATGACCCATCAGCAATTTGGAAGCAACTGAGCTTCACAAGACAAATAAATATGACCTAAAATTAAAATGAAAATACCGAGGCACAATTCAGCGCAAGCCAGAAGGTGCTAGACCAAGTTCAGCCTCCACTATGGCCATTATAAGATTTAAAAACAAAGCCGTCAGAAGGTTGACGATCAGGGTGTTAAAATCTCGGGAAAAGTACATATTAACATCTTAAAAGAGCATCTGAAGCACTGGATAGATAAGACATACAATGCTACAGATAATTTGATCTTCAAACAAGATGGGGCATCAGTCATTCTCCCATGGAAAGCCCAGAACTGGATCAAGGTTTGTTCTGCCAAGTTTCTCGGCAGGACAATAGGGCCCCTATTATCACAAGATCTTAATCAATGTGATTATTCTGGGTTGGCAAATATAGAGGCAGATCCCTGCAAGACATCACAGACTTTAGTTGCCAAATGAATGCTTCCGTTGAGTTTTTATGGGAAAACGCACACAAAGTTACATTGTTGACACCTCTGCATCATTTAGACCCAGGGTAGAAAAGTCATCAGTCCAAAAGGACCTCCAAATGAATGAATTATTTCTAGAAAGGTTGTTCTTTGCTATACAAGTTGTTTTGTATTGAAAAATAAGTAATTGTTACAATGAGCATTACCCAAAAAATAATTCATAAGTGTAAAGTTTTTTTTTTACCACCCTGTAGGAGGTGCTACCATTTTATTACTGAAATTGACCCTATAGTTTAGTTTGGAACTACTTTAGTCCAGGTCTTAGACTTGGACCTGGCTTACTCTGTTGGTGAAATTGGCCTGAGAAGTATTGGCACTACAATGCGTTTTTACACTGTTGATAGTCTTAGGTATTTCTTATATTCAGTGACTACTAAGCCCAGTGGCCTCGATGCGGTTGTAGGTAATTCAACCTAAATTTTAGAATTTTTGATATCGTATTTTTGAAATTAACCGCTGTACGCATATGTCACTCAAATAAACATTTAACAACAACAACTAGAAACTATCTAGTGCACATTAGAATGTAAACACTGTTTTTATTTAGGCCCAATATGCACCAGGGACAGGTTCTCTAAAACAGCCAAATTTAAAAATTCTTTCTTTCCAGAGAGTAGCCTATACTGACAATCTTTCTTACTCACCTTGATGTTGGTGTCGATGAGGTTATTACCAAATGTCGGAGGCTTCGCCAAGGAGTAGTCAAGAAGAAGACGGCCATCTTGCCATTTTTTTGTCACTGAAAACAAATTGTGAGCATTTTTATTGAATATCGAAGTACAGGTATGTGCAAGAAATTAGTCTTGTTCAGTTTGGTGTAAGAACAAGATCTTCAGTTACAATTTTACTCCATATAATTCCAAGGTACCAATTTCAATTTGATACTATAATCATACGCCTATTACCACTGCTGTATAGCAAGCATTTCGAAATTTCACTTGCAGAAAATTGTTCCAAAATGGTTTGGTCGAAATTAAGCCATTTTGCTAGGATTCAACTTTGAATTCATACCACCATCTCAAGCTTTAGCGCTTGTGATACCAACCAAGTCAGACTGTCCTAAATTGTATTAAATTTGCTTTTAAGCAGCCAGATGTCACCATTGACATTGGAACCACACCGTGGTGACACCATGTGTACAATCTAAGCAATTCCAGAATCAATTCATTAATGTTGCAGCCTTGTTGCCCAATATTTCAATACCTCATATCAGAAATCATGACAGGAATTAACTTACCATTCATTGTCTGTAACTGAGGATTCAGTTTTTTTTGGACATATTTTCTGATTTGTGTACAGATCTATGAAAAGAAATTCAGGTGGATTCATTGACATGCATGTAATTCTGTTTAAATTAAAATAGTAATCCTCCTCTGATGAAAAGTAATAGCGTTTGAAAAATCATATCACCATAAAGTCTCTAAAAATCATATCGCCATAAAGTCTCTAAAAATCATATCACCTTAAAGTCTCTTATAACATTTTCCGTAAAATGAAGTTGAAGATTCACCAAAGGTTACAATTTTCTATGAAGGAAGTTGCACTAAAATTGAGACTTGCCATGCTTTGAAATTATCTATAAGGGAAGTTGCACTAAAATTAAGAGCACCATACACTCTTAGCAAAAGGTTTTGAATGGCTGTGGGTTCTTATAATTATATACCATCAAGAACCTTTTTCGTTAAGAGTGTAGGTTTCAATTTTCTATAAATTATAAAGGAAGTTGCACTAAAATTGAGACTCACCATAGGTTGTAATTTTCTACGTAGGTAGCGATTGACCGTTCCATCAAAGAGTCTTAAAAGCCAGCCTATGATTCCATTTGTCCTCACATTGACTTCGAACGACCCAAGAGACCCTGAGCAATAGGCTAAAGTGGCAGTGGGTCGCCCTGTTCGATCCATCCCTAAAAATTTACCAAAATCATTTTAGTTAAAGAGCCATTTTTCAATTGCTATTTACGTTGGCTTATTAGGACAGAAGGAGGACACAGCAATGAGGCGAAAGATGATTGATACAGCCATCCAACATAGGCCCAGGTGACCCAGCGAGAGCTGGATTCGAACCATGGATCCATCGATTGGCAGCCCAAAAGTAACATTCAAGTAAATCATCTTCGGAAAATATCATGTAAATTAGTAACAAGATGTTCAAAAATATTGTTTTTAAGTTTTAAAGTCTACTGACCCACTCCAAATCTGGTATTGACATTAGTTTGTCTTGCTGTAGCCGTGAAACTTCCCCTCTTGGTAATACGTCTGAAAGGATTTGATTTTTTCATGCAAAATTTCTGAAAATATGCTACTGTTTCAACAATAAAAGGATACACATGAGGACAGAATTATTAGCCCCCTCTTGACCATTACCCCCTTTAATTCTTTATTTGATAACCTGGAGTGTTAAAATGCATTTAAAAAGCAGGCAGATGACCCCCAGAGATGGTAAGCATCAGAGGGCTAATAATTTTGTCCAAGGCCAATTTTGGTTTTAGTTAATTATCTCTATTAATTTTGACATTTTTGAAAGAATTAACCTTTCCTAATAGAAATACCATAGAAATACAGTTTAGGTGAAAATATGGTTGGTCTGTGATACCTTAATTTGGAGAAAAACGGAATTAAAGGGGATAACCAGGGGAGGAGGGACTAATAATTTTGTCCTCAAGTGTTTTTGTATTCCTCACAAGTTAACATTGACAAAGAATGTTTGATATTTGAGATTTAGTATTTATATTGTAAGATAATAATAATCTTAGAAAAAATATACTATCATACATCTGATTGAACATTGTTTAATATTCTAGTCAAAATTATTAAACTACTTACACAAACCAAAAAACTCGGTATCTGAACCAGAAGTTACCAGATGCTTTCAGATATCCCATTTTAAGGGCAGGGGATACGCCTGTTCCTTGGTTAATGTTGAGGTTAAAGGTAGGACGGTCCAGTCTGTTTATCTTCAAACTTCAGAGAAAAAAATGTGAAAATGAAATTATAGCGAAAACTTGCTCCAAATCAGTTTGATTCTTGAGTGTGGTTGTGACACGAGCGGAAGTACCAGTCATTGATATACATGGTATATCAAGGCTTGTTAATCGATTTAATCCATTCACAATTTCACATACTAGCATATGACAAGTCCAAGAAATACCCTGGACATACATGTAAGTACTTACTATGATGCTACCATGAAGTTAGCCATATATTCTGCTTCCAGAAATAGATGTAATATTTATTAAGAAGACCCCCCCCCATAGGCCTATGTGGCCTAGGATGCCCCCCCACCTATTTTGGAGACATAGATGATAGATTTACGAGGTAAATTACTAAATAAACTAATCGTCAAGGTAACCGGAAGATTAAATCAGAAAGGAAGTTATTGTCATGGAGTAATACATGTACAACCAGCAACCTTCATCACAAAAAAATATTATGTTATGTACAATTTTGCTATTCACATTGTAGAAAATTCATGGAGCATGACCATTGATAAAAAGCAAAATAAATGTGGCAGGGGGAAAAACTAGCTTTTTCCCTTGGGAGCTTGGCTCAAGACCATTTGTGACTGCTTATTTTATGTAGGAATTTAAAAAAAAGATACATGTATTGTATATGCAGCCAAAACATGAACAGAAAACAACAAAATGTGTCTAAGAATGGCCAATAGGCCCAGCTGAGTATAACATCATACCATTTGGAACAAAACAGAAAGTTACATGATAAAATGTTGTTCATAACTAATTAATAAGTAATATCATCAAACTTATTTTCTCAATTTATATGTGTAAAGAGAGATCATTATCCAACCTACTTCATTAATTTGTGCAATTTGTAACTATTGTAATATCATCATCCTACTTACTTTCTCCATTCATAACTTGATATACATGTAATCATCAAACTCATTGTCTCAATTTGTAAGTGAGATCATAATCCAACTTACTTTCTCAATTTTGTCCAATTTGTAACTGATATCAGTCTACTTACTTTCTCCATTTGTAACTGATATCATCATCCAACTTACTTTCTCAACTTGCAACTAATATCATCCTGCTTACTTTACAATTGTAACTGATATCATCCAGCTTACTTTCTCACTCTGTAATTGATGTTATCCAACTTACCTTATATCATCATCCAACTTACTTTCTCAATTTGTAACTGATATCATCGAACCTAATTTCTCTATTCATAACTGATACCATCATCCAACTTACTTACTCAATTTGTAACTGATATCATCCCAGTTAAATACCATCATCCAACTTACTTTCTCAATTTGTAACTGATATCACCCAACTTAATTTCTCTATTAATAACTGATATAATCATCCAACTTACTTTCTCAAATTGTAACTCAGGTCGTCATCCTTGTCACTCACATCATCAATGGGCTCATTTATGTATTTGTCATACAGGTAGTCGACAGTTTTCTGTGCAGCTGAAATTAAAAATGTGTTGATAAGATAATGCTTTTCGCACCCCAGTTTTAACCACTAATTTTGTCAAGTGAGTTTAATATTTCATTACTAATTTTGAGGTGGAAAGAAACCAATGCAAACTTTTTGTCTATCAGTCACCAACATAAGTATTGGTCATGGCAAATTGTACGCACGAAACATCATGTCAGATAAATGATTTTTTCAACCAATTGTCGGATAGATAAGAAGCAAACAAAAGAATGACATACCATATGAAAGACCTCGTTGACTCACTCTAACTAAAATACCATTGTTCATGCCAATGCCACTGAAAAATAGAAAGATCTTTGTGACAAACATTTTCCTGGGTAGTTTAGCAATGTCTTTAAAAGGCTTGGAAGCAGACTTAGTTCACTAATTCCATGAAATATAATTCATGACAATACAGAATACTGACTCATGTCCAATGCTTTGAGTATCAATCAAGGCTCTTTAAAAGTCATATCTTACTGTGTAAACCCATCTAACCAGTGATCAATCATAAGTAACAGAAATAAACTTTAAGCTAATATTTTTCCAGCGAAAGTTTATTTTTGTTACTTAGAAATATCTTAATAATGTCTTGCATTTCCTTTTGATCAATATATATAGTGTATGTGAAACTAAACTTATAGGTAAAATTCCCTATATATCCATACTTATATTCAAAATAACTGTTGTTTGATTCGAATAAAACTAAGTGTCTAAAAGACTTACTGTGCCGGCATCGCAGTGAGAGCAATAGTCAGCAGGATCATCCAAGCGCCCTTCATGGTGGTTACTCGGCAAATGTGGCAGGATCGTCGTTCCGAGCTCCTGATATATACTCATCTTCGGGATTCTTTTTCTGAACATTGCATCTATTTCAGTCTTCCTCACTTGAATTTTCTTCCTGCCTGCATCACATTTGTGGAAACAAAATTCCCCCTTCATTGTCTTTCTGCCATTCTGGGATTTTCTGATGTTAAAAAATGGTTTCATCAATTGACCTATTAAAATATTTTTCAAACATTCTGTCATGCATCTTACCAAATGAGTTATTTTGTTTATTTAATTCATGACCATCAAGATTTTAAAAATTGTTTGTGTTCCAAATGACACGAAAAATTTTGAGAAAAATGTCAAGTAGTATGGGGTAACATTCGAAGCCCAGGCCCGGCACTTTACTTAAATTGCAGTTGTAAGGCCTGCCGTAGGACGGGTCAAATGTTTTCAGTCGCATGTGTCTGTCCATCTGTCCATCCTTCCGTCTGTCTGTCCTTCTGTCAGCATGATTGTGGAAAAAAAATGAAACTCACCAGGGTTTCTCCATTCACCTCAAGTGCCCCCGCATGTCTCGTGCCTCCTCGTGGCGGAGGGCGGTAACACTAAGGTGATGACCTCTATCCTTCAGTGGCCAACATGAGACAGTGCACTTGCACGGCTTGTCCCCTACCTTACAGGGGAATATCAATGATTATGTCAAAAGTCATGTTTCAAGACCAGATCGTACGTCAACCGGGTAACCAAGGTGTGGGTCCCTCAGCGGGAAATCAGGCTGAGATCGAAAAAATTAGCGACTGGACTACCAAGATTTCAATGGACAAGGACATCCTCGGATGACTTCATTGACCCTGACCGCCTCCCACACATCTTGAAAGACGAAAATTGCCTTGTGATGAAAGGTGTTACAAAATCCCTTGACGACCTGTCAGCTATCGATGTATATGAAGTCATTGCAGACACTTGTGACAACACCGTAGCTGGAAAAATAAGGCGTCAAACCAATGGAACCTTCCTGATCCGTCCTCAGAATGATCAACAAAAAGAGAAACTGACTTCGGTCAACAAAATTGCTGGAACAAGAATATCCTTTGAATCTTTCAAAAGACCCGGCAAAGGCCTTATCTTCTCAAAACAGAGCAGGACATGCACTGATGCTCTGCTAAACAAGTGGTTCAAGAAACATTGAATTGAACAATTCAAACGTCTTTCCCAACAAAATGGATATGAATTACTTCACCTGACATTGAAAGATGACAAAGTTCCAAAGATAGTACCTGTAGCTTTTGAAAAGTGCAGATTTCGCCTAGCTCCAGTGTTGTAAACTGGCCAAAACACAGCGGGTCGTATCGGGGCTAGATTTCACCCATCTTTCTTCGTCAAAAACGTTGTTTCAATTGCCAAATCTATGTGTGGAAGGTCAGCAGTTGGTGCCAATTACGGAGAACTGGATCACACTCACACAAGAGAGAAACCATGCTCGAAACCCTCGCATTGTGTTAATTGTGAAGGGGATCACCCTGCATTTAGCCAAGACTGCAGAATCTTCAAGAAAAAAAGGGAAATCTTACAACTACAGATTGACACAGGAATATCATTCCCTGAAGCCAGATGTTGTGTAAAAGAGGATACGGATGGAATGGACCAAGGACCAGGTTACCCTAGACCAGTTTTACGCTTATCTCCAAAGAGACATATTCAACTGAAGAGGAACCTCTTCATGGATTTCTTGCAGAAGAAGTCTTCGCCAGACCGACCAGCGAAGAAAGAAAGCATGCACTCTCCTCAACTAGTGTCATGCACATCACCCAGAAAACACAGTCATGCGTCCTCTATTGATATCCCTCAAACGAAGATGTCACCTGAACAAGCCAAGACAAAAGAAGCGTTGGCTTCTGAGAACAAGAATCCTAAAAAATGCAATGAAGTTATGGCTGCATCCAACAAAGACATCTACCTCAAATTGGTACACAAAGATCTTTCAATGACCACGTACGACCGCCTAGCTTTGATTGAGAAGCATCTAAAAAATTCTTAAAAGTACTCTGACAAATGCAGGCCTAGAAAATGGATATGGACTACTCTTAGGGACTGAGGGGGTACTAACTTTTCACAAGTGTTTTAAGGGGGGGTTATTAATTTTTGACAACACTTCCAAGGGGGGGGGGTAAGAAATTTTAACAAACAAACATGTTAAAAAACACGCATGAAATCATTTTATTGGAACTTTTTACACTCAAAAGTCCGTGAAATCACGCGAATCTGTTTGCGTGGCCGTGTATAACAGTATATATGTGTGTATTGCTTTGTATGTCAAGGGGGGTGTATTAGAAATACTCAAGGGGGAGTATCAATTTTTGATGGGAAGTTCCAGCAAAACTCCCACCCCCCCCCCCTGTCATAAATTCTGAATGGTCCCTTACATAGAACAACATAAAGTGCAGCTGCTGGCCAAAAGAAAAATATTGTACTCTTGCCAAGATCCTGGAAGCTACTGCATCACACCTATTCACAGAGATTGAATAGAATATGGAAACATGATTCTTCTTCTCATCTACGATCTACTCTTTCTTATAAATTCTGAAATTGGCAGAACATTGTCAGAACAGTTCATGTCAAAAGGAACAGTCAGGACACCTAACTAAGTCAGCTGCAGCAGTTGTCTGCTTGGTGTTAAACAACAAATGGCAAACTGGTCGCAGGAAGCTCTCAGAAGTCTACCTTGAGTATACAAAAACACTCATTGAGACTTCACCAATAACGCACACAACTTGTTCAATGTACACAACAAGCAACATTCAACAAAGACGGTCTCAGTACAATGTCAGAACTCATCAAAGCTATTAAAAGTTACAAATTTACAGAAGAAGGAGCAGGTGCTCTGGTCCTTCTTATCTGCCACAACCTCTTTACAACTGCGCTGAAAGTAGCCCAGAAGATCCGTAAATAATTTCTTCACCAACCTACAAAGTTAGTCTCTCAAACACAGACATACTATGTGGACAATAAACAAAGACAAATAACACTTAAGCAAGTCTCGACATAGCCCAATAATGTGCTGCAGATTCATAAAACACTAACACATACACACACTATTCACCTCAAGTAAGAACTGATTACATTTTGGTCAAAATCCATGCAGCGGATACCCACAATCACCAGATCCAGCTTTACATTATATGCAGACACTGATAACTATCTACCTTGCACTTAATATGCGTCATGCATCAGTGATCCTCAGTTATAAATAGCACATGGCATCAGAAAGAGGGATCCACTGCCTGCTACAATAACTCACATCACAGTTGACACTGTATATATATATGCAATGCACTTAGGCAGCAGATCAGAAAAAGTCATGAAGCCCTTCCTTCCTGGGCGCGGGCCTACGTGCTCTATGGAATGCTAGGGCCTACGTGCTCTATGGAATGCTAGGGCCTACGTGCTCTATGGAATGCTAGGGCCTGCGTGCTCTATGGAATGCTACCGCCTTGTTTACACTGTGTCCTTGCCAGCGACCCAATTAAGGGTTTTGCTGGATTTCGTGTAAGTAGCAAACAAGAAACATTATTTTACAGCCAGTAGGGGAGAGGAAGGTTAGTTTATACGCCCCTCCTGCTGGTTACAGTAATGATCATTTAAGAAAGTGTTGCCATTTGTGAGAAGCAGAATAAACAAATGTATCTTTACATCTCGTTAACGTAGAAGGCGAATCAAGATTTGGGAGAATGGTAAGAAAATGTAAAAATCACTGTTCCAAGTGAATTTGTGCTCGAACCTTTTCGTTATTTTTCTTGCTATGGGTGAAGAATGATTCAGAGTAATGCCCCGTTCTCACGGCACGTTACGGAGCACCTTAGGCGTCGGCAGGATGGTATTTCCTGGTAATTTGGATGAATTTGGGTGATCCGCCGTCGACTTTTCACATCCCCTGGGGTAGTTTTTGTTTCCCTCAGGGGTTCCTAGAAATGGAAAAACTGCGCCGTGGATGTCAAAAAAGATTCAACACGTTCAAACTTTTTTTTCATGACGGCGGAACAGATCCCAAAATTTTCTTGATTTTTGGATGTCCGGCGGGGATTTTTTCAGTCGGAACGTCTCAGAAACTTCTCCGGCGGGATATTAGGACATCCCCTGCCCCTGAGGGGACCTCTCCTGCCCCTGTGGGGACCTCTCCTGCCCCTGGGGGATATTTTTACTTCCCCTGCGGGACATTTGCAGCCTCGTCGGTAGCTCCAAGAAACTGGCCTGCCTTTGGTAGGCCAGTTCCAAGCAGTTGTTGTTGATTTGCTTGGGGGTCGCCAGAAAGGAAGTCAGAATGGGCAAAAGGCAGGGCCAAATATAAAACAGATTACATCTGCAATTTCTCTAAGATGTTGGCTTAAAAATCGCTAGTATCCTAGACAAAATCGCTGGTAAATGACATAGTTTCAGGCCATGTTTTGGAGGGGAGTTGCAGCAGCCTGCTGTCATTCACTGGGGGCAGCCATAGTGGTGCCACTGCGCATGCCTGAACTGGATGGCCAAGCTCCACCCACTGTCAAGTGCAGGAGCACTGCCAGTGGTGGAAATTTGGCGCCATTGAAGCTCTACTGATGATCAACAGCAATGCAGTATTGCAATCACGGCACCTGAGTTTAATTACTACTTTATTCAATTGGATAGGCTTAATACTTCATTCATTCAGATCTTCCATTAGATTTGCTTGGTGACACTTGAAGTGCAATTCAGCCAATTAGCCCCTGATAGCAAAAGCACCTGCTATGCCACCTTGAGTCCTTGATAACTGGGTTGTTACAGGTATACACTGTAGTTGAACATTTTCTTTCTCCATAAGCCTTCTTCAATCTTCATTCCAAGTAGGCTCCATTTATAAGCCTACTTGGAATGATAGTATCATTCCAAGTAGGCTTATGGGGCAAGAAAACTTGATACTTAGATTTAAGTGTTAGGTGCCTGTTGGGTGGTCCTCTGTCAGGCTCTGTGTTTCTAGATGGATAGACATGATAGATAATCTTTCTAAAGAAGATAATCCTCAATTATTGAGGGTAAACACATTAAGTATAGATTATCTTTCATTGCACATGGATAGAATAAATGTAATAATTGGGCTCCTGTATATGTTTATAATCATGGCATATCACCAGCTATCACGGGACTCACAAATTGTAATTTGAAATTAAAAGTTCCATGAAAATGTCTTATACTTCTCATCAATCATGTAAAGAGTGCACAACTGCCAATAATTCCAGATTTAACAAATCTACTTGGATTTTGCTCGTTTCCCTGAGTTTAGTCACAGAGGATTATCATGCACTCAACTTTCAATACCTTGATTGATTGATTTTATTTTGGTCTGTTATTTGAAAGTTACAATAATGAAGAATCAACAATAAAGTTACTAATAAATAAAAGATCACAGGACTCACAAATTGTAATTTGAAATTAAAAGCCTTCTTCTTTTCAATGACATGCTCTATTGTAGCGTAGGTGACAGGAAAATGCAAGTTAAAGGAAAGTCACATGGAATTAATTATTTAATTTCCATCCACTTGCTAATTGCAATTGTCAATTAGCACTGACTCTACCAATTTGGAGACAATTGAAAGAGTCAATTTTTGCTGTAGGCCTAGGCCTATTCACTACTTGGTATTTAACTATACTTTGAAATAATTCATTTGCAACATGCCGAAAATGAAGTACATCAAAAATAGGCCTTACATACATGGACAGGTGCCATTTGTCAAGTGGTGGACTTGCTCAGATAAGACTGCGAGACATCCAATTTTTCCATGTATCAACCCAGCAGGAAGTTTAAAAGAATGCAGGCCTCCCAGCGGCTGCGACAAAAAATATAGGGATTTTATAGGAAGTTTTCAACTAAATTTATAGGGCTTTATACATTTCAACCTAAGAAGGGCTTTTTGGCTTCAAATCTATGGCAAATTCACTGGTCAAATGCTTGATCGGCGACTCGTCATATCCAAAGAAAGTACTGAATCTGATTGTGTCAAGACAAGATACATTGGCATACTGACCAAGAAATGACCTGGAACTCTGATATTCTTCCTGACAATCGCTAGATAGTAAACACTATTTAATGTCACATGAAATATATAGAAATTGCAAATATATATAGAAATTGCAAATTTAATTCCATAAAAATATAGGGATTTATTGGGATTTTTTGGAAAAAAGCTTGAAAATATAGGGAAATATAGGGAGCAAAAAATATGTAGGGAAATATAGGAATTTATAGGAAATATAGGGCCGCTGGGAGCCCTGAGAATGTTTTGGCTTATATGGACCTTTACTTGATCATGTAAGTACAAATTGTGTAGTGGAGTGAGTTCTTCTGGTTGAAGTCTGGGTCTTAATGGTTGAAGTTCAATTTTCTTCCTCCTTTTTTTTCCTTTTTCTACAGGAGTCGGGAGTTGCAAAAATTGCACTGTCATTTGCACTAGCTATATAGCAAAGCAACTGTGTCAATAGGGCTATTTCTTCGAGTTAAGAAGTGTGTTGGTCTATTTGACTTAGTGTGGATGCTGGTGTAGCAGTCATTTCCCTCAACCCAAGTCCTTTTCTTGCCTTTGTATTAGTCCTCAATACATTCCAACCTAAGAATATCCAGTGGACTGGATATTCTTTGTTCCAACAAATATGTCAAATGAAATGATACAACACACTTGGCAGAAATCACAGGCAGAAGTGATGTGGGGGTTGACAGACCTTGCAGCTGCAGCAGGCCCTCACCAGAGCTCAGTGGGAAATTCCCAGCTCATAAACAACAACATGTGGTCTAAACACGTGGCTTTGTTGACAAAACAAGCCCAGCTTGCTGCTGATTGGCTGGTCTCGCGCATGTGCAGTGGAGCTTCCTGGTCATGATGGAGGGAGATGCAAAATCCCAGCTGCTGCACAGGCTTTTTAGGCTGCCACAGAGCTAATAAATCTCTCAAATAAGGTATTTACTGTGCGATCTAGTAGTTTATATAGTTAAAAGACTTGATAAAAGGTGAAACTTGGGTTACAGAGGTGTTATCAGGCTGAAATGACTTCCATGCCATGTAACTGTCAACAAAATGTATGGATGTAGTTCTGACTGCTTCGCCCCCTCCGGGCCAAAGCAGTCAGTTCTGGCTACTGCTATGCCACCTTGAGTCCTTGATAACTGGGTTGTTACAGGTATACACTGTAGTTGAACATTTTCTTTCTCCATAAGCCTTCTTCAATCTTCATTCCAAGTAGGCTCCATTTATAAGCCTACTTGGAATGATAGTATCATTCCAAGTAGGCTTATGGGGCAAGAAAACTTGATACTTAGATTTAAGTGTTAGGTGCCTGTTGGGTGGTCCTCTGTCAGGCTCTGTGTTTCTAGATGGATAGACATGATAGATAATCTTTCTAAAGAAGATAATCCTCAATTATTGAGGGTAAACACATTAAGTATAGATTATCTTTCATTGCACATGGATAGAATAAATGTAATAATTGGGCTCCTGTATATGTTTATAATCATGGCATATCACCAGCTATCACGGGACTCACAAATTGTAATTTGAAATTAAAAGTTCCATGAAAATGTCTTATACTTCTCATCAATCATGTAAAGAGTGCACAACTGCCAATAATTCCAGATTTAACAAATCTACTTGGATTTTGCTCGTTTCCCTGAGTTTAGTCACAGAGGATTATCATGCACTCAACTTTCAATACCTTGATTGATTGATTTTATTTTGGTCTGTTATTTGAAAGTTACAATAATGAAGAATCAACAATAAAGTTACTAATAAATAAAAGATCACAGGACTCACAAATTGTAATTTGAAATTAAAAGCCTTCTTCTTTTCAATGACATGCTCTATTGTAGCGTAGGTGACAGGAAAATGCAAGTTAAAGGAAAGTCACATGGAATTAATTATTTAATTTCCATCCACTTGCTAATTGCAATTGTCAATTAGCACTGACTCTACCAATTTGGAGACAATTGAAAGAGTCAATTTTTGCTGTAGGCCTAGGCCTATTCACTACTTGGTATTTAACTATACTTTGAAATAATTCATTTGCAACATGCCGAAAATGAAGTACATCAAAAATAGGCCTTACATACATGGACAGGTGCCATTTGTCAAGTGGTGGACTTGCTCAGATAAGACTGCGAGACATCCAATTTTTCCATGTATCAACCCAGCAGGAAGTTTAAAAGAATGCAGGCCTCCCAGCGGCTGCGACAAAAAATATAGGGATTTTATAGGAAGTTTTCAACTAAATTTATAGGGCTTTATACATTTCAACCTAAGAAGGGCTTTTTGGCTTCAAATCTATGGCAAATTCACTGGTCAAATGCTTGATCGGCGACTCGTCATATCCAAAGAAAGTACTGAATCTGATTGTGTCGAGACAAGATACATTGGCATACTGACCAAGAAATGACCTGGAACTCTGATATTCTTCCTGACAATCGCTAGATAGTAAACACTATTTAATGTCACATGAAATATATAGAAATTGCAAATATATATAGAAATTGCAAATTTAATTCCATAAAAATATAGGGATTTATTGGGATTTTTTGGAAAAAAGCTTGAAAATATAGGGAAATATAGGGAGCAAAAAATATGTAGGGAAATATAGGAATTTATAGGAAATATAGGGCCGCTGGGAGCCCTGAGAATGTTTTGGCTTATATGGACCTTTACTTGATCATGTAAGTACAAATTGTGTAGTGGAGTGAGTTCTTCTGGTTGAAGTCTGGGTCTTAATGGTTGAAGTGCAATTTTCTTCCTCCTTTTTTTTCCTTTTTCTACAGGAGTCGGGAGTTGCAAAAATTGCACTGTCATTTGCACTAGCTATATAGCAAAGCAACTGTGTCAATAGGGCTATTTCTTCGAGTTAAGAAGTGTGTTGGTCTATTTGACTTAGTGTGGATGCTGGTGTAGCAGTCATTTCCCTCAACCCAAGTCCTTTTCTTGCCTTTGTATTAGTCCTCAATACATTCCAACCTAAGAATATCCAGTGGACTGGATATTCTTTGTTCCAACAAATATGTCAAATGAAATGATACAACACACTTGGCAGAAATCACAGGCAGAAGTGATGTGGGGGTTGACAGACCTTGCAGCTGCAGCAGGCCCTCACCAGAGCTCAGTGGGAAATTCCCAGCTCATAAACAACAACATGTGGTCTAAACACGTGGCTTTGTTGACAAAACAAGCCCAGCTTGCTGCTGATTGGCTGGTCTCGCGCATGTGCAGTGGAGCTTCCTGGTCATGATGGAGGGAGATGCAAAATCCCAGCTGCTGCACAGGCTTTTTAGGCTGCCACAGAGCTAATAAATCTCTCAAATAAGGTATTTACTGTGCGATCTAGTAGTTTATATAGTTAAAAGACTTGATAAAAGGTGAAACTTGGGTTACAGAGGTGTTATCAGGCTGAAATGACTTCCATGCCATGTAACTGTCAACAAAATGTATGGATGTAGTTCTGACTGCTTCGCCCCCTCCGGGCCAAAGCAGTCAGTTCTGGCTACCTCGTCGGCAGTTTTTGACATCCCGTCTACGGTCTTTTGACATCCCGCCGACGATTTTTGACATCCCACAGGCATTTAGATCTTGCCCCCCAGGCATTTAGATCTTTCCCTCAGGGATATGATCTTATCCCGCCGATTTACGATTTTATCTCGCCGTGATATGCTTTTAATTAATTATATAATCGTTTTATAAACATTGTATGTCGCCAGGATGGTCATTTTTTTCCTAGAATTCATGTCAAGCTACCCCTCAGGGGTAAAAAAGTTCTCCGTAACGTGCCGTGAGACTGGGGCATAAGTTAGTGTATGGATAAGGTATGTGAAAATGGTAATGTGTAAGCCACCAAAGGTGACCTAGTTTAAACTGTGGTCCAGAGACCAGTTGTCATAGGAGGTCATGTCAAACGTATCTACTAACTCACCTTGTTAGGTTAGTTGATGCACCAAATCCTGGTCTATAGACAATGTAAAGAAATAGTCACATTCTTCAGCCTTGGCAGGATACTATAGAGCCATACACCTTCATTAAGCTTTTGTCTTTCGGTGTATTTCCATTGTGAGTCGCATTTGACGGTCGACCTTTGTGACGAAGAGGCCTCATGAAAAGTTCAGCCTAAGATGCATCTATAATTATGAAGCTGTTTCATGCAAAATCCTGGGTGACACTTACCACTTTGATTGCACTAAATTACTAATAGGTTGTTATTTTGACCTGGCCAGCTAACAGAGCCTACGGAATCTTCTGTTTCTACTTGCCCATCAACTGATTATTTCCGAAGCAGCAGTGGTAAAACCATCCAACAGCGAAAGTCAAGTTTCTCCATAATTATATTTGAAGAATGTATTTCCCCATACACTTTAACCGTGCCCATTTCCTGTCTTTCTTTGGTCCTTTTTTGTCAAAATTTAGATTTTGCAACGAAACAAGACCTTACAGCGAATAGGAAGATGTCACTTGAAAGCCTGCCTAATAGATGATCAAAAGCTGTAAATTCGTACTGATTTTTTTGTTAAATTTTCCCAAGCTGTGTCTAACAGGTCTCAGGGGTAAAGCAGAAAAATCAAGGCAAAATATGGATTAGACAAAATATTTTATTGCGTTGAAGGTCAAAAAGTGAAAATGTCATTCACTACTTAATACATTAAAATCCAAAAGCTATAATTCAGCCATCAGTCATAAAAATCTATCAAAAAGGGGTCTTAATTTTGTTGAACTGTTTAGCAGAAAGGTTCCAGATCATTTTTGACACAATTTTTTATTTCAAAAATTGAAGTCTTACTCCATAATTTTCTTTGGGTGGTGCTCGACTTCAGTCCAATAAATTAACCTTCAAATTAGCGTCAATGTATCTACAATGGACTTCTAAAGACAACTTTCATTTATGCTCAGTTGTACAATACATAAATCCATTTTCAATATTCCAAAAAATTAATTAATGAGAGCAATGGAACTGCTTAATTTGTGTTTTTGACCAATCGGCCCACAGGAGCATCGGCCCAACGGGAATTCACCTGGTATCCCGGCGGCCCACACCAGCCCTGTCCTTAATAAAGGTAAAGTAATTGCCGCTGATGAGGAGCCCCAGAGTTATAAACTATGTCGAGCACAGTGGATGGCAATCATGCACAACACACATATCATAGAGCCTAATATTTAGATAATTATAAAGTTAATATATATTTGCCATCTTAAGTCATTTTCGTCTCCGTTGACTTAACAAGAGATAAACAACAAACAAGATGAGAATGCTTTTTTCTTTTTATTTCATATGTAATAATACAACATTACTTGCATCTGAATATTGAATTGCTCTGGAAACAAAATTTACAAGCAGTAAACTCTTATTAAAAAAATTATGAAATCGACTTGTATATTGCAGCGAGACTAAAAAAATAGCATTATTAAAAAAGTAATGTAAATTATATTTTCTATTTAATATACATGCATCTCCATCAGAAGAAAAGCACTCTGATTACATCGTTTTTGATTGGATTGTTTTTACTTGAATAGTGAATTAACAGTCAGACTCAGACTCAGACTCAGACGTAATATATTTCAACATAATAAAAAAAATACATAAAAAAACAAATATACAAAGACAGTTGAGACCATCCAATCCGTTTCCATTAATTATCAAAGTGTATTTCGTATGACTTGACTACCTTTATGGTATTATGTCGTTTACTGTCCCTGAATAGTCAACGTCGGTTGAAATTGCGATAACACCCTGAAAAGAAAGAAACGTAAGTGTGGGCCGATTGCTTGAATGCCTTGAATCAGCACATGCAGGGATGGACCGCCTAAGTTAGCAGGCAATGGCTTTATGTCACAAGCTATGTATTCCATGACGTGACAACCTGAAGACCACCCCCCCCCTGAAATTTTCTAGATACATGTACCCCCAGGTCAGTGTGACATGATGGTAAAGTGAACTTCGGCAAAACAATGGATGTAGACATTGAAATAGCTTGACAAGATTATATGGTTCAATACTAGAACTTGCATACACTGTAAAATTTGAATTTTGAGTTAGCTCAAATGATTGAGTGTAATGGTTGCACAATTCCTTTAAGCTTAGCTTGTTGTTTGTAAGTTATAACAATGGAAAGATTATCTTAACTCAAAACAACAAGCTATCATAGCTCAAACAAATTGTGCAATCATCTCATTCAATCATTTGAGCTGACTCAAAATTTCAAATTTTACAGTGGCATTATCTGTTACTGGTTTACAAGAAAAAGCCCCGGGAAAAAGCAGTTATGAAAATGTAATGTATTTTAGTTGATAACACTATTCAGCAGGCGGTACACCCTAAAAAATGTCGGGACAAAATTGGTTTTTTAGATTCAAAATGGTTTTTCAATCACTATCTTCGTATCGGGCAGAAAAAACATGTCGAACAAAACTAATTTTGCGAAGCATAATATTTTTGCTGTTTGGTAATTGTTTCAGCAGTATATAGGAGTGGTCACATCATGCCACTGACTAATAATTATTCGTCTTTTGCTGAGGAAAAATGATATATTATTGAATCTTTTAAAAGCCCTTATTTAATCCCAGTACTTACATCTTTAACTTGGATGTGTGAATTGACAAGTCCAATATCCTTGAAGCTGGGCAGAGGGATACCTTTTCCGGCAAATCCTGGAAGTTGGTTAAAAAATACAATTGCATTATTCACACAATAAAAGAAGGGTGAAGTCTTGTTTTGAATGGAGTATAGTATTCATATGTATAAGTGCATTGCATTAGGCCAAACATAATTAATTTGTTAGTCTCCCGGATCAATCTACCAGATTTTCTGCTGACGAAAAATAGAAGCAGATTACCCATGATCTGATTTAATTTTGACACCGTACAAACGTGTGATTAAACTTTTTTGTTTTGTTCTACCAACTGGCATTAGAAAAATGTCTCGAGATTCCGGAGGCATTTTCCATTCGAGGCGAAAAGATTCGAGAGGCTAAAATCAATTACATCTGGCCTTATGACAACAGATAAAAATCCCTGCTTTGTCTATATACAGAATACAGTGGTACCTCTGTTATAAGACCCCCTGTTGTAAGGCCGACTTGCCTTATGTGACCGTCATCCTCCCGCACTTTAATATGTGACTGTCATCCTTCCACACTAAGTATTATTTTTAGTGCATTTTGCACCCTGACGAGAGACTGCACCCCCATGAGAGACCGCTTCATGACCGCAGAAGGGGCGGTCTTAAAACACAGGGACCACTGTACATGTAGCACGGCATCATCATTTCGTGACATGACACTCCTCATCAATACTAGCTGGATTCACTTATACTTGTACACTGTATTAAATGATAAATGTCAGGGGAATCCAGTTAATTTCTCGAACATTTCGAACAACATATATACGTTAAAAACAAAAAATTTTTAAATAGACGTTTGTTTTAAGGTACCATGCATTAATGCCTGGTTCTCACGACGACATAGCAGGGCTTTCTTGTCGCGGCGCTGCTTACTTTTCCAGGAAAGGGCAAAGATTTGAGGATGTACGCCGTCAATTTTGGCTTTACGGCGCGACATGAACACTGAACAGCATGCGCCGTGTTAAGAAGTCTTTCTACGCAATTCCAAGAAATTTGACGATGCAGGAAAAAAAGTTTCAGCCGGCTGAATCTTTGCGAGGGAAGAAGTGGCGATGTAAGAACAAGCGTAGAAAGAAATCATTACGCGCCGCAGGTTTTTAAAGGTGCAGCGCACAAAGAAGAGCTTCGCTGCAGCAACAGCAGTGTAGCAGAAAGCTCTTGCCTCATGGCACATGTTTCAGACACGCGTCGAGGGAAGTCACATGTGCGCCGCACATGTGAGGGTCTGCGCAGCGGCTTATGGACCCCCAACGCAGCAGACAGGGTGGCGCCTGAGTGCATGCGTTGTTCTATTTTTAGCATCAACCCTTTGTCTGCGTGTCAACCTCTTGCTGCGCTGCGGCTGGGGCAGCATCAGCGAAGAAGGGGGGGCGAAGCAAGGGAAAAGAGCCGGTCCGCACCCTGCATATATATAGAGGGGGCCAGTTTAGAGCAACATACCCACTCAGACCTTCGACCAGAACACACCTAGATCCACGACACTCAACTGCTACATTTGCTGCTAAATTTGTTGCTACAATTGCTAGTACTTTTGCTGATACTTTTTGCCAACATGGGACCAAAGAGGAAAAGAGGGACCGTCGTCACCAGGGCACCAACCAAGCTCAGCACGAAGTCTACACTCCACACTCCTGGAAGCACTCCTGCTGCAACTCCAGTGACAACTCCAGCTGCAACTCCTCTCCATGACCCTTCAGATGCTGCAGTAGAAGCCTTCTTCACCACAGCCATGGCAGACATCTCTCTACCTGGACTCTACACCTCCACTACAGCCAAAGATGTCAGCCAGACGAAGACAACTTCAAGCAAAGCCACTGTTGTCAGCGAGACCATCTACGAGGGCCACCAAGATGACAGCACTGAAGAAGATTCCTCATCTGAAGCTGAAGGAGACAAGCCTGTTGACAAGCCTGTTGACAAGCCTGCTCCCAAGCCTGCTCCCAAGTCTGCTGACAAGCCTGCTCCCAAGTCATCTGAAGCTGAAGGAGACAAGCCTGTTGACAAGCCTGCTCCCAAGTCTGCTGACAAGCCTGCTCCCAAGTCTGCTGACAAGCCTGCTCCCAAGTCTGCTGACAAGCCTGCTCCCAAGTCTGCTCCCAAGTCTGCTGACAAGTCTGCTCCCAAGGGTCTTCCACAGCCTACTGCCAAGTCTACTCCAAAGAAGACTCCAAAGAAGACTCCGAAGAAGACTGCAAAGCCACAAGAGAGCCAAGAGAGCCAGCGTGACCTGCAAGATGTCATGATGGACGGCACCTTCGAGGAGGAAGACCACCATTCCTCTGATGATGAGGCCCCTGCAGCTGCTGAAGCCAAGTCCAAGGGCAAGAAGGGCAAAGGGAAGGCCCCCAAGAAGAACATCAAAGAGTACATGGGCATCACAGCGGAGCAAGAAGACGACCTGCTCAATTGGTACAGAGAGCATCCTGTCCTCTACATGAAGGGCTCCAGAACGTACAAGGGCAACGAGAAGCTACTTCTGGACACGGAAAAAGCCAAGGAGCTGGGACCCAAGTTCACTTCCCAGGATATCTTCAACTGGAGGAAGACAGTCCGAACGCACTACTCCAGACTCATCAGGCCTGAAGCTTCAGGATCCGGCAGAAGAAGACGCTAACAGAGAGGGACCAGTACATCCTAGCCAACTGTCGGTTCCTGAAGGACTCCATCGGCCACAAGCCAGGCAAGGAGGTGTCCGCCATTTCCCAGTTGTCCGGCAACAGACCAGCCGCAGACTCCGGGGACAGCTACAACCCTGAAGTTTCCCTGCCAGCTTCTTTTGACCTGCAAGACCTGCCAGCTGAAGAGCAATCACAGGACAGACCTGACAGCCAGCAGTCCCAAGTCTTCCCTGGTGTGCCAAAGCCTGGAGCCGTGTCAAAGAAGAGAAAGGCCACAACAGATGAAAGCATGAACTCCGCCATGAACGTCATAGCAGGCAGCATGCACGCTATGTCCTCCTCCAAGAAGACCCTCACAGGCTCTGGCTGCAGGATGTGCCCCGACTACCAGGAGTTGGACGACGATGAGGAGTACTGGAGAATCAAGTGCCAAGACCTCTACAACGTCGGACGTCGCTGCAGCCCTCAACTCAGACAGCGAATGGTGAAGACGGTTGCAGAGGCTGCCTTTTACTGGGACAAGCAGAGGGAGATGGAAGACCACAGCCGCCAGTCAAGACCTCAGGAGGAAACCTTCCAGCCTCTTCATCCTCCTCAGCGCCACCAGATGCCACCTCCTCCTCCTCCTCCTGCGACGTATGTGCCATCTCAGCACCAGCAGCACCACCAGCAGCACCACCAGCAGCACCACCAGCAGCAGCACCAGCAGCAGCACCACGCTTCCAGCAGCCATCACTTCCACCACCAGCTGCCAACGCAAGGAGGATCCAGCCAGACTCCCAGCTACAGCATGATGCAGCCCGGCCCAGGATCCTTGACACTGATGCTGACTGAGAGCTCAACATCAGCAGCACCAGCCTTCTCCTTCACACAGTTGGAGTGAGACTGTCCTTTCTCCACAGAAGTAGAAGATGTGCAGCAAAGACAACAAAAAACCCTCGGCCCTTTTAAGGGCCACCAAATCCTCCCAAAAGGGCAGGCCACGTACACATCCTATGTTGACAGAAAAAAAGAGCTTGTGTTGACCGAAAAGAGCCAAAAAAGAGCAAAAAAAAACGTTGACAATCCCCAAAAAAAAAGTCCGGTCCTGGCCTTCATTAAAAGTAATCACCTTCATAAAAGCAAGGTGCTAGTTCCCCCTTTCTTTGCCCAAAAATATACCAAGTGCTCCACTAGTACAAGTGCTGCATTCTTTGGTATAAACATATTTTCATTGCACTAGTACAAGTGCATAAATTTCTTAATTAAAATGTAATGCACTAGTACAAGTGCTTTGGTTTTAAAACTTGTGTTGGTTGCACTAGTACAAGTGGATCACTTTGTAATTTAACTTGTCTAGGACAAGTGCTTTTTATTGTTAGAAATGGGATAGGCAGATAGATAGCTAGATAGATAGATAGAAAGATAGATAGATAGATAGATAGATAGACAGATAGATAGATAGATAGACTGACAGATAGATAGAGAGATAGACAGATAGATAGACAGATAGATAGATAGATAGATAGACAGGCACATAGATAGCTCGATAGATAGATAGATAGATAGATAGATAGATAGGCAGATAGATAGCTTGATAGATGGAACACAATGCTCGTTACATATATACACTGCAGAAAACAAAAGCAGTTGTCATCACTTTGCAGGGATTGGACTTGGATAGATAGATAGATAGATAGATAGATAGATAGATAGATAGATAGATAGATAGATAGATAGATAGATAGATAGATGGATTGATTGATGTTTGGGCTTGTTTTGTCAACATAGGATGTGTACATGGCCAGCTCAATTGGGAGGATTTGATGGCCCTTAAAAGGGCCTGGGGTTTGTTGTTTTGAATAGATAGTCTGCATCTTCTTCAGATTTTCTCCAACTGCCAAGGGACACTTCCTGCCGGACTGTTGACATAGGCACGTAGGTAGTCTCGAGCAGCCTTGGCATCTCTGGAGGCATTTGTCGAAGTGGTTCTCCTAGGTCATGCAATTGACGGTCTCCTCTCCAAACTCCTTCAGTGACGTCATGTGTCTGTGGATCTTCTCTGTCCATAACTTCATTGTCACGGCATGGTGGACGCCTACTCTGTTTCGCAGAATGTTGTGTAGAACACAAGCAGCCATTGTGATGTATGTCACTCTTGTAGGTCGTTGGGGCATGGTGGTCAGGAAGCATCTGAACCTGTGTGACAGCAGACCGAAGGCATTCTCCACCACTCTCCTGGCTCTTGAAATCCTGTAGTTGTAGACACTGGAAGGAATGTCAAGGTTCCTTCTTGGCACTGGTTTGAGCAGCCATGTCTTCAGGGGAAATGCCTCGTCACCCACGATGTAATATGGGAAAGGATTGTCTTCTGTGCCAGGTAGAGGCTCTGGAGGTGGTAGGCCTAGGTCTTCGTCGTCCAGGAGTTGTCGAAGTGTTGTGTCCTTGAAGACGCCGCGATCAGATGCACTTCCTTGACAGCCAGCCTGCAGATAGATGAACTTGTAGTCGGCATCAACGACGGCCATCAGGACAATGGAATGAAATCCCTTGTAGTTGTAGAACAAGGAGCCTGCTTCCTTGGGACATCGGATTGCGACGTGCTTGCCATTCAGAGCTCCAATGCAGTTAGGCAAGTTCCATCTCGTCTCAAAGGCCTTGGCTATCTCCTTCCATCTTTCAGGCTGTGTGGGTAGTGCCAGCTGTCTTTCGAAGGCATGAACGATGGCAAGGCAGACCTCAGGGATGAAGTTGCAGATGGTGTTGGGTGCCACACGGAAAGCATAAGCTAGGGACTTGTAGCTGTTTCCTGTTGCAATGTACCGCAGGGTGATAGCCAACTTCAGACCAGGTTCCAAAGCCTTCCTCATGTTGGTGTCTTGCTTAATGATGAGCGGTGCAGCAACCAGTTGCGAATCCACCACCTTTTCTGTCTCCTGGCCCTCTCCTCCTGTGTCTCAAATAGACAGCTCCCAAAGCAGCAGCAGCACCAGCCACAACAACAATTTCTTCTTCATTCATCATGCATATGTTCAGTAGGCAGACTGTGTGGTGTTCTCATTGAAGGGCAATCAGCAAATGAAGCAAGGAGGTCTTCTGTGTCCCTTTTTATAATGACCAAAAGTGACTTCTGCATCAGCAAAAGACACTTTGCCGCAGCGCTGCAAGAAGAGACCTTCGTCGATGCTTAAGAGACCTTCGTCGATGCTTAAGGCAAGGACGACGAAGAAGCTCAGCATTGACGCGCCTGTAATGTCCTCGGCGCTGTTTAAATGCATGTGCGACGATGAACAATCCAGGTACGCAGTAATGCCTGGTTCTCACGACGGCGATTTGAGAGCGACGCATCAAGAGAAGTCATTTCTTGGAAAGTTGTGGCGTAGAACGTTGGTTTTGGCACGTTACGTAATCAATTAGTGTCATGTGCGACGCTTAAAGTTAGTAGCCGCGGTGAGTCTTGAGGTGTCCGCGGCGCTGCTTAAGCTTTCTTCGCCGCGTTCCGCCTATCTTTCCTCAGCGCAGTTCCAAACAGACTCGTCGCACTTTGTTTTGGAATTCGGCGAGGCTGCTTTTACTTCGCCCAATGTTGTTTCCTCTTACGCCCCTGATGGTTGTGAGGCAGCTACGTCTGAAATTGGCGACCTGCGACGCATCAGGAAACCTTCGGCGTACACCCGAGGTAAGATGCGCCGCTGAAAATGACAGCCTCGCCGACGACTGTAACGATGCAACGCCGCATTTAGGTACTTGTTACTGCGTGCCTTGATGGTTCATCGTCGCACATGCATTCATAAAGCGCCGAGGACATTACAGGCGCGTCGATGCTGACCTTCTTCGTCGTCCTTGCCTTAAGCAGCGACGAAGGTCTCTTAAGCATCGACGAACGTCTGTTGTTGCAGCGCTGCGGCAAAGTGTGTTTCGCTGCTGCAGGAGTCACTTTTGGTCATTATAAAAAGGGACACAGAGGACCTCCTTGTTTCATTTGCTGATTGCCCTTCAATGAGAACACAACGACTGCCTACTGAACATATGCATGATGAATGAAGAAGAAATTATTGTTGTGGCTGGTGCTGCTGCTGTTGCTATCGGAGCTGTCTATTTGAGACACAGGAGGAGGAGGGCCAGGAGACAGAAAAGGTGGTGGATTCGCAACTGGTTGCTGCAGAGGGAACAACATGGTCACTTCCATCAACTGCTGCCTGAACTGCAAGTGCGTGACGTGTCCGGCTACTACAACTACACTAGAATGCCCCCTGCCATCTTTGCTGAAATCCTGGAAGCTGTTGGACCACTCATCGCTAAGCAAGACACCAACATGAGGAGGGCTTTGGAACCTGGTCTGAAGTTGGCTATCACCCTGCGGTACATGGCAACAGGAAACAGCTACAAGTCCCTAGCTTATGCTTTCCGTGTGGCACCCAACACCATCTGCAACTTCATCCCTGAGGTCTGCCCTGCCATCGTTCATGCCTTCGAAAGACAGCTGGCACTACCCACACAGCCTGAAAGATGGAAGGAGATAGCCAAGGCTTTTGAGACGAAATGGAACTTGCCCAACTGCATTGGAGCTCTGGATGGCAAGCACGTCGCAATCCGATGTCCCAAGGCTGCAGGCTCCTTGTTCTACAACTACAAGGGATTTCATTCCATTGTCCTGATGGCCCTCATTGATGCCGACTACAAGTTCATCTATGTGCAGGCTGGCTGTCAAGGAAGTGCATCTGATGGCGGCGTCTTCAGGGACACAGTCCTTCGACAACTCCTGGACGAGGAAGATCTAGGCCTGCCACCTCCAGAACCTCTACCTGGCACAGAAGACAATCCTTTCCCATATTACATCGTGGGTGACGAGGCATTTCCCCTGAAGACATGGCTGCTCAAACCAGTGCCAAGAAGGAACCTTGACATTGCTTCCAGAGTCTACAATTACAGGATTTCAAGAGCCAGGAGAGTGGTGGAGAATGCTTTCGGTCTGCTGTCACACAGGTTCAGATGCTTCCTGACCACCATGCCCCAACGACCTACAAGAGTGACATACATCACAATGGCTGCTTGTGTTCTACACAACATTCTGCGAGACAGAGTAGGCGTCCACCATGCCCGTGACAATGAAGTGATGGACAGAGAAGATCCACAGACACATGACGTCGCTGAAGGAGTTTGGAGGGGAGACCGTCAATTGCATGACCTAGGAGAACCACTTCGACACGGAAATGCCTCCAGAGATGCCAAGGCTGCTCGAGACTACCTACGTGACTGGGTCAACAGTCCGGCAGGAAGTGTCCCTTGGCAGTTGGAGAAAATCTGAAGAAGATGCAGACTATCTATTCAAAACAACAAACCCCAGGCCCTTTTAAGGGCCACCAAATCCTCCCAATTGAGCTGGCCATGTACACATCCTATGTTGACAAAACAAGCCCAAAAATCAATCAATCAATCAATCCCTCCATCCATCTATCTATCTATCTATCTATCTATCTATCTATCTATCTATCTATCTATCTATCCAAGTCCAATCCCTGCAAAGTGACGACAACTGCTTTTCTTTTGCTGCAGTGTATATATGTAACGAGCATTGTGTTCCATCTATCAAGCTATCTATCTATCTATCTATCTATCTATCCAAGTCCAATCCCTGCAAAGTGACGACAACTGCTTTTCTTTTGCTGCAGTGTATATATGTAACGAGCATTGTGTTCCATCTATCAAGCTATCTATCTATCTATCTATCTAGCTATCTATCTAGCTATCTATCGAGCTATCTATCTATCTATCCAAGTCCAATCCCTGCAAAGTGACGACAACTGCTTTTCTTTTGCTGCAGTGTATATATGTAACGAGCATTGTGTTACATCTATCAAGCTATCTATCTATCTATCTATCTAGCTAGCTATCTAGCTATCTACCTGCCACTTACCCTAGACAAGTGAAATTACAAAGTGATGCACTTGTACTAGTGCAACCAACACAAGTTTTAAAACCAAAGCACTTGTACTAGTGCATTACATTTTAATTAAGAAATTCATGCACTTGTACTAGTGCAATAAAAATATGTTTATACCAAAGAATGCAGCACTTGTACTAGTGCTGCACTTGGTATGTTTTGGGGCAAAGAAAGGGGGAACTAGCACCTTGCTTTTATGAAGGTGATTACTTTTAATGAAGGCCAGGACCGGACTTTTGTTTTGGGGGACTTTTTTTTTGGGGGACTTTTTTTTTGGGGGACTTTTTTTTTGGGGGATTGTCAACGTTTTTTTTGCTCTTTTTTGGCTCTTTTCGGTCAACACAAGCTCTTTTTTTTTGTCAACATAAGATGTGTACGTGGCCTGCCCTTTTGGGAGGATTTGGTGGCCCTTAAAAGGGCCAAGGTTTTTTTGTTGTCTTTGCTGCACATCTGGTCTTCTACTTGCGTGGAGAAAGTAGACTGTCAGTCCAACTGGGCGAAGGGGAAGGCTGGTGCGGCTGATGGGCGGCCGGTTGACCAAAGCTGGGTCCAGGGGGGTAGCCGTACTTCTCGGGGCTCTCCTGAGCATCCATCATCAGTGTCATGGAGGATGGGCTGGGCTGCATCACGGTGTAGCTGGGAGTCTGCCTGGATCCTCCTTCCCTGGGCTGGTGGTGGTGGTAGTGATGGCTGCTGCTGGAAGCGTGGTGGTGCTGCTGGTGGTGGGATGGCACATACGTCGAAGAAGGAGGAGGAGGAGGAGGTGGCATCTGCAGGCGCTGAGGAGGATGAGGAGGCTGGAAGGTCTGCTCCTGATGTCTTGACTGGCGGCTGGCCTCATCCATCTCACTCTCCTTGTCCCAGTAGAAGGCGGCCTCTGCAATGGCCCTCACCATTTTCCTTCTGATTTCAGGGCTGGCGTGAAATCCGACGTGGTAGAGGTCCTGGCACTTCATCCTCCAGTACTCCTGATCGGGTTGCAACTCCTGGTGGTCGGGGCACATCTTGCAGCCAGAGCCT
The DNA here is from genome assembly GCA_026936325.1 of Platynereis dumerilii. Taxonomy (NCBI): domain Eukaryota; kingdom Metazoa; phylum Annelida; class Polychaeta; order Phyllodocida; family Nereididae; genus Platynereis; species Platynereis dumerilii. Next base: position 150,393 of record JAPTHN010000173.1, read on the forward strand.
TTCAGGATCTTCTTGGCGGAGGACATGGCTTGCATGCTGCCTGCGATGACATTCATGGCGGAGTGCATGGATTCATCTGTTGGGGCCTTCCTCTTGGTTCCCTTGGCAACGGCTCCAGGCTTTGGCGCTCCAGGGAAGACTTGCGACTGCTGGCTGTCAGGTCTGTCCTGTGATGGCTGGTCAGGTGGCAGGTCCTGCATGTCATAGGAAGCTGGCAGGGAATCCTCAGGGTTGTAGCTGTCCCCGGAGTCTGAGGCTGGTCGGTTGGCAGACAGTTGAGAGATGGCGGACAGCTCCTTCCCTGGCTTGTGCACGATGGAGTCCTTCAGGAACCGACAGTTGGCTAGGATGTACTGGTCCCTGTCTGTCAGAGTCTCCTTCCTGCCGGATCCTGAAGCTTCAGGCCTGACGAGTCTGGAGTAGTGGGTGCGGACTGTCTTCCTCCAGTTGAAGATGTCCTGGGAGGTGTACTTGGGTCCCAGCTCCTTGGCTTTTTCTGTGTCCAGCAGCAGCTTCTCGTTGCCCTTGTATCCTCTGGAGCCCTTCATGTAGAGGACAGGATGCTCTCTGAACCAGTTGATGAGGTCATCTTCTTGGTCAGATGTGATGCCCATGTTGTCCTTGATGTTCTTCTTGGGGGCCTTCCCTTTGCCCTTCTTGCCCTTGGACTTGGCTTCAGCAGCTGCAGGGGTCTCATCAGCAGAGGACTGGTGGTCTTCCTCCTCGAAGGTGGCGTCATGTATGATGTCTTCAAGAGCAACAACAGGCTGGCTCTGTTGTGTCTTCTTCGGAGTCTTCTTCGGAGTCTGAGTCTTCTTTGGAGTCTTTGGAGTCTTCTTTGGAGTAGACTTGGCAGTAGGCTCTGGAAGACCCTTGGAAGACTTGGCAGCAGGCTTGTCAGCAGGCTTCTCAGCAGACTTGGCAGCAGGCTTGTCAGCAGACTTGGCAGCAGGCTTGTCAGCAGACTTGGCAGCAGGCTTTTCAGCAGACTTGGCAGCAGGCTTGTCAGCAGACTTGGAAGGCTTGTCAGCAGGCTTGTCTCCTTCCTCTTCAAACAATTCAACAGATGAATCTTCTTCTGTGCTGTCTTGTGGCCGGCCCTCGAAGATGGTCTCGCTGACGACAGTGGCTTTGCTGGTTGAAGTGGTGGTCTTCGTCTGGCTGCCAGCTGTAGTGGAGGTGTAGAGCCCAGGTAGAGAGATGTCTGCCATGGCTGTTGTAAAGAAGGCAGTCACTGCAGCATCTGAAGGGTCATGGAGAGGAGTTGCAGCTGGAGTTGTCGCTGGAGTTGTCACTGGAGTGCTCCCAGGAGTGTGAAGTGTTGACCTGGTGCTGAGCTTGGTTGGTGCCCTGGTGACGACGGTGCCCTTTTTCCTCTTTGGTCCCATGTTGTAGCAGCAAAAGTACAATTGTAGCAACAAAAGTAGCAGCAAATGTAGCAGTTGATAGTGTCGTGGATTCTAGGTGTGTTCTGGTCGAAGGTCTGAGTGGGTATGGTGCTCTAATCTGGCCCCCTCTATATATATGCAGGGTGCGGACCGCCTCTTTTCCCCTCCTTCGCCCCCCCTTCTTCGCTGCTGCTGCCCCAGCCGCTGCGCAGAAAGAGGGTGACACGCAGACAAAGGGTTGATGCTAAAAATAGAACAACGCATGCACTCAGGCGCCACTCTGTCTGCTGCATTGGGGGTCCATAAGACGCGGCGCGCACCCTCTCACGTGCGTCGAACATGTGACTTTCCGCGACGCGTGTCTGAAACATGTGACATGAAGCAAGAGCTTTCTGCTACACTGCTGTTTCTGCGTCGAAGCTCTTCTTTGTGCGTCGCAACTTTAAAAATCTGCGGCGCGCACTGATTTCTTTTTACGCTTCTTCTTGCTTCACCACTTCTTTCCTCGCAAAGATTCAACCGGTTGAATCTTTTTTTCCTGCATCGTCAAATTTCTAGGAATTGCGTAGAAAGACATCTTAAAACGGCGCATGCTGTTCCTGTTGCGCCGTAAAGCCAAAATTGACGGCGAACATCCTCAAATCTTTGCCCTTTCCTGGAAATATAAGAAACGCCGTCGCTTAAACCCTCTGTTACGTCTCCGTGAGAACTAGCCATAACAAGTACCTTAATGCGGCGTTGCATCGTTACGGTCGTCGGCGAGGCTGTCCTTTTCAGCGGCGCATCTTACCTCGGATATACGCCGACGGTTTCTTGATGCATCGCAGGTCGCCAAATTCATACGTAGCTGCCTCACAACCATCAGCGGAGTAACAGGAAACAACATTGGGTGAAGTAAAAGCAACCTCGCCGAAGTCCAAAACAAAGTGCGACGAGTCTGGTTGGAACTGCGGTGAGGCAAGAGAGGCGGAACGCGGCGAAGAAAGCTTATGCAGCGCCGCGGACACCTCAAGACTCACCGAGGCTACAAACTATAAGCGCCGCACATAACACTAATTGATTACGTAACGTGCCTCATCCAACCATCTACGCCACAACTTTCCAAGAAATGACTTCTCTTGCCGCGCCGCTCTTAAGTCGCCGTCGTGAGAACTAGACATAACACTCCTAACTTTATTTTTTGAAAATTTCAAACAGATTTTAAAAACTTCTTATTTCTTGTGCTTTATGATACTGACAGAGATGTCAGACGCATTTTCTATGATGTTTTTTCTTACCCTCGAGCTGGTGGCTTGCGAATCCCGAGGAAAGATCCTTCAGGATTTTTTCAATTTCAGGTGTCTGAAGAAAAATTGAGATACTTGTATAACATAGGCGTAGGAGGCTGCAGCCCCCCAAACATTGGAAAAGCAATTTTAGGCGAGTTTTGGGCAAAAAGTGAAAAATTTTAAAATGTAATAGATTTTCAGGGCAATTTGGGCATTACTATTTGGGCAGCCCTCCCCCAAAATTTTGACTTCCTACTCCTATGTGAGATATGTTTTGGCTGTTCTCCAATATTCTACAAAATGTCCATTGTTATTTTTACCAGAGACATCAGGAATTACATGGTATAAATGTAATCAAAAGTGAGGCCTTCTAAAGACTCTTTCAAATAATGTTGATTTAGAGCTCTGTATTCTGTCTCATAGAAACATTGTGGCCAGCAAAACCATCTAGTTCACAATGATATTATTGTTTCAGTAAATTTTGCAAGTCAGATAAAAATAAAGAGCTGCAATGTACTTACAACAAAATGTGTTGGTGTTACCCGGATACTGAAACAAATTGGAAAAATGTTATTGTTATATCGGCAAAATGTTATCAGATACTTCTACATCAGAAAAATCACATGCTTATATAAATTTAGATATGAGAAATTGAGAATCTTCACACACACTGTAAAATTTTAAATTTTGAGTCAGCTTAAATGATTGAAATGGTTGCACAGTTCTTTGAGCATATAACTTGTTGTTTTTAGTAATGACAATCTGTCCGCTATCATAGCTTAAAACAAGAAGCTATGTCAGGTCATAGGAATTGTGCAACCATCGCACACAATCATTTAAGCTTGACTCAAAATTCAAATTTTACCAGTGCAGCAACAAAATGGCTGGAAATTGGATAAAATGAGAATTGTAACTATCAAATCATTGTAATACCATTACTTCATTACATGTCGCATTGTATATGCAATGATGAAATTGTTGAATATCAAATCAAATCACAATCAAAGCCTCCATATCACACGGTCTCACAAAATTGACTGCTTTATAGTACTTGTAAGAGTATTTTAAAAATCAAGAACTGGATTTTGAGGAATTGCATTGTAATATTCGCACAGTGAAACGGCCGAAGAACGTTTCGCAAAGCAAATTGAGCACAAGAGAGGTTTCAAAAATCTGTGCAGTGATGGTCTCAACTAGATAGGAAGACCCACCTTCTCAGTGTAGCTGAGAAGGATGGGAGACAAAAGACAGGTTGAGAACTATACACTTGAGACACAGGAGCGTGTCGAGGCAGTTTAGGGCCTATTCCCATCAAAAATAAAGGTATGGGCTGATAGGAAATGGTTTAAAAATGTATTGTGTGCTATTTTGCGGGGAAAACCTAAAACCCGGGACAAGCGCCCGGGACGACACGGGACGCCCGGGACGGACTAATTGCCGTGACAGCATCCCGGGACAGCATTTGCTGATTGTAAATGGTTATAGTTAGACAGCTATTTTACGTACAGAAATGGCAGACCACTTTTTGGAAAGCTGAGATGATTGCCTATCGACGTGAATTAAAAAAAACAGACTTGACAAACTTTTTCTCATGAAAATATGACAATTTTCACCAAGTTACACCAAAAATTATTTTGCAAAAGTGAAAAAACATGACATCTTAAATATCTTTTATGGCTAATTTCCCCGCCTTTGGTATTGATGAAACTTGACCTATCATCTGGTATGAATGTCATTTAATTCTAGGTACTAATATTATTTGGTTCCTATGTTCTAAAGACCTTTTAATAAAATTAATTTAAAAATGACTGACTCCATGCAGCGTACTTCTGAAAAATACCTGTAAGGCCTAGCACCTCTGCTATATAATTCTCCAGTAGGCCTAATACCAACAATTAGAACTACACAAAAACAACAGAATGAATTATTCATTGCAGAACTATCTTGTTCTTCAGCAATAACTCTGTTAATATACATGTAGGAATTGTGCACATCAAACATGCAAAGTTCAGGAATCTTGTAATTCTGTAGTTCTATATTTTCTCTATCTCTATTTCTCTATCTTTCTACAGGATCTGTTTTTTTTCCTTCTTTGATGTCACGACAGTCCTAAAAGGCATTTATTACAATAATATAGATTAAGTTAGGTTGAAATTTGTGTCATTGTTAGGTATACATAAGAAATGTTGTAAAATTTAAATTTAGTTTCTCTTCTCTTCCAGCAAATATTTTAGTTTAACTTCTCTTCAAGCACCTGCATGTTCAGCCAATGTTATGGCGTCAAACATGTCTATTTCTGTACGTAATTACATTTTTTTTTTTTTTTTTTTTTTTTATTACGACAACCAAAATGTCACATCTGACACATTTGTCATAACAGAAAATAACAAAATAGTAATACAAACATACAATAAATGGTTCAAGTTTAAAAAGACATAATCAATTTCAATCTTACAAAATATATATATATACAATTTAAGGTTCCAGCCAATTAAATAAATGTTAATTCTAAGACATGACAAATCAGTAAATTAAATCACAATGGGCTATATATATATATACATTTAAAAAGAAATGCAAAACGACAGACTATATCATTAAACATCAATACTAACAAGAAATTTACCTATAGCTTTTAATAATTGGGGTTCTCGTGATGTCATAATGGCTAAAAATTTTTCAAAATTATCGAGTTGATCAAAGTTGCATATTATATTAGATGATATAGTAATAAGATTTTCTCTGTCTAATCCATGACTAGGACATAACAATAAACAATGTATTTCATTTTCAACTTCATTTAAATCGCACTTATTACAAATTCTGTTTTCTACAGGCAACTTAGGGCTTTCATGTCTTCCAGTTTCAATTCGAAGGTTGTGAGAGCTAGTGCGAAATCTCGCAATTTTAGTGTATAATTTCCTGTTAATATTATGTAGTAAATAACATGAATAAGGTTCTATTCTGAAATCAGTCTTCATTAATTTATAAGTTCTAAGTTTTGGTTGTTTAGTCGAGTCATTCATTTCTTGGAAAAAATCATTTTGATACTTTTGGTATAGTTTCTCTTTAAACATCTTAGAGAACGTTTCATTTATTAGGTCTGTCTCATTAATTTCTCCAAACTGTATATTGTTGTTCTCTAGTACCTGTTTTATTTTGCTGAACCAGCATGTTCGTGAAGGTATATTTTTCTGAAAATTCAAACATTTTTTAAGAACATTATCATCTGGTCTTTTCTCAAGTTTAAGCCAATAATTGATCATTCTCATTTGTTGTCTAAGATGCAAAGGAAACTTCCCTGTCTCGCCATAGACTGCAAGTGTGGAAGTTTGCTTTCTTACACCTAACATATGTTTTAGGTAACCGAGTTGTACTTTCTCTATTTCATTTATAGGTTTTGATTTTGTCCATAATTCACAATTGTATTCCAGTATTGGCAAAATATAAGTATCGAACATTTTCATAGACAATTGCGGAGTAATGTAACCAAGAGATTGTTTAGTGTCACCTTGCAGTGCAAAAATAGCTTTATAACCATTCATTATTCTGATATTGCTAGTTTTACAAAGTTCAATGAGGTCCTTTCCATAATTGTTTATGGTTTTATCTTTAGATTTCCTTAGGTTTTGAGACCACATAGAATTTTTTCTTGTGTTATTACACAAAACAGTATTTAAATCAGCAATAACCTCAGAATCTTTGCCAACTATGTCACTTTCAAAGTCATTTAGTAGCCCACACCTACTGTTGAAATCGCCACAAAGTGAAACTAATGGTGTTGTGTCAAGATACGTGGCTAAATCATTCCTAATTTGAGTGAATAAGTCTAAACTGTAGCTACTATAAATGTTAATACTACTTCCCAAGGGAGGGATATAGACACCACCAAGATACATTTCTTGATTAAAGAATTTTATCTTTAACCATATAATATGTTCATTTGATTTGACTATAGAAACTATTTTGCTTTTATATAAGTCATATTTTATTAGGACTGCAATGCCACCAGATGGTCTCCTAGCTTTTGGGTGCATAAAGCTTCTCTGACAATGAAAGTAGTAAAAGCCGTCTATCTGAGGGTCATAACTATCTAATTTCATTGTTTCATAAAGAAAAACAATATCATTTTTTAAAAGAAGTTGTCTGATTTCATCTAATTCAAATTTTTTTCCAATTCCTTGAATATTCCATGACATCACATTTAATAGATTTTCATTAACACAATCGTAATTATTTTCCGATGGATAACTGAGGATGTGTAGTGAGCTATTTATGTCTAAAAATTCACTTTCATTTACCATACAAGTGTCTAAACAAATATTATCAACCACTCCTTCTCTTAAGTAATCATCATTGAAATTTCGACATAGTAATGACTGTTCTAACAATGGCTGAGACTGGAACCAGTTCACAGAGAAAACTTCTTAACAATACGCGAAACAGTGAAACATAATTTATCTTTAGATACATTTGACATGTGAATATTGTCTTTGAGACGAGCTCTTGAATTGTCAACAAATTCGACAAGTCGGTCATTACAGGAAATTACTTCAAGACGATGGTTTATTTCACGAATGGTGTTCTGTCGATAGTTGTTGCCCGCTTGCGGTAATCCAGACAAAATGATACGAGACCACGGGAACTGTTGTTTTGCTTCTTTTACAAGATGTTCAAGTCGGGCACTTATCGCTTCAGCTGTGAGACCATTGGCAGCCTCAATATCTCCAGCTATTAGAAGTACACTGTCAGGAGATTTCGTAGTCTTGACATGTTTTAGTCGCGACATAATGTAGGGAATGGTTCCACCGGGGATGGTGTAACCTACAGCATCAATTCCTCGACTATTGAGGCCTTGAGCAACTCCTCTAGCATTGGAGTTTCCTAGAACAAGAGTTTTCTGACGGGTTGAGGTTGGGGCACCGAATTTTGAAGGGGAGTTCGAGGAGACAACGTCATTTTCTTGAATTGATGGAATTGATGAGACAGGCATTGATGTAGTAGGTACCTGTTCACCAAGTTTGTCTCTGAGTTCCTCAAGCAGTGTGCCCATCATGTTACGGCCAAGTAAATCTGCACCACAGCCCCAGTAGGAGTCAGTGTCTATGTTGTGAATAAGGCGTTTACGACCAGTCTTCAACAGGGATTCTGTGAATTTAGCACACTGGTCTGCCTTCGCCTGCAGGACGTCCGCCATAATGGAATGCTTAGATTCATGCCACTGTTCACATTTTTTTACTCTTTTACTGATGAATTTGGCTTCAGTAGGGTGGCTTGCCATCAAGATATTTCTGGCAATATCTGGTCTTGAATGAAAAATAGCCATCCTATGCTGAAATGCCTGTTCGGCACTAGAGAATGTGATGCCCTTGTACGAAAATTTGAATTTAAAAAAATTGGAAAGAATGGGCAAGTTTCCATTTGAACGAAAGAGTAGAACGTCTTGATTTGTAAGTGCCTCTTTAACAGTAGCAGTTTGGCACAGCTTGTCACTCGTCTCTGCAGACAAGGTCTGTGTCGACGATTCTTCAGATGTTTGATCTGGTCTGACCAGAATCCGACTAGATAGGCTACGGTGGCCCATAGACATGTTTGGAGTGGACGACAAAGGCCCCAGTTCACAATCATCAACAGAGTTGCCAGAAAATTCTGAAAATGGGGTGTTGAACAACGGAGACTGTGTTCCCATGTCAGACATTGTGGAATTAAAAACACCAGGGGACAGTTGTGTGTCAGGGATCACATCCTGGGATTGTGTTAATTGTGTATCAGAAATCACATTCTGGGATTGTGTTTCAGGGATGGTATCAAGGGACGGACTATCAGAAATTTGATCGACATCTTGTGATTGTGAAACAATTTGAATAGAATTATCACCCACTACAGGCTGATTTTTTATCACCACATTTTTCTTCGGTGTGTCAAAGTGTAGGTCACAATTAAAATAAATAAAACGCACACCTAATTAAAATAAATTACACACACCTACAATTAAAATAAATTACAATTAAAATAAATAAAACGCACACCTCTTAAAATAGACAGAACTTACGAATGATTTCATTGTTTTGATTTTGTTTTTTTTAAGTAGTCTACCTCAATTTGAAGTCAGTTTTTGAGTTGTTTTAAAAGGTGTGCTTTTTAAGTGTGATCAGCTTAGGTATATATCTGGAATCTGGATAGATAGATAGATAGATAGATAGATAGATAGATAGATAGATAGATAGATAGATAGATAGATAGATAGATAGTAGGCCTATATACACAGGCAACTCACACAAGGAGCTCACAAGGTTGTGATGTAAAGTTAAGCTTGAGACACAAAAAAGTTGCATAAAATGAACTCAATGGGTACATTCGATTTACCTGCTCTAAACTACTCCAAACTACTCCAGGAAGTGACGTTTCTACTCTGAGAGTAAACTACTCCAACTTGGAGTAGTTTACTCCAAAATCGGTCCAAATCGAATGGAAAGGAGTACTTAGAAACGTCATTATTTGGGGGTTCCCTTTCTACAAGGATTCCCTTGCTAATAGCAATTTATGTTGTGATTGGCACCCCCAATCGATTGCTATAATTGTGTCAATTGAATTACAGCAATTCATTTCGAAACAAAGCAATCAGGCACTAAATCAAAGCTTCTGAAGTGTCATTTATTTATGTAAACAATCATACGTCATGGGATATCCCAATTTCTTGGAGTACTTCCTGTCTACTCCAATCTACTCCAAAGTAGCTCAAAGGGTACATTCGATTCACCTGCTCTAAAGTACTCCAAACTACTCCAGGAAGTGACGTTTCTACTCTGAGAGTAAACTACTCCAACTTGGAGTAGTTTACTCCAAGCTTGGTCCAAATCGAATGGAAAGGAGTACTTAGGAACGTCATTATTTCGGGGTTCCCTAGCTACAAGGATTCCCTTGCTAATAGCAATTTATGTTGTAATTGACACATCCAATGGATTGCTTTAACTTTGTCAATGTAATTGCAGCAATCCACATCGAAACAAAGCAATCAGGCACCAAATCAAAGCTTCTGAAGTGTCATTTATTTATGTAAACAATCCAACGTGATGGGATATCCCAATTTCTTGGAGTACTTCCGATCTACTCCAATCTACTCCAAACTACTCCAAACTACTCCCGGAAGTGCAAAACGAATGATCTGGAGTGAACTACTCCTGCTCCTGGAGCACTTTGGAACAGCGAAACGAATGTACCCAAAGTACTCCCGGAAGTGCAAAACGAATGGTCTGGAGTGAACTACTCCTACTCCTGGAGCACTTTGGAGCAGCGAAACGAATGTACCCTACGACAAACAAGGTTGATTATCTATAAAAACGAACAGGAATATTGAGAATTAAAGTTTCTTAGGAGATAGAACATGACCTCAGCTTTCTAAAAAGTGATCTGCCGTTTCTGTATCTCAAACGGTTGTTCCTCTTTCAGCTAAATCCTATTAAATGTACTGTCCCGGAACTCTGTCCCGGCAATTAGTTCGTCCCGGGCGTCCCGTGTCGTCCCGGGCGCTTGTCCCGGGGTTTAGGTAGTCCCTATTTTGCGAGTTCACTCGCATTTGTGGGCGAACCAGGGTAAATAAGGGGTGGTCAGAAATTTTGGATCGTTTGTGAGAGACAAGGGAGCACTTTTTAAAGTTTCTTTTTCATGCAATTAATGAAGAATTGGCTAACTTGAGGCGTCTTGCTTCCTCTTGTGTCTTTTGTGTCTTGTTTAATTACAATTTAAGTTTTTAGTTTCAATGAAATCACGGCAAAACAGGAAATGGAAATATTGTTGTTATTGTTTTACTGCCCTCTGATTGGCCGAAACAGGTTCGATATCTTTATGATAGTTTTCGGACACTTCTATTAGGGCTAGAATTAGAATTTTAGGCTCTTTGGAATCCTGGTGTCTTAATCTTTATGATTTCGTTTTTTCATGAAGATATCTCAATTCATTGCTGAGAATTCGTTGAAAATGCATAGGCCTATATATTTTTCCCCAGGATGCAATGAGAAGTACAGCAGTCCCTTTACCATGTCAGGCAATTCAGAATAGCAATCAAGACTTCACCAATTAGCCAATTTGCCATTCACACCTTGAGTTAGTATGTTTCAATTAACACCTTCTTGAAGGCCATTGTAAAAGTGAACTTTCTCATAGCAATTTTATTTATTTATTTTTTTCAAATATATTTTAAAAGGGTAACCAGTTCAGCATAACTGTTTTTCAACTGGGCCCTTTACAAGTTTAAGTTCAATAATAAATTCCAAATAATAAACAAGCATAAAAAACATACCAGTAATAACACAGATAAAAAGAGTTAAAAACAGTTAAAAAACTAATATTTTGATATAATTATACATCACAGTGCCTTCTTCAAACAATAGAGATAATCTAACAGCTAAAAGAATCATAAACGAGCCACATTCTTTATATAATGTTTCAAAAGTTTTTTGAATTCCTCCAGCTTAACACATTGTTTCAAATAGCTTGGTAAATCATTCCATGACTTTGCTCCTCTGTACAAAAACATCTTTTTATGAAATTCGTTTTCTGGGAGGGGTAAATAAAGATCCATTTCATGTTTTCTAGTTTTCCTTTCTTTAATTTCGATGCCATTTTTGGGGGGAGGCAATCCACTCAATTACTAGTGGTTGGTCCTTGACAAAATGTTATGAATATGTGGATACAGTAACAGTTAGAGTAACAGCTACTAGCCCATCAACATCAACAGCACAACACAAGTCAAGTCAGCCGGGGTATACCAGCACAACACAAGTCAAGTCAGCAGAAAAGTTCTTGTATTTTATAACTCAATTTTAGAAGAACATTATTGCCCTTGCATTGCAGTCTCATTGTGTTGAGTGCAGGCTGTCTGCAGCATTTTTGGAATCAAATTCCAGGATTTTTTAGGCTTTTCTTGGCCCAAATTTTCCCAAAATCAAGACCAATCTTCCAGAGAATGCAGATTACTTTTTTTCTGATAGTAAAAATGTATCTGCGACCTGACTGTCACAAGAAATCGCAAAATATTCAGCTGTGTTTCTTTTTTTTTTATTAGTATGAAGCAGATTCCAGGCCTTTTGTGGTAAATGCAATTTTTTCAAGGCTTTTCAAGGACTGGCAGACACCCAGTAGTTACAGTCAGCGAAGTGCAAGTGATTACTTCAAACTGCTTGTGTTACTGTGATGTCATTGCATATTCAATAGGTCAATAATGAATCATTTGGTGCCTTCTACAGTTTCAATCAATCGAGTAACTGAATTATTGCCAATATTGCTTCACAAGACTGTGGCATTTTTGAAGATGCATAAAGAAATATATATTCCTACAGACGACTCCTAAATACATTTAACTTACCATTTTAGATTTATAGAAAATTCACCCTGTACTAGGAGTTCCTACTTCGATATATATCTGAAGATTGAGGGATGCGACGAAGAATTGTTTCAGCAAAGCGAAAACTATTTTGTGGAGAGCTTCCGAACCTGGGTCCCAACAATTGGTAGCCCAAGGCTCTACCAGCCGGGCTAGCCCCCTCCCTTATATTCAAGAATTGTGTAATTGGGTGATGGCCGCTTGGCCATGATATGAAAAAAACTAGGACCCAGAAATTTGGCTGGGGACCCACTTTTTCACACCTCACTGAGTCCCCAGGACTCACTTTTTGAGCACCCCAACAGAAACCCTGGTGTTGATGCTGGTCTATTGTTTGGAAAAGGTGTGAAGTTCAAACTTGAATTGGATGACACAGTTGTTTTAATTAGTCAGTCAGTAAATACTTAAACCGATAATATAATAATGTATAGCTATCCCAAACATCCCCCCTCCGACTACAGCTCACATATTTATCTATGTCTATCTATTTATCTATCTTTTGATCTGTCTATCAGTCTATCTATCTTGCTAGCTATCTATCCATCTTGCTAGCTGTCTATCTATCTATGTATCTATCTAGCTATCTGACCATTCCAGCTATCTATCTATCTATCTATCTATCTATCTATCTATCTATCTATCTATCTATCTATCTATCTATCTATCTATCTATCTTGCTATATATATTGCTATTAAGCAATCCCCAACATCTCCCATGGAGCTTACAACAGAAACACATAATTATTTGTCCATCTAAACAATTAGATCTGTCTTTCTAAAATATCAGTTACTGGCTCACTGACTGCAGTGTTCAAAATAAGGGGGGGTCAAGGGGGTTTTGACCCCTTCCCCAATGCTCTTGGGACCCCCTTAAATACATTTTTCAGAAGGACCCTGAGGGGGTCCTGAAACCCCCCCCCCCCCAAATACTGAATGAGTACAGCTCTTTGGCTTCTGGTGGCCCGATGACGGCCCGCCGACTCCCGGCTATGAGGGCTTCTCTCCTTCGGCATTGCAACTGAGAGACCCCCTCAAATAACATGCCCTATTTCGACCACTGGCTCACTGCCATCACAAGATGCGTTCTGGACTCCGCAAGTATGGAGAAAATTAACCAATGTCAAATAAAGTCATGAGAACCAGCCAATCAGAGCACACTAGAATATATAATATTAAGTTGGCTACTCCCTAGAACTTATCACAAGCATTTGCAAAATTTATCAGTTTCAGTTTGTCTCAAGTTTATTTTGTCAGCTTTTTAAGCTCTATCTCTTTCTTCTTTAAACACACATAGATAGATAGATAGATATGGTAAGTGCAGCCCTCTAAGCCCAGTTCTAGGCGCTCACAAGGGTCAATTGATGAGATGGGAGAGAGAGCGGGAGTCCTCAACATGCTACACATTTATCCCATCTAAGGGATCTTTTACTTGCCCAGCATAGACACTGATACAATAGTCCGCCAATTTAACGTCTCATCCGAACGACATCCAGCTGGGATTTTCCTCATGAAGGTATACTGAAAATGTTTTCTGAAAGAATTTTTGAACATTGTACAATGTGCGACACATGACAGAGCTGTTGGTCGCGAAAAACAATTTGGGGAAATATCTAGGTGGTTTGCCCCCCCTGAAAAAATCCTGGATATGCCACTGGTGCTGGTTACCTTTTGGAAATTTTTGTGGTGTTTTTTGCAAATTTATATCATTCAGGGGCAGAAAAATGGGAAATAGAGAAGAAGAATGGGGAAATTGTGTAGAAAAAATGGAAAAATCTGTTAAAACTCTTCGTATAAATCCCCTTTTCTTTCAGTTTCTTTTTTCTGTTAATTTCCCACTTCTTTTTTACCATTTCCCCAATTTCTGACCATTTCTCCCATTTTTCTTACCATTTCCCCATTTTACTGATAATTTCCACATTTTGCTTACCATTTCCTTTTGCTCATAATTTCTCCATTTTTCTTACCATTTCCCCATTTTCCTTTCTAATTTTGCTAGTACATCAGCAGAAATTTCCCCAAAATCTGTTCAGGGGGCAAGTTGTTCCCCCTGCCCTCTCACCCCCCCCCCCAAATGGCTATGCTACTGATCTCAATACCTTTTACAGGGTGGGGAACCAAAATTTTCCATGAACTTCCTTGTGCTAAAAAAGCATGTCATATCTACAGGAAAATTGTGAAAACAATACAGCATAATCATTAAGGTATCAGCCATACCTGTGGAAGGTTAGAATGAGCTGTGATTAAAAATGACTCCACAGGAGACAAAAAGGAAGAGGTGGTCAGATTTGCTTCAGTGCCAAATGGACTAAGAAACAATCCCTGACATAGTCAGAGTGATCTCACAACCGGAATACAATATCATGAAGGCGATCAATGATGGGAAAGGAATGAGAGGGAAGTCTCGGAGTATGTGGAGAGAATTAAGAGAGGAATGGAGCATTCCTGGAGTCACTGACGACAAAACTGACAAGGTACTTGCAACCTTCATGAGAGAGGTGGTTGAAGAGCTCCAGGTGGACCTCAAGGTTGACAGAGTGGCTATGCGAAATGATTATGGTCTGAAATCATATGTCAGGACCCCAAAGACACCATTCGGCCTATTCCATTAAGGTCAGAAGATAGAAATGGTGAAAAAATTATGGGCTAAATTAGGAAGCATGGTTCGATATTCAATTTTTTTTTCAAACTATAAACGTTGGTTCTGGATTCCATTGTCAACAAAAGAAATGGCAAATTCTATATAAAATCAATAGAAGATATCGATGGGACATTCAGGGCAAAGTATCCAGCTCAGGCAATGGTTTCTGGAGTCATGACTTCAGATAGAAAAATTATTCTTTATTTCTTGTTCATGCAAGTAAAGGGGGACGGACCTGATGTATACTACTAGGTCCATTGATGTCATGTTTTGCCATGGCTGGATTTGAATTACCCCAATAGTAACTATAGGAAGACTCAGGATGGTTCCCCATGCCTTATGGCCAAGAAAGTTCAGGATTTCCACTTAAAGAAATTTCAGAGACTTCTGGGCGGCCAACTTCTGGCCCTTCTCCAGCTCGGACTTTAATTCCCCTTACTTTTCCGTGTGGGGCATCTTAGAATAGTTGGTCAACAAGACCTGTCACCTCGATTATGTTGTCCTCCTTGCTGTCTTCATGGCTCACGGCCTCAAAATATGAAGGCGCTTTTTTTCAAAGCACCACCAAGTTTAGACAACCATATTGAATTTTTGATTGGAGATAAGAAAAGTCAAACTTCACAAAAAGGATCCTTTTTGTCCTGTTTCTAAGGCCTGAAAATATGAATTTGTTGTGACTTAGTAAAACCTTTCATTTCGACTGGAGTTTGAAATATTCCAAATTTTGAAAAATTTGCTTCCTCACCCTGTAGATCTGGCCTTCCTGCTATTGCCATAATTTGTTGTAAGCCGCTTGTACTTTCTTTTTTACTACACCGCCCCTCCCTCCTAGTGATACCACTGCTAAGTTTATTGTCTGTTCTATTTCTCTGATTATGTATGAAAACCTAGGTCCCAAATTCTACACCATTTTCCCCAAGAATCTACTCACAAAAATGGCAAAACAACATACGCATAGTGAACTCGCATGTGTTCCGCTTGCGACACAAGTTCTAGTTTCAGAACTTTCCTGTACTGTAAAGTGTCAAAATCGGCCTATTTTCTACAACTTAAGACCAAAAAGTCAAAGGAGTTTCAGACTGAAGAGAGGGAGGCTTTGCAAAACTGATAGCTGTTAATAATTTTGTTGTTCATAATTTGCTATTTCAGTTTCTATGTCTATTGTTTTCCAAATAATGGCATTGGACTATTACATTCAGCAGTCAATCATACTCAGTCAAGCATTGCATGTATGATCTGATTGGTTGATTCCAAATACACTTTGGTGAACAGTGATTGACTCGGACCACATTTGACAAATTCAGATCGTATTTAGATTGAATAAAGTTTGCATGCCTCTTGGTAGGATAGAAACACAAACACAGACAATTATTCCATTAAAAAACTCTAAAAATCTGAATTAAACTTATTTTTTTAATATTTTAGCAAAAAGCTGCTGTAGGGGCCAGGCCAGCATTGACACTAAAATTTTATTAAATTCATCATCTTTAATTTTGGTTCGGTAAAATATTACTTTTTTTCGTCCTATCAAGCAAGTAAAATTGTAAACTTTCCTGACTAATCAAAAATGTTGTGGAAAGAACTGCAAGGTTGTTGAAATTAATGATCAGAGGATCTTGAAATTTTGAGACTTGTATTTTCGACAGTAGCTATGACGATTTAATATGAAACGACAGTTTTGCTCTCAGAAATCTGTAAATTTTCATGAATACACCTGATGGCAATTGCTAAGTGTGTGCAAAATTCCATCTTGATATTTTCCATTTTTCAGCCATTTTGCTATGTTGCATTTTTCAATGGCGCTCAGTATAGTTCAAGAAATTAAATTCCCCGAAATACATCCCAATCGTAAATCCTGACCGATACATTGACAAATTGATAAATTGATGAGAACTGCCACATATTCTGATATTTTTAAAAGTGACACCCAGAAATAAATGTTCCCTCCCACTTTTCAAATATCTTGACTTTTCTTTGTGTTGAAAACACCTCAGGACTGGAGACAAAACAAGATCACCGCCTATGTTGCTTTCTGTTTGCAGAATGCCGTTTTCTGTTTGTGTTCATGTTTGATTGTTTGTTTTTATCACTTTTTGCTTCCAATGATTTTCAAGAGAGCTCAGCAAATACAATGTCCTCAGTCTACGGTGCCTACAGCAACGTGAAGACTGTGACCTCGGTCTAGGTCTCAACATCAATAGTTGACAGCAGGAAATTAGGTCAAGTGGGTCTAGCTTCTTATCAATGATTTAGTTTCAAATTTAACAAAACATAACATATTCATCTTTGGAAGTGTTTTAAAAATTATATTTTCTTCAGTAGTATTCCCTTATCCTATCATTTTTATGGAATAGTTAATTATTAGTCTTGACAAGCTAAATTAAATTATTAACATGGGACTCATTTCATTTCAAAACAGACAAAAAGAAAACAACAAAACTAAAAGTTACACAATCATTATAAACTGATGATTATGTGACAGTGAGCAATTAATCTACACTCAAATCATGTTATTGTTTTGTATTACTATTATACTATTATGTAATATCAACAATCTTGCAAAGACTTACATTTGGCAGCTTTCAGTGATGTCTGCCTTCTTACCATTTAGCTGGTTATCTATCAATTCTATGTGCCATATCTATTATCTATAATCATATTTATCTATAAACCAATCTATCTATCTATCTATCTATCTATCTATCTGTCTATCTAGCTATCTATCTATCTATTCTATTCCATTCTTTTCTATTCTATTTTGGATATATTTTATCTTTTTAGTCGTAATTTCTCTCTATTTTTCTATATATACCTTTCTGTCTTTCAAATTTGTTTGAAACAGTAGTGTACATCACTGCCTTTCATAGGTTGAATATGAATTAGATTTAATAGAAGTTAAGTGCTGCTCGAATTTCATGGCTGTGCCATTTACATATTAAAAAAAAAAATATTATATTCCCATTCAAAGTTAAGAACTTTGTGATTTTAAATCTCAGTTCTGGCTTGATTTTACATGTAAACTATTTGTTTTCCTCTTGTCTATGACATAATACTCACACGGGCTTCTCCAAATGTGCTGTCAAATTGCCCCCCTTCATCTTCAGTGTAAAGGGAATCCTCAGATGCTGGAAATGAAAGAATAATGAATAAAACAGTAATATCAACCTAAAGAATTGCAACTGTCGGGTGTGTTAGCTATAATCAAATTTGTAGGGGGAATGGGGGCACATTGGGACGCTTTTAACGTCTACTAATTTTGCTCAATTCTGAAAGCACTGAAGAACTCAGAAGTTTGCATGAATATCACCAATACTATTGAGCTTAAATACAAGGTATAACTAGAGTTTCGATCGGGACCGATGCGAAGGGAGAGCTCTCGCATGTTGAGTGGGCGTGGTGTAGTTAGGTTGATGTCACCTTTTCGTCACTGGGAATGAGTATTAAAAGAAATAGTGTGTATCTTTCATTAGATATATTTCAATGTAGCGATCTGTGACTCTGTTGCATATATGCAGCATCAGTAACAAAGCACCCGGGACTAGCTTTTGCACTGTATTTGGCATTTTTCCGAAAGTATATATATAGAATGGTCTGCATTTGGTCAGCATTTGGTCAGCATTTGGCCTGCATGATGAGAATTTTGGTCTGCATTCTCCTAATCTCCTAGAAAAATTCTTGGTTATTTATGCTCATTACCTTTTTTTTTAAACTACCACTTAAAAGACTGGATTTTATTATTTTAAGACAATGTCTTGTAATCAACTGTGGATTACAGAGAGTGGAAATCATTGATGATGGCTTAAATGCAATTAATAGAAACAACCTCGATTGGATGAAATTCTAGCCTGCAAAACAAAATTTGTATAGCCTTCTTGAAATAAACTTTGTTGATAGGGGTATACATGGGTCTCAAAAACAGATGGGGTGTCAAATGTTGGAATTTAAAGGAAAAATGAATGTCTCATGTCCCATTTTATCGAAGCATAAATGATAAAGAAATGTATCAAATGTTTGTCACTTTTTATTAGTCAATCTGTCAGTGTCTCTCGATTTTTAAGAGGGCCAGTGTCCCTGTGTCACTTTTTAAGAAGGGCAGTGTCCCCATGTCGATTGTTAATTGCCATTGATTATTGAACTTCCTCAACAGCAATAGGTCAGGTGTCATCTTCAAGTGAACTAATCCACTCAATTACAATTAGACAGTTATGTTTTTCCACTTTTCTGAGTTGAATAAAACAAGTTTCCATATTTTTTATTTCGATTTCTTGTAGGCCTATATAGGCCTATAATAAAAAATTCTAAGAAATTGTTGTTTTTTTGCAATCTATCATTTTGAAGAAAAATAAAGTCCTGATATTCAGTCATAACTGTCCCCAAGTCCCCGGGGGCTACGTCCCCAAGTCCCCGGGGGTTACGTCCCCAAGTCCCCGGGGGTTACGTCCCCATGTCCCCGGGGGTTACGTCCCCATGTCCCCGGGGGTTACGTCCCCATGTCCCCGGGGTTACGTCCCCATGACCCCGGGGGTTACGTCCCCATGTCCCCGGGGGTTACGTCCCCATGACCCCAGGGGTTACGTCCCCATGTCCCCGGGGGTTACGTCCCCATGTCCCTGGGGGTTACGGCCCCATGTCCCCGGGGGTTACGGCCCCATGTCCCCGGGGGTTACGGCCCCATATTCCCGGGGGTTACGTCCCCATGTCCCTGAGGGTTACGGCCCCATGTCCCGGGGGTTACGTCCTATGTCCCCGGGGTTACGTCCCATGTCCCCGGGGGTTAAGTCCCCATGTCCCCGGGGGTTACGTCCCCATGTCGTCGAGGGTTACGTCCCCATGTCCCCGGGTGTTACGTCCCCATGTCCCCAGGGGTTACGTCCCCGGGGGTTACGTCCCCATGTCCCCGGGGGTTACGTCCCCATGTCACCGGGTTACGTCCCCATGTCCCCGGGGGTTACGTCCCCATGTCCCCAGGGGTTACGTCCCCATGTCCCCAGGGTTACGTCCCCATGTCCCCGGGGGTTACGTCCCAATGACCCCGAGGGTTACGGCCCCATGTCCCGGGGGTTATGTCCTATGTCCCCGGGGTTACGTCCCATGTCCCCGGGGGTTACGTCCCCATGTCCCCGGGGGTTACGTCCCCATGTCCTCGAGCGTTACATCCCCATGTCCCCGGGGGTTACGTCCCCATGTCCCCTGGGGTTACGTCCCCAGGGGTTACGTCCCCATGTCCCCGGGGTTACGTCCCCATGTCCCCGGGGTTACGTCCCCATGTCCCCGGTGGTTACGTCCCAATGTCCCCGGGGGTTACGTCCCCATGTCCCCGGGGGTTACGTCCCCATTACCCCGGGGTTATGTCCCCATTACCCCGGGGGTTACGCCCCATGACCCCGGGGGTTACGTCCCCATGTCCCCGGGGGTTACGTCCCCATGACCCCAGGGGTTATGTCCCCGGGGGTTACGTCCCCATGTCCCCGGGGGTTACGGCCCCATGTTCCCGGGGGTTACGTCCCCATGTCCCTGAGGGTTACGGCCCCATGTCCCGGGGTTACGTCCTATGTCCCCGGGGTTACGTCCTATGTCCCCGGGGTTACGTCCCATGTCCCCGGGGGTTACGTCCCCATGTCCCCGGGGGTTACGTCCCCATGTCCTCGGGTGTTACATCCCCATGTCCCCGGGGGTTACGTCCCCATGTCCCCTGGGGTTACATCCCCGGGGGTTACGTCCCCATGTCCCCGGGGATTACGTCCCCATGTCCCCGGAGGTTACGTCCCCATGTCCCCGGAGGTTACGTCCCCATGTCCCCGGGGTTACGTCCCCATGTCCTCGGGGGTTACGTCCCCATGTCCCCGGGGGTATGTCCCCATGTCCCCTGGGGTATGTCCCCATGTCCCCGGGGGTATGTCTCGGGGGTATGTCCCCGGGGGTATGTCCCCGGGGGTATGTCCCCAGGGGTATGTCCCCGGGGGTATGTCCCCGGGGGTATGTCCCCGGGGGTATGTCCCCGGGGGTATGTCACCATGTCCCCGGGGGTAAATGGTCGCCCCCTCCTTAGTAGATATTAAATGGTCGCCCCCTTATCCTATCTATCTATCTATGTATCTATCTATGTATCTATCTATGTATCTATCTATGTATCTATGTATCTATGTATCTATCTATCTTGTTATCTTAGCACCTTAGTAGATATTAAATGGTTGCCCCCTTATTCTTAAGAGATATTAAATGGTCGCCCCATTAAATGGTCGCCCCCTTATCTATCTATCTGGCAAAACAACATACACATAGAACTCGCATGTGTTCCGCTTGCGACACAAATTCTAGTTTTGTTTTCAATGTGCAGTCCCCCCCCCCCTGTCCTAAGCCCACTCTGCCCATTATTTGCAATGTCGGAGAAACTTTTCTTGGACAAGAGGAGTGACCATTGGTCAGGCTGTCATTGCACGTGCCACATTAACAACAACCACTTACAAATGCAACCATTGGTTAGGCAAGATCCTTGTGCCTAAATTGACAGCAGTTCAATAATCCAAATAGGCATGTAGTGCGTGTTTACTTGACTAGAAAACAACCTGTCAATTTCAGCTGCGATCATTAGGGGAAAGCTATCGCTCTCCCAATAAACTAGACTGCACCTACCAGAGAGTCGTAAAAATGACTGTCCTAATGTGCCCCGGCGTGCACAGCTGGGGCACATTGGGACATCAATTAAAATATCATTTTAACACTCCATGTACAATAGATATCACATGTAAGTAGTGCGTAAGACACTATACAGTGCATTAACACCTTGTAGTGCCAATAGTTCATAACTTTAAACAGTTTTAAACTTTTAACATAAACTGTCCTGGGTGCGGACATCTATGTAAGTAACACACAGTGCTTTGCGACAAATTTGTTCACAGAGCATGGTAATCCACTATGCCTCTACTCCCTGTGGCCTGAATACCTGTTGTGTGCTGTCCCAGGTCATTCAGTTGCCTTTGACACTTAAATTCTGCCATATTAAGGGCGTCCCAGTATGCCCCAAATTCACTGTCCCAATGAGCCCCGATATGACTTTTACACCAAAATGCTAATTTCTCGGACAACAGTGAGTGTGTAAATCACAATAGCAATTCATAACTGTTCAGTGTTCATTACGATATATAAAATTCATACAAGCACTGAGAAAGCCTCATTGTTCATGGTTTGTCCACAGAATGGTTTTAATTGAACCCTTCCATATTCACTTTAATGGTAGGAAAACAAACTTTTGCTCGCCATACTTCTGCATGTGGCTGTAATTTGTCTATAAAACCACGGAAACATCAGGATGTGAAATTACAAGATATGATGGCACTACCATATCCTATACCTTGCCAGGATCCAAGAAAACCCCACCGTCCCACGGTGCCCCGCGTCCCAATGTGCCCCCGTTCCCCCTAGTGAAATTATTAAATCATCCCAGAAATATTAAGAATATCTGTGGCTTATTAAAATAGCATTGAGAAAGAACAATACAACTGCTACAGTACAATACAGTAAAATGGGGTAAAGTTTGCAATCTGGTGGAAAGTTGGCGACCTATTTTAACCCACTTAGTGGCAGAAATGCCAACTTTCCTTGCCAAAGACACTTGTGTCAATGAGGAAATTTGGCATTTCTTCTGTTAAGTTGTTAAAATAGCTTGCCATCTTTCCCCGATTGCCAACTTTACCCCGTTCTACTGTATGTTGTTTAAAAAGGCCCCTCTTGATGTGTTATGTCAGAAATCAACCAAGAGAAAATAAAAATGAAAAGTTTATTCAAATGTACAATGCCAGAAATTGCAAAGATTAGTGTTTTGTATAACAATCAATGCGATGAAATTGATTCTCTTCAGAATATCATCTGACTTTTCTTTTCAAACCAACCTGGAGAATGGCACATGTACATGTATCCAATCTTCCATCCTTGTTGTAAAAACCAAACTAAGGATTGAGTTGGCTACAATCATTGCATAAGATTGGACAAGAGCCAAAGGTAAACCGCGATATAAATCCTCTGAAATACCAGAAGACAATTTATTAATGCCACTTACTGCAGTAGCGCTTCCAACTTTGGTTCTGTCTCCATTAGGCATCTTGACAAAGATATCAGCAGCCCCGTGAATTTTTCCTATGACTTCTGAACGACCAATCATCAGTCGAGGAGGAGACACCGTTCTGAGGTCGAATTCAAACCATCCATCAGGATACCTGCTTGACAGCTGAAACAGTTACAAAATGGTAAATATCGAAAATACCACCTGTGCACGAGAGACTTCTGGAATAATTTTGAACTATACCATAGAACGGGGTAAAGTTTGCCATCCGGGGTAAAGTGTTGGCACTCTATTTTGACCCACTTAATGGAAGAAATGCCAACTTTCCTCACTGACACAGGTATCTTTGGCAAAGTTGCCATACATGTCAGTGAGGAAAAGTTGGCATTTCAGCCATGGATTAAGTGGGTCAAAATAGTGTACCAACTTTACCCCAGATTACCAACTTGATCCCGTTTTACGGTTTGTTAAAATAAAAGAAATTGCTTAAATTCAACAGAATCAAGAAATTGTAGGAGTCAAGCATTTAATGTAACCAAAGGTGGTTTTTATCCAGTGGTAAAATCATGGTTGGTCACACTACCATTCAAAGGTATGGGTTTAAAAAAAATGTTACTCACATCCGGGAACATTGCTCCCAAGCAGGCTCCGGTGTCGGGACATGAGAGCATCAGTATATGAAAGTCGTCCAAAGATGACTGCAAATGAAAAAAATACAGTATGCATATAGAAATTATTAAATTAATGAAGTGTATTTAATGTTCTCTCAGCGAAGCGAGTTTGTGAAAATTAAGATAATTCGGTAATCATATCGTACAGGCTGGCCAGTGTGTTGATTAGAACAGGGTTAAGTACCCATTGGTATATCTAAGGGGTCAACCATGCAGATGACACTTCGGGTGAGGGCTTTTGATCCCGAGATAATTTTTTTTCTTCGCATGCTAAGCAATGACAAAGTATTTTTGCGAAATGACAATTTTTACTGTCATATTGTAATTTCAACCGCTGAACTTTTTTTCAGTCTCACTTGAAGCAGCAGCTGTCCAAAAACTTTTGTAAGAAAAAAGGACATTATCTCCCCCTTCCCCCATATGTCATCGGGTTGGCCAAAATACATCTTTTTTTTAATATATTTTTAGCATTAACATTTTCAAGGAGTGTTAGATAGTGCAAATCTATTGTACCTCTTCCCTCGTTACATTGTAAGTCAGTTTCTTGTCGTTGTGGAAGAAATCACCTAAAAATATAAATAAAGAGAACATTTTTAGTCACGATAAAATGATGTATTAATAGCAAATAATTATTGATGTTGTCTCCATTACAAATTTCCGTAACCCACATTTCGCCTCATGATTGCACTTGGAAAGTGGCACTGTGACAAAATACTCCGCAAATTTAATTTCAAGTCTTCGTTTATGTTGGCCTATGCAATAAAGCAGAAAGTGTTTTAAAAGAAAGCTATATCTGCAAATTTCAAATGAATGATATAATATAATTGTATAGATCTACAATGAATAGATCTATAGATATCTGAAGTATCAAACACAAATAACACTTTATCCTGCAGCATGTGAACTGATGTTTTGCCTGATTGATGAAAAATTCATAAGTCACACAGTATACGAGCTTTTTTGCAATTCATAATTCTTATCTCACATTTTAGTGATATGTTTTGGTGCCATTTTTGACAAATTTTCGATCGCAGCACTCCGTCCATGAATACTGGACAAAGTGTAATCTTCATGTAACTTTCAGAAAAGACCATCTCACCCAGAGAATTCATGATGTGGTCGGTCATGTAGATGGTTGCCATTTTTTTGTCACTTCCAGGGATTACTGGCCAGTCTCTCTTTATGCTGGTGAGGGCGGCTGATCTAGATCTCCTTCCTTTCCAAGACAAATCACCCTGAAGGAATAGACCTATTTCACTGAACACTCTAAAAAATGTTGGGACAAAATAGGTTTTTTAGATTCAAAATGGTTTTTTGAAAAACAAAATTTCAATGCAAAAAACCCACATGGATTTTTTTAAAAATCCATGTTGGTTTTGCATTGAAATTTTTTAGAGTGAATGTCCTGAACATTTGCCCAAAATAACTGTGTGATTCCATGATTCTTAATTTGCTTTCCACACATGGAGGATGTATGCGCAATTGCGCATTAATCCTAAAAACACAACTTTCAAAATTTAATCTCAAACAATAAGGAAGTTATAAAGCCTCAAAGTGACATTAAAATGCACTAAAGATACTCCAGCTTGGAGACACCTTGGGTGGACCAATCTGAGGTAAGGGCGGGAAATCTATCAGCCAATGAGATTAAAGGATACTGACACAAAGCACCACTTTTCCCCTAGTGCTTACTGAGAGAACCATCCCTGAAATTAGTCTATTGCAAGTATCTTGTTTACTCGACAAATCACCCCAAGCTATAATTCCACAATCTTCATGGTATGGCTCATTCACTGATTGGTTGGCGGCTTTCGTTGTGATGATATATAAAAACAAAATCAGAGAATGCAGCAAATATCATTTTTCAAATTTGAAAGCCCACACTACTGTTTTTTCACAAGACATCCACTTTCAAGCAACCCTTCAGTAGACAAAACAGCTGAAACGTCTAGAACACTATAGGATAAGGTGACTCTTCGCTACTTTCAGGGATAATTTCATTCTGCCGGGCTTATAATATCAAGAAAACGTCAGGGTTCGTATGGGCCGCCTTATGTCCTAAAGATAAGGAAGGAAGAGCATTGCACAAGAAGAAGACGTTATTCACTGCGTTGTATCTCGAAACATGTGGTAAGTGGTGACTTTTACATTTTCGGGGGAGGGGCGCTTTTTGTTTTTCTCAACAGGAAATTATGTATTTTTGGAATATTTACTTTTGTGGAAACCGTCATGGTAACAGTAATTACGTATTTCAAGACTACCTATAGAAAGAATTTATTTTACCAAACCACTGAGCAATAAATAATTTATTTAAAAATCCCCAGCCCCACTTCCCCGCAGATATCTGATGGTTGCAAGACAAGCGTTAGGATTTGAGCTCACACACTCGATATGAATCACCAAGACTTACTATAGCACGACAAATACTGTCATGTTAAAAACTTATATGTCGGTTATTTCACTCACAAGTGTGACTCACCTTAATGTTGGTGTCGATGAAATTGGCACCGAATGTTGGAGGTTGGACCAAGGAGTAATCTAAAAGAAGGCCGCTAGTCTGCCATTTCTTTGTCACTGAAAAAAGAAAGTTTGTTTTTGCAATTTTATTGAATCATGGAAAGTTTCCAGCCCCAAAACTCTGGAATAGTTTGCCTGAAAAAATGAGAACGATAAACACTTTGGAAAACTTCAAGAAGAACCTTTTAAAAGACTCACTTGTTTGAACAATTCTACCCAGAGCTCATTTGAGCAGCACTAATGAGCAGTTAACTGAAATTAGCGCTATATTAAGTTAATATTATTATTATTTGTCACCGAAGCTCAAAGGCAAATAGGCATATGAATTGTTAGATATTCGGTTTTTGAGAAAATCTTGTGCAATACGGTGCGAAAGAATGCGATTTATATACGTAGCACATGATGCTCATCAATGATTTAATTAATTAAAAGATTAGAAGGACTGTCTCAGAAATTTTTTGGAAATAAATTACCTATCTTTTAAGAAATTAACTTACCATTCATTGTTTGCAATTCAGGATTCAGTTTCTTCGTGACATATCTGCTGATTTGCTTACAGATCTGTGAAATTAAATTGAAGTAGATCCATTGAAATTCATGTCATGCTGTTTTGCAAAGAGTTAGTCCTGGGCCAATGTACATTAAATTTTGTTGATATTTGTAAAGATCCTATATAATGATTGATACGATTGCCGTTCAGAACTTCAGCATGATGAGCGCGGGAGAGTAGATTTATCTGGAGCGT
Source organism: Platynereis dumerilii (assembly GCA_026936325.1). Taxonomy (NCBI): domain Eukaryota; kingdom Metazoa; phylum Annelida; class Polychaeta; order Phyllodocida; family Nereididae; genus Platynereis; species Platynereis dumerilii. Next base: position 177,061 of record JAPTHN010000173.1, read on the forward strand.
GTGCTGTATAAAATCATGCTATATTATTTCTATATATAAGTTTGTGAATATACATTATACAAATACGGCATGATATGAGTGCAATATGAAAATTTATTTGCACTCGTAAATTCATATTGAACGAGGGCGCAGCCCGAGTTTAATATGAATTTACGAGTGCAAATAAATTTTCATATTGCACGATAATAAGTGCCGTATTGTTTTATTACATGACCACTATGCTTCCAATATAATGTTCCATTTCGAAAATAAAAAAAATTTTTGGAAATTTTTTTTTTTCAGTCAAAAAACAAAAATGAAAAAAAAAAATTTTTTGGAATTTTTTTTATTTTTATAAAAACTCATATTGCACTCTAATCATGCAATATGAAAAAATCTGAAAAAAAAAAAAAAAATTGTTAAAAATTTTTTTTTTGGAAAAATCTCATATTGCACCCGAACCATGCAATATGAGTTTTTATGATGTCGTCATGTGACTGATTTAGGCCAATCAGCATCACTCTAGCATAGTGGTCATGTAATAATATACAATTATGGACTTCGGTTGAGGTCAATATCAGGTTTTACGGACCTGACCGGTGATATTCACCGAGGCCGAAGGCCGAGGTGAATATCACTAGGTCAGGTCCGTAAAACCTGATATTGACCGAAACTGAAGTCCACAATTGTTTTGTTCCATGATAATTATTTTTGGGGGAAATTTTTTTTTGTGGAAATTTTTTTTTTTTTTTTTTTCGGAAAATTTTTTTTTGTCGAAATTTTCTTTTTTCTGATTTTTATTTTTTTGGAATTTTTTTTTTTTTCGAAAATTTGTTTTTCCGGAAATTTTTTTTTTTGGAAATTTTTTTTTTTTTGGAAATAATTTTTTTTTTGGAAATTTTTTTCCAGGGAGGTCAATAACAAATGTTATATTCACTGATCAGTGAATAACACTTTTGTTATTGACCTGCCTGTCACACACCACCGCACACAGGTGAACATCACATTATGCAGGTGGGTTGTTGGCCAATCAGGGGGCTTGTTACATAGGGGTCATGGAACAATAAATTTTATTGATTACAAAAATCATATTGATGATTCATAATGATAATTATGCCTTGCAAAGATTTAGAGTAGGACATAGAATAAGTTACACACAAAAAATTTAGACTCACCATAGGTTCCAATTTTCTATGAAGGTAGCGATTAACCGTTCCATCAAAATATCTTAAAAGCCAGCCCACAAGGCCACCTGTATCCACGTTAACATCCAAGGAGCCGAGAGACCCTGAACAAGAATTCAAGGCGGCAGTAGGTCGCCCCGTTCGATCCATCCCTTAAAAATTATCAAAATGATTTAAGTCCAAGCAGCACAATGTGGCACAAGCGTAATCCAAAAAAAAAATTATGGTAGAATTTTTTTAATGGCAGGTATTAACGGTAACTGTAGGCTACATGTAAAACCACCGACACTAATTATCCGTCCTTCCTTGTAATGTCTAGGGAGAGGCCAACAGCATGATGTCAGCATTCAAATAGTCCATTGCATTACTTTTGAGAGATTGTTTTAAACTTGATATTAAAAAATATTGTTTGAAAGTCTACTCACCCACGTCAAATTTGGTATCGACGTCAGTTTGCCTTGCTGTAGCTGAGAAAGTTCCGTTCTTGGTGAAACTTCTAAAAAAATATTAAATATACTTTTAGTTATATTTCTCTTTAATGCTAAAAAAATAATTTTGACTACAAAAATCTTTTTATGTTTAAATTCCTTTTGATTTTAAGTAGAATTATTGTGTAAGATTATTGGACTTTTGCTTCATGGTACATTTTTTCCATTTCGTTGAAATTTTTGCATTAATTTTTGGAAAAGATAAGATATTATGCACATACACTCACCAAAAAAAAAAAACGCAACACTTGATTTTTGCCTATATTTTTGCAAATAATTTTTTTTGGACAAAACAAATTACATAGCAGTGATTCTTAGATCAATGAGTGTCTTATTGCCAAAAATCACTCAGCTGTGACTATTTCCTGTCTACTTTTTTACTTGTTTATCACATTTCAATTTTTTCAATAAAAGGTGACCTTGGCAACAAATAATGCCAAAAATAAAGGCACCACTGTAAAGAATGTCCAAACAGACACTAAAAGTCGAAAAATTAGCGTGGTAACTTTATTTTTGAATTTTACAGGACAATTTAAAAATTAGAGTATTGCAGAATTTGAAATGTAGCAGACAAACTCATTGTGGTTTGGGCCCTTAGAATTGAGCTTTTTTAATGAAATTTTCAGGCAATTTCACTATGATGTTAACGAACTGCCATAAATTTTTTCAAAGTAAAATTCGAGTTTAAAAACATTTTTTTGCGGCGATTAAGGCCATATTCTTAAAGTCAAATTGACATGGCTTGCATGCAATTTTAAGATAAAAAAACAAAATGCATTAAAGCGCAAGATGTTTCTGACTATTGAGTCCAGACATGGACTGAACAGATATGCCAGTAAAAATGTTCCAGGTCGATAGTTCCAAGTAAATTTTTTCATTTCATACTTATAATGTTATTCTGCAAATTGCCTACAGAGGGGGCTGTAGTCTAGGACTCCAATTTTTCCAATGTTATTTCTTTCTTAACAAAATGTTGCTTGCCGACAAAACAGGCAGAAAACAATTGTTACTTTCTGGAAGTATCAATGTGATAATGAGTAATGCTGTTTTAACCCTCAACATTTTATAAACCCAATTGACCAAAGAAAACAAAGATCTCAAATGAGCAATAAATTTACTTGAAAACGGATACTAGTAAATGACCTAATGATTCACGACGGTCTCATAAGAATTAGTTTTTGAAAATGTTACCTTTTAAAATTTTATCTTCATTAAATGAAATGTGCATTTGCAGTTATCAACATCAATGTGGTTACTTCAGTAAAATAATCATGGCCCTAGACTACAGCCCCCTCTGTAGGAAATTTGCAGAATGACACTATAAGTCTGAAGTGAAAAAATTTACTTGGAACTATCGACCTGGAACTTTTTTACTGGCATATCTGTTCAGTCCATGTCTGGACTCAATAGTCAGAAACATCTCGCGCTTTGATGCATTTTGTTTTTTTATCTTAAAATTGCATGCAGGACATGTCAATGTGATTTTAAGAATATGGCCTTAATCGCCGCAAAAAAATGTTTTTAAACTCGAATTTTACTTTGAAAAAATTTATGGCAGTTTGTTAACATCATAGTGAAATTGCCTGAAAATTTCATTAAAAAAGCTCAATTCTAAGGGCCCAAACCACAATAATTTTGTCTGCTACATTTCAAATTCTACAAAACTCTAATTTTCAAATTGTCCTGTAAAATTCAAAATTAGAGTTACCACGCTAAGTTTTCGGCTTTTAGTGTCTGTTTGGACATTCTTTACAGTGGCACCTTTTTTTTGACTTTATTTGTTGCTAAGGTCACCTTTTATTGAAAAAATTGAAATGTGATAAACAAGTCAAAAAGTAGACAGGAAATAGTTACAGCTGAGTGATTTTTGGCAATAAGACACTCATTGATCTAAGAATCACTGCTATGTAATTTGTTTTGTCCAAAAAAAATTATTTGCAAAAATATAGGCAAAAATCAAGTGTTGCGTTTCTTTTGCTGGTGAGTGTATATTTCTTTCCATATTACTTACAGAAACCAAATTTTGTATGTGAAGGAGAAGGTGCCAGAAGCTTTGAGATATCCCATTTTAAGGGCAGGGGATACACCCCTTCCTTGGTTTATGTTGAGGTTGAAGGTAGGAGCGTCCAGGGTGTCGATCTTCAAACTTGAGAAAAATGTAAGAGATATTAAGGATGCAACACTGTAAAATTTGAATTTTGAGTCAGATTTTATGAATTGCAGAAAATGACATCAATTCCAGCTGTAGTGATGCACAACTGCAAATAGATTTGTTAATTCCGGCCTCAGTTTGAAAAAATTGCGATTTATTTGGTTCTGCTTTTATGCACTGCATTGTTTTTTATAAAACTTGTCAGGATATATTTGCGGTCTCACAACTTTTTTGTCCAGAACATAAAAACAGATTAAAACCAGTGTAACAAATGATCTATTGGTACCTGTTCTCAAAGTAATAAGTGACCAGCCTTATTTATTCCTTGAGACTAATAAAACAACAAGGAAAGTCTGATTTCCCCACTCCACATGTGAAAAAAAAACTGTTCCAATACGATGCATTAATTAGTTGAAATGCAACTTACTTCGTCAAATTGTAATTAACACGTTCATCTTCACCGTCTTCAATCACATCATCAATTTTTTCATGTTTGTATTTGTCATACAGGTAGTCGACAGTCTTTTGTGCGGCTGAAATTACAAGGACTTAGACTTAGAATATTTCTTTATTCTTTCGTAAACCTTGAAAAATTAAGAAACAAGAAGTTTAAATTTTAGCAAGTTTATACACTCGTAAACTTACCATATGAAAGACCTTGCTGACTCACTCGAACCAAAATACCACTGTTTGAGCCTTTAACTCTGAAAAATAGATATTTAATTAATTTAATTATGACATGCTTTTGACCTACTGAAGCAGTAAATTGCCTATATGGTTTTTTATTGCCAGGTTTAATGAGAAACACTGTAAAATCTGAATTTTGAGTTAGCTTAAATGATTGAGTGAGATGGTTGCACAATTCCTTTGAGCTATCATAGCTTGTTGTTTTGAGTTATAACAACAGAAAGATTATCATAACTCACAACTTCAAGCTATGTTAGCTCAAACTAATTGTGCAACCATCTCACTCAATTATTTGAGATGATTCAAAATTTCAAATTTTAGCAGTGTATAGACAACATACACTCAGCTTAATTCTATAAGAGACGACAAAGTTCAGGTGATTTTCTTTATATTTTAGCCAGGACACTTTTGTAAAGAGGACCAATCATGACACTTTTGAAATGCACTTTTTATACTTGTGCATATACAGTGTGGTTAAAAAAATAATGAAGCCAAAGCGTGACCATCGATATTTTAAAATCTATTATGTTAAATAACCAGTCGACCATTTAATATTGTGAAAAACATGTCTAGGTTCCAGAAATTCTGTTTGTAATTGTACTGAAAATATTTGTGGAAGTAAAATAAAAGCACTTGAGCAGAGTAGATTCTCTTTGCGCATAATTTTATATTGCGTAAATTTTTAAGATTTTTATTATTATTCTATTCTACAAGCCCATATTAAGGTCCCATTTTCATGATCTTTAATTTCAACTTCTGGTACCACGTTTTCACCGAAATCATTTTATTTAGGTATTTAAAACCATTTTTACCAGAAACTGATTTTAACTTGTGTAATAGGGTGTCATTCTTGACTTTCTTTATTAGGCATTTCCCAGTGCAGGCGGGACATTCAAATGATGCCATTTTTCAAATTATGATGTTTTGTATCATGTATGTTCGAGATGCTGTATCTTCGGATAGAATGGAGATATCAAAACACATGAACCACCATTTTGAACTATATGTTAAAAGCTTGCAAGTACTCTTGGTGTCAGACTGACCCTAGTCCCTTTGTTGCTGAACAGCGCTAGCTGTGAAGGGACTGGCAAAATTTGTGTTCATGCGTGAGCTAATTTCGTTATTTTATGTTTAAACTCTCTACTTTGGCCCTCTATTTCTTGAGTTAATACTTAATAGAATGCCCATTGGATAATTGGGGATTCCACAATGAGATTTAAGTTTATGAAAAGATGAAGAAAAGAAATAATTGTTCTTATTTTTGAGGCAAATATCACTTAGTGATATTTGCATTGCATGGTAGTACTGAAGGCAAAATGCTAAAACCATGGATCATTATAAAATGCAAGATGGATTAGCTGCAAAGTGTTAAGAAATGGTTTTGGCAGACCCCGAGATGACTTTGCCTAAGTGTTTTGTGGTTGAAATGAAATAATATCAGGGAATTTGTTGATATTTAGGGCATTGTATGATTCTCCCGGCAAGTACATGTTTTTTTTACTTCAGCTGTATTGTAAATTTGAAGTTGAAATGACTAAAAGGAGCCCATTAGTCCCATTGGAAATATGAAATTAACATTTGTCCATACAGTGTCTGTGATTTCAAAATAAAAGATGGATCCCTTAAACTTGGCCTACCTTGTTTTGTATGTTTGTTTTAAATGTTTGGATGTCTGTGATTTAAAATTCGGTTTTCATGATTGAAAATATGTGAACATAAACTTTTCATGCAAAGGAATTAAACAAACATGAGTTTAAGAATTTGTAGATGTGGCATTGCTCAGTGTTATATTGTGGAGGCCAGAAGCATCATAAAATATGTTGAGGGCAATGACATACTAATAGTTGAAATGACCATTGAGTGAGATATGTCATAGAAACTTCCCCACTCACTTGGTATAGCAGACTGACTTAGACTGTGCTTGGGTGACATTTTATGAGCCACACACAAAGGCAATGTCAGTCCGGTAGCACATGCAAAGTATGGTGTGTGTAGCTACAACAGGGACTGCAAATTGGAGGTGACAACAAAGTTGAAGAGATGCATCTTTTATTTTAAGACGATATCCTAAAATGAATTATATCATGTGACATCAGAGGCTTCAATGCATCAGTTTCATTTTTCAGGGCAGTTTTTTCCACCACAGGGACAGTTGCCTGTCAGTTGCTGCTTCCGAATTCTGGCATAGCTCACTGCTGTTGCCTCTTGTGTGTGTATAGAGAGTACATTCTCCAAATAAAATTTATGTACGAACTCTGTGTGCAGTGATCCTTTGTGAACATTACATTTTGTGACACACTCACATTTGCTGTAGTCTATATAATATATATTTTTCCACATCAATAAAATGCTCCTAAGCAACTAGGTAGAAAAATAAGGCCTCAAGAACAAAAATTATTCAACTGATTATATATTAAAATTAATATATCAAAGGAAACAAGAACATTCAAGATCAGGAAGCTTAAAATTGGTGCAAGTTTTTCAAAGTCAACGTTTGAACTCAATTAACTAAATATGTATACATGTACCTGGTTTAAGGGATTTAAGAAGCCTGTGGAAGTACACATTTTAAAAAAAGTATTAGGAAGTTGTTATGTGATATGTAAAATTTTGTAAAACTAATACAATTCAAGTGCTCAAAATTTTTACATATCGTACTGAACTTGCCCCTCTATTGCATTCAAGTAACATCGTTCAATCTATTCAAGCAACCACACTTGCAAGAAATGAATTCAGAAAAACGATGTCCTCAATAAAAGCAACAATTTAAAAAGCATTCAAATTTCATCCACTCTAGCAACACCACTTCATCTATTCTTCCTAACTTTTGATCTGACATTCAAGCAACTGTTAAAAAAAATTTTCTAATCCATATTTTGCCTTGATTTTTTTCGTACTCCTCTGTGACATGTTGGAAACATCTTAGGAAAATTTCATAAACAAGCACATTTGAAAAGGCATGAAACTCAATAGTTTTTGTCACTGTGTTTCCAAATTGGTGCAATGCCATTTTTATAGTTTTGTGTAAAATCAAAAAATGAAGTCGCTGAAGTGATTTTTCAGCTTTCGGTCGACCAGCCAGGCTTCCAAATGACATCATCCTTTTGGTTATAAGTCGACGGTAAGGTGTTCTTTTCTTTTTTTTGCAATATCTCTGATTTGATAAAATGGACCTGAGAGAGACAGGAAATGGTCGCAGTTGAATGATTTTTGGCATGATTATGCTTGTTGACCAAGGAATCAATGCACGAGCGGAAGTACCTGTCATTGATTGACATGGTATATCAGGGCTTGTAAATCGATTTTATCCTTCCATATACTAGCATATGACAAATCCAAGAAATGCCCTGGACATGTGTGTTTTGATATTTGTCACAGATTCTATCAAATCTGACAGTTGACTATGAAAAACGTTTTCTCAAAATTCACAGTTATTGTCGGGGGTTGTTAGTTCTATAAGTTGCAGATTCTTATTTACTTCTATCTTATGTCAAACTGCAAAAGCACACATAGTAACAAACAATGTATAACAGTTTGTGATCACTGAGCACTATGGTTGCATGCTAATTGGAATTTGTCATGTGACTTCGGAATAGGCTCCCACCAGTTTTGTATTTCTTCAAAATATGCAAATACTATAAAAGAGAAAATACTTTGCATTCCAGAAAATTATCAAAATAAGTGAGACGTACAAGGTCAACTATTGCATTTGCACCATATCTGTGTGTTATTTGCAAAATGGCTCTGCTCCTGCAATCTCCAAATTCGAATTGCATACGCTTGTATTGTCTATAGGGTATTATTGGTATTCATGTGCGTGAATCAATGTCATCAAATTGGTTTAGGCAAAAAAAAAATTGCAGAAATATGATATAAAATCAAATGTTGCATTTCTTTTGCTGGTGAGTGTATCAGCAGTTAACGGTATAGATACTTTCTCTGAAATTGAATTGTGAATTTTAATACACTCCTGCTCATAGATATGAAATACCTTTTTGGGAAAAAGTGTCAAATAAATGTAAATTTCAGAGTGTGAATGTAAGCAAGTTCCATTGTAAAGGTCAAGACAACTTCTCTAATCACTCTTTGGAAGCCTTAATTTTTGGTTTAATGCACCTCACCCTAAAAAACCCCCTGAATTTCCATATTTCGTGCTGCTGTAACTTTTCCTGGGGTTAACGGTGAAGCATGCATTTTAATCTACAGCATGTTTTTCCCTTTAGCGGTCATTGGAAGTGGTTACCATTGAACCAGACCATCATGTACTCCAGCATAAGTTGCTAAAGTTGTCAATTTCAATGGAAAATGTTTAAGTATTCCATATTTATGAGCAACGGTGTAAAATACTTACTGTGTTGGCACCAGAGTTAGTGCTATGGTCAACAGAATCTTCCAAGCTCCCTTCATCTTGATGGCTACTGTGCAACTATACCTGGATCGGAGTGTCACCCTTCTGATATATATGCTGCCAAGGGCAATGCACTCTTCGTTCGTGTTATTCTGTATATATTTCGCCATCTCAATTCTTCCTGTTTGAATTTTCTATGGACTTCCTACCTGGATCTCATTTATGGAGATAAAATTCCCCTTTGATTGGGATTTTCAAATGTGTTGGATGGTTTCATGGTTTAAAAAATATATAAAACACTTTTTAAGCATTCTGTCATGCTTGTTGGATGCCAAGGGAGTAATTTCTATTTAAGTTGTTGTAAATATTCATAGGCGTTTTTTTTCTTATTCTGGTTGGGGGGGGGGGGAATAGACCATTGTGAAAAAATTGGCTAAGTTATGCCACAATCACTTGACTATACCTGACTCAAGTCTGACTTGACTGCATTGAACTTCAACTTGTTGCTTGGAAAGTTAACTATGACTTCACAAGTCGACTTTATGTAGTCGACTTCGGGGTCTAGGAGGGAAAATTGCATAGGCCTGCCCCATAGCTACGCCACTGCCCAGAGGTCTCCTGTATTCTGATAAAAACGTCTTCCCTACAGTACATACTACATAATTGCATTGCACATACATACACGCGTAATGAAGCGACAATTGCACGTACTCGCACTTGTATGTCCGCTCACTACGCCTGAATGTGTCATATAGTGACAAATATAGGGGAGACCGGGGCTGGTTGTCACAGGGGCAGGTTGTCACAGTGTGTAAAACTTAAACATGCTACTATTTCTATATAAAGCATGCAGGAGCACTGCCATTCTGTATGAATGGCAAAAGGGGAGTGACTTAAACCTATCTGGTGAATATATACCTATATCAATCGAAATCTTGATGTGATATTGGACATTTTTTTAAATTTAGAATTCGGGGCAGGTTGTCACACTTTCGGGGCAGGTTGTCACACTCTCGGGGCAGGTTGTCACACTTTTGGTTATGAGCTTGAATGCAGGAAGTGGAACTCTGTAGGGCAAATCTTGACCAAGAAAAGTTATTTTGGACATATGAGGAATCCTTTACTTGCCAAGTGAAGACCTTAACAAACATGCTACTGTGTACAAGAGTGCTGCAAATGAAGGCTTACCAATCAGTAGGAAAGCATTCTGATACGGAGTAGGATTTTTACGATTTTTTTGGAAAATTTTACATATAAATTTGAAATCGATTTTATTTAAACACAATGCAATATCTGCATACATCTTCAGTCATCAATAGCATGTATAAAGCACAAATTTATATTTGTGTTAGTTTTTTTGGTTTAAAAGCCTGGTCCTAATAGGTAACAACCAGCTCCAAAAAGTGTGACAACCTGCCCCGCCTTTTTGTGACAACCTGCCCCGACTGATGAAAATTCCAAAAACGGGTGACCAAGGCTGTTGTTATCAAAATTTTCACTATTTGTTCTAATGATGATTTAAAGAAATGTTTATATGGTAAGTGTATTAACTGTATCTTTTTCAACAACGATTTGATAAAGACTAGCATTGCATGCAAGTTAAAGGTAAAAAATTACTTTTTGTGACAGGAAATTTTTAACAGTCCTTGTGCCTACCAGACTCCCTTCCAGGGGTCAAGATTTTTCAAAAAGACTCCAGTGGGTTATAAAAGCAAAAACAATGATTGGTTGAGCTGTGTGACTCCATAGTTTAGTGCAATAAAAAGTGTGACAACCTGCCCCTGTGACAACCAGCCCCGGTCTCCCCTATATGCTTTCAAGCAAACTTGATTCAAGAGTGATCAGTGAAATGCAACAAAATGCTCTACGCGTGGTCATATCCGTATACTTGCCATGGTAATTTATTGGTATACAGTGCCGCCTGTAAGTAAGTGAAATGCATGATTTTGTGCCATTGCATCAATGCTAAACATCCTCAGCAAAACTGCTTGTGGAAGCATGAATTCTCATCCGATGAGAGGAAAGCATATTGGGTCATAAAGGCCAATATATGGTCAAAGTCTTTGATAAGTAAGTTAAACGCAGGCCCAAGTTATTGAATAGGGAAGGGTGGTTCACTTACTTATCAAAGACTTTGACCCATACCTAACTCCGACTACAGCAGAGAAAATTGGCTGCCGTTGTTATCCCACATGCCTTACATATCGGCCTTCATGACCCAATATGTTTTCCTCTCATCGGATGAGAATTCATGCTTCCACTAGCATTTTTGCTGTGGATGTTTAACATTGATGCAATGGCACCATTTTATTCGTTTCACTTACGTACAGGCGGCACTGTACCTTGTTATGACTCATAGCAAGCAAGTGAGGTCATACGCCATCCTTGCCATGGTCCAAGGTTGTGGGTTCAAACCCAGTACTAGATTGTATGAACGATTAACTTGGGTTATTCTAAAGTAGTTAACTCCTATAACTTTAAAACTTCTAGCGTAAAATTTGTCATGTTGTAACATGAGTTCATTTTATTTCAAGTAGTAATTAAATCTAACTCATGTAAGCACTGACACAACATCAGTAAACTGACTTAAGGTGACTCGAGCGTGGTAGTTTGATCATGGAATGAAAAATAAAAAAATTTCACCGACTCGTTTGGTTGCCATGGTAACAGCATATTTGGCCTGATGACTGCTTAAAAGTTATAAATTGAGTTATTGGTTATGTACCACAGAATAAAGCATTACATGCATTTGTCACACAAAAATGTCAGAAATGTCTTCCCATGGATGTAAACCAATACATTTGCCACATATTTGAAGAAAAAGGTTAAAATCCTTTTTTCTGTAAGAGCTCAAAGGGCACCAACAACCTAATTAATTGCAGATTTTGCATGCATCAATTTTGGCAGTAATCAAATTTTAGGAAAACGATCATACAGTTTTAAAAAAAATTTGCATATATCATAAACAGGTTATTGTCAAACAAATGTGCAAAAATAAAAAAAATTCACCGAGTCGTTTTTTAACTGCAGTACCATGACTATGCCAATGTTAATTTAAAGAAATAAAGACAATTTTAGACACAGTTGACCGAAATTAGTTGAGAAAATTCTTTTGATAAAGATGAGAAGCTGAAACTTTGAAATAGCATAGAGTAGGTGTTACTGCATTCAATAAAAAAATAATTATGCTTCTAGCTGCATTATATCTCATTTAAATAGCAAATTACTGGCTGCCATGCTGTTAAAAAAAAGAGAGCAGAAAATGGTAACGTCACAACTTTTTAAGGGCCTGCAGCAGTGGTGACGCTATGTTGCTAGGCAACCAGGCTGCTCAGAAGTATGTGCAGTGTTCCACGGTTGAGTCACCTTAACCACTTTAGGATAACCCATGTTACTGCAATTTCAGTAAGTATGAGTTTCTGCAATTGGATAGAAAAACGTTGCAAATGTGGTTCATGTGATTGGTTGAGGCACTGAATTACATAGCATACTAATTTGAATACCATAAAAACGTATTTCAAAGCCACTTACACGATTTTCTGAATTTTTTGTATTTGAACATTATACTGGAAGCATAGTGGTCATGTAATAAAACAAATACGGCACTTATTATCATGCAATATGAAAATTTATTTGCACTCGTTTATGCGCCCTCATCAATATTAATTTCCGCGTGCAAATAAATTTTCATATTGCACTCATATCATGCCATATTTGTGTAGTATACACCCACCTGCAAAAGAATTGCTGCACTCGACTTTAGTGCATATTGCTGCGAGTTTTTTTTAACCAAAACCAAACTGATGGCATTAATTCTACGGTTGAAAAACATGACAGTACCGAAAATCGTTTTACAATGTAACTGAACATTTCCAGATTCTCTTAGGTTTTTTTTGTCAAATTAAAATTTTGGAAAAGAAAGAATTCCCTACACCTTAAGACCGAAAGGAAGATGTCATTTGAAAGCCTGCCTAACCGAAGATCAAAAGCCTAAAATATATATCAGCAAATCGTGTAAGTGAAGGTGCGGCTATAAATAAGTCTTTCTTTTTCTAATTTCTGGCAAAAATACTGAATTGAAATTGCTTTCTTTTTCTGTTGGCTTATAGGGAATTCACATGTAGAAGAATTCAAATGGTTGTTCCCAAATCCCTTGTTGCCCTTTGTATTATTGCAAAAAGAGAAAATTGTCTGAAATTTGTCACTGTACTGTCACAAAACTGCTTCATCAATCATTCACCTGTTGTGTACAAACAATGTTAAATATCTCAAGTAAGAAGACAAACAGAAAAATTGTAAAGAGGAATCTTCTTCTCTTCTCTTTACTTTGTTGTCTTTCACTCCATAAAAAAATCGGGACTAAACTGGCTTTTCAAAATCCAAAATGGTTTTTTGAAAAATCCACGTTGGTTTTTGCATGGCAGTTTGGTTTTTCAAAAAACCATTTTCCATTCAACAAACCAGTTTTATCCCGAATTTTTTTAGAGTGTTGATTATCTGCCTGCTGTAACACTACCACATGCATTGAAACCGTTTGATCACACATGTATCTTCAAACATTTTCAAGTAAAAAGAAAGTAAAGTTAGCTGTAAAATGTTTTACTGCAATTATCAGTATGTGCAACTACAACTGTTTGTGTATCAATCTATTATATTATAGCCTGTATGAACCATAGAAATAATGTATTTTTATTATATGGTGTGAACAGGTCTGTATGTGTCCTGCATGGACTGCAAATCGCTGGGTCCTGGCTTTGAAACCAAATCTGGCCGGGTCACCCGGACTTACGTTAAACAGCAGTTTTAATAAAGTTGCTGAAGTAATGTTTTGGCTTTTGATCGTGTAAATAGGTATATCCCTATCAGCGTGCCTCGGCGGTCCAACGTCGGCCCGAAGCTGGTCCGATGCTACTGACATCAGACTGATGCTGGGCCGACGTTGGACCGCCGTGGCATGCTGACATGGATAGGCTTTCAAATGACATCTTCCATTTGATTTGATTTGATTTGATTTGATTTTAATTTCTTGGTCATGAACCAACATGCGGCACATGAAATTTGTGGCGAGCCTTTCACAGGTGTAGGTCTATGATACAGCTCAGGAAAGCTGCAGTGCAGTGCCCATGGGCAGAGGATACAGGAACATAGCCCAAGGTTCCCATGCCGTAGCACCCTCCAGTGTTGGCGATCGCCGTATGATGATGATTAATGAGAAGACTTGGAGTCTGGCACATACCCTATTAATTCAGGGATGCCCAGGGTCTTTCAGTTGCCCCAGCTGCAGAGAACACTGGATACAACCCGCCGCCATTTAATGTCCCATGGGCTGGGACTAAATTGAGTTCAAACCCACGCCCTCAGAGCCAGTGGTTGCGCAAACTAGCACTCTTAACCATTAGGCCACAGAGGATCATAAGGTTCATTCAGGGAAGTTCTTATTTTTTGCACAATCTTAACTTTGACAAAACTAATCAAAGAAAGACAGGTAATGGTCGCATTTTATGTCAACCATCGAATCAGTGCCATCAAATTCGTTTTGGTCTAATTATTTGCAAAAATGTGAGCAAAAATTAAGTGTTGTGTTTCTTTTGCTGGTGATTGTATATAGTACTACCCAGGTAAAACACTGGCATCTGCCAGTTATCGGCATTGTCACAGTGCATCGGAAGAAATATTAGGGTTAAAAAATCGGGTGTGTTTTGCACAAGTATTCAAGTAACGAGATATACAAGATTTTTTTCAAACTTCAATTGAAAAATTTACAGCCGATTTTTTCTTCATTTTTGTCTTAAAGTTTTTTTATGATCATGTCGTTTCTGGAGGTAAAGGTCCCTTTTTCGGTTTAATTTGTTAACCAAAATATTCCTTCAGGAGCACTGTTGTCGTAATCTCCATCGTCAAAACAGAGGGATATACTTTTTTTTATGTGGTTTGAGGAGTGATGAATAGCAAGTCTTTTGTACATACATTTTACTCCCATGTCATATATAGACATATGGGTCTCCAGAACATAACAAATTATTTTGTTGCAATGCGAAGCCTTTATTCAGTGATATCTTAATAATATTACAGGGAAAATGCTCATGCAATAACATCACAGCTCGATAACCCTATTGGCACATCTACGATGTAGCAACGTTGCAACAATGTCACCCTGTTTGTCAAATGATGTAGAATTGTATGGTAGAAATTATGTTGTCACAACGTTGTGAAGCAACATCAAAGATATGACGTTAGCATGCACCGTTGTAGCGACGTTTTCACAACATTGTTAGGCAATGTCAATGGTTCAACTCGAGCTTGCGACGTTGTGGCAATGTTGTAAAAAAACCCCAATGTTGTGTTCACATTATGGCAACATAATCTACATATACCATATATGTTCGTGACCAACAGACCAGCCCTCCGACCAATTAGCAATGTCGGGATTTCCGACGTATGAGCATTGGGAATAACCAGTCATAGCAATGGAGGTGTACCAGTAACTCTACATAAGATCACTTGTGGTATCAAAGACACCTTCCAGCTTAATCCGAATAAATACAATTTTACAAATCCTGCAATAGTAATTAAAACACGACAAACCAGTTTAGTGCTAAATAGAAAAAATAAAACAAAAAGATGAACAAGTAATTTAACTAGGATGAGTATAATAATAAAATTATAATCCTTATTGGAATTACACAATAATAGATACACATAATTACGCTATTCTAACATTTATAGCAATATGATATACATGATTAAAATGTGACTAATTTATATACTTATATTCTAGTAAACCCATTGCGAGCAGGTATTTGAGCCATTTTGTTAGGATAAATAGACATTAATATCCAACAGTGTGCATAAAATCCAAACATAAAAGTGCTACCTCTCTTGGGTCCATGTCTCAAGCATAACTCTGTCCCTGTTCTCATCACACTCATCAAACATTGCATGCACCTCATCACTGACATTTACTTTGTTTTGCAATACTACCTGCACTTAAACAATTCCTACCTTCTTTAAAATACACCTTCATTTGACACCTTTCCCTTCAACTTTTGATAATGTGCGGAATTGGGTCATATGCTTTCTGTCAGGCTATCCGGCAGCATGGCCCAGACACACTGGCAAGTGCTGCCACCACAATATGCCTCGGAAATACAAAGTGTATTTGTTTTCCATCCCAATCTGACATTTTGCATCAACAAGAGACATACATGTAACACCTTTATATTAGCATTTTATGCACACTGTTGTGTGATGAGAACAGGGACAGAGTCATGCTTGAGACATGGACGCAAGAGAGATAGCACTTTTATGTTTGGATAGAAATGTGACACACAAGATCAAAATGTGACTATTCTCACGTTTATAGTCATTAGACATACATGATTAAAATATGACTAATTGAATTCTTAGCAATGAGACAAAAAATGATCAAATGTGACTATTTTGACATTTATAGCAATTAGACATGATTAAAATATGACTTACCTATAATTATATTTTTTAACAGTGAGAGATACAAGATTGAAATGTGACTATTCTAACAATAAAAGCAATTACACATGATCACTAAAATGACGAACCTAATGTTAGAAGTGATATACACACTTCAGCAAATATTCTTTGGATGGATACCTGAATCTATTGGTACAAAATTTGGTTAACATCATTATGAACAAATAATATAATTGATATATAGGTCACATCTAATGCATATGTGGTTCATCAAGAATAATAAAAAGTATTATATAAATTGATTTCTTGGATAATAAACGATATATAGGCCTATGCTAATGTACGCATATATCATCAAAATACACTCACCAGCAAAAGAAACGCAACACTTGATTTTTCCCTCTATAGATATTTTTGCAAATAATTTTTTTTGGACAAAACAAATTACATAGCAGTGATTCTTAGATCAATGAGTGTCTTATTGCCAAAAATCACTCAGCTGTGACTATTTCCTTTCTACTTTTTGACTTGTTTATCACATTTCAATTTTTTCGATAAAAGTTGATCTTAGCAACAAATAATGCCAAAAATAAAGGCACCACTGTAAAGAATATCCAAATAGACACTAAAAGCCGAAACATTAGCGTGGTAACTCTATTTTTGCATTTTACAGGACAATTTGAAAATTAGAGTTTTGCAGAATTCGAAATGTAGCAGACAAAATCATTGTGGTTTGGGCCCTTAGAATTGAGCTTTTTTAATGAAATTTTCAGGCAATTTCACTATGATGTTAACGAACTGCCATACATTTTTTCAAAGTAAAATTCAAGTTTAAAAACATTTTTTTGTGGCGATTAAGGCCATATTCTTAAAATCACATTGACATAGCTTGCATGAAATTTTAAGATAAAAAAACAAAATGCATCAAAGCGCGAGATGTTTCTGACTATTGAGTCCAGACATGGACTGAACAGATATGTCAGTAAAAAAGTTCCAGGTCGATAGTTCCAAGTAAATTTTTTCATTTCACACTTATAATGTTATTCTGCAAATTGCCTACAGAGGGGGCTGTAGTCTAGGACTCCAATCTTTCCACTGTTATTTCTTTCTGAACAAAATGTTTCTTGCCAACAAAATAGGCAGAAAACAAGTGTTACTTTCTGGAAGTATCAATGTGATAATGAGTAATGCTGTTTTAACCCTCAACATTTTATAAACCCAATTGACCACAAACACAACAAAGATCTCAAATGAGCAATAAATTTACTTGAAAACAGATACTAGTAAATGACCTAGTGATTCATAACGGTCTCATAAGAATTAGTTTTTTAAAATGTTACCGTTTAAAATTTTATCTTCATTAAATGAAATGTGCATTTGCAGGTATCAACATCAATGTGGTTACTTCAGTAAAATAATCATGGCCCTAGACTACAGCCCCCTCTGTAGGAAATTTGCAGAATGACACTATAAGTCTGAAGAAAATTTTACTTGGAACTATCGACCTGGAACTTTTTTACTGACATATCTGTTCAGTCCATGTCTGGACTCAATAGTCAGAAACATCTCACGCTTTGATGCATTTTGTTTTTTTATCTTAAAATTGCATGCAGGCCATGTCAATGTGATTTTAAGAATATGGCCTTAATCGCCGCAAAAAAATGTTTTTAAACTTGAATTTTACTTTGAAAAAATTTATGGCAGTTCGTTAACATCATAGTGAAATTGCCTGAAAATTTCATTAAAAAAGCTCAATTCTAAGGGCCCAAACCACAATGATTTTGCCTGCTACATTTCGAATTCTGCAAAACTCTAATTTTCAAATTGTCCTGTAAAATGCAAAAATAGAGTTACCACGCTAATTTTTCGGCTTTTAGTGTCTATTTGGATATTCTTTACAGTGGTGCCTTTATTTTTGGCATTATTTGTTGCTAAGATCACCTTTTATCGAAAAAATTGAAATGTGATAAACAAGTCAAAAAGTAGAAAGGAAATAGTCACAGTTGAGTGATTTGTGGCAATAAGACACTCATAGATCTAAGAATCACTGCTATGTAATTTGTTTTGTCCAAAAAAAATTATTTGCAAAAATATAGGGAAAAATAAAGTGTTGCGTTTCTTTTGCTGGTGAGTGTAATAACATGCAAAAGTAAAGAATGATAAGAAAAATTAACATGCATCACATTATACTTCAGCTATTCATTACATAGAAACATGAAAAAATTAGAATATGTGTTTCTTGCGAAGGTAACGTGAACCACTAATGGCAACCTGAAGTTTCAAAACAATTCATTGGGCGTAAACATTCCCAGATGACATCTTTCCATTTTATCATTTACATGGTTATTTTGCATTTACCCTGCTAACAAGCTTTTTAAAATAGTTTATCCCACAGTTCCCACACCTACACTGTATGAATTTATTCTTGTCTTTCTGTTATTCAATCGTTTTTTCCCGAGTAGTCGACATCAGTAGCAATCGCAATCACGCCCTGAAGAGAAAGGCAAATGGAAATACTAATTAATTTGATGATATGAATTAAAATATCTCAATTGGGAGATGGTCTTAGATGTATTAGGCCAGACACTATTGATCTTTAGCTTCTCGGAGCTTCTCGTGGTACTTCTTCTGGACTTGGTCGGCAGGACAAAAAAAAAACTTAATTTTTTATTATGTCAGTTTTATAAAAATTGTTGATAAGCTCAATTTTGTGTTGACAGAAAGTTTGTTGGGTTTGTTGATCTTGTGCATAGTGTCAGTATCAGATTTCTTAGCTGTTTTGTTTTTGTCAGTTACCAACAGGCAGAATAAATTTCCTCAAATATTATGACGCTTTTGAAACTGAAGGGTTGATTATGACACAACATCAGTATCATATGACTCACAAGTGAAATTTTCACAGTGAACAGTCCTATATACCATTGTCCATGAACACTCTAAAAAATGCAAAACCAACATGGATTTTTAAAAAAATCCATGTTGGTTTTTTGCATTGAAACTTGGTTTTTCAAAAAACCATTTTGAATCTAAAAAACCAATTTTGTCTGAAATTTTTTAGAGTGAAGAGTGGAACTGGTATAGGGTCTAATTTTAGGTAAAGTTCATGATAATTTTTATTACTGGCACTTACATCTATGATCTGGATGTGTGGATTGACTAGTCCAATGTCCTGGAAGATAGGTAGGGGAATACCTTTTCCTGCAAATCCTGAAAGTGGAAAAAAATGTACAAGTGTTTATAACGAAATCGATCGATGAAGACTGTAACAGTTTTGAATACAGTCCAGTATTTTTTAGTTATTTGTAATTATTTCAGGTTCTATAAAAAAGCTTAAGTTACATCACTATGCAAGGGTGAATAAAATTATTTTAACGCAATTGACGGAAAGTTTATAATTTTCTGTGGTTATAATTTACATAAACCCTCTGAAACATAAATTTGTGTTAACCCTTGATACACATGCAAGAAGGGAAAAACTCCCAACTCCCCCCCCCCCCGCCCCAGTCATCAATTCTGAAAGGTGCCTGATTTATTTTTATGAATTTTTTTCTTACCCTCGAGCATCTGAGTTGCGAAGCCTGTCGAAAACAACTGAAGGAATCGTTTCATTCCACTAGTCTGTAAAGAAACACGTAAAAATCAGTTGAAGTATTTTGACAGATTTGATATTTGGAACTTCTAAATGTATGTACATGTATTGACTAGGAAGAGAGTCCCTTATAAAATTGTCTTTAGGCTGGGGATTATCACCAACAAAATGTACGCAAACACACTCCCACATAATGTCAGTGTGAGGAAAACATTACATATAAAATGGACATTTGAGATTCAAGATTAAACACTAGGGAATATGTACTTACCATGAAATGTGTTGGTCTCACCCGCATACTGAAACAAACATGTAACAGCATATATTAGGTGAACCTTAGACTTCGATACCTTAAAACGGGGTTACTTTGGCCGTTCTGTATACTACTTTGGCCGCCAAATGAGAAGAAGATTCAGTATCCTGTATCTCTCAAACCAATAAAGATACCAGGAAATTTCTTTTTGCACCTGCTAGAGTTACTTGTCTACTTTTTATGTATATTAATTTGTTTCAGTATCATGATACATGTACCAGTGCTTCTTGTGAAGGCCATTCTGGGAAAAAGCAGATTTGCAAAAAAGTGTGATTTTGCAGGGAAGTGTCTACTTTGTTCTGGGTTGGTCAAGTGCAAGCTTACGCAGTGAAAATTGTGGAAGATTTTTAAAGATAATATATCAAAGTTTCAAACTACACAGGATTTGTTTATATGTTATGTAATTTAGTCAGTTAAGGGCTATGGCCAATGTTGCCCCAAATCTCCAAGTCAGTGTCAGGGTTACTTTGGCCACCCCTGGAAATGGCAATTAGCAAGAGTTGGAACAATTTGTAGTTAATAGCAGTCAAGGAGGTATTAACCTTGATTTGACAAACTGGTGTATGACCCTGAAAATTATGTTGACAGCCATAGATGCTAAAAAAATACCATAAATTGTCCAATGCAATAATTGCAATTTGTGTCATTTAACAAGCATAACATTGCGATGATGTACTGGCTGCTAGGGAAGCTGTGAACCGCCATAGACATATGATTTCATCCAAAATAGCATTAGACAAAGTTATTTAATCTTGGATTATTTTTTATGGCGTTTGTCAACATAATGTTACAGTACAAAGTTCTTAATATGGCTCAATTTAGCTGTCTATAAGTATTCATCACTGGTCTTATCCAAAGCTATCCACAACTATCTATTTTTATTCTTTTGTATACACTAAAATCCTTTACCCCTTGTTTAAACAACAGTAATTGTGGATAGCTACAGTGTATGTATAGCTGGGATAGGTTCAGCTCAGTTTAGTTTTAAATAGCTATGGATAGATAGCTATGGCTAGATTTTAAATGACGAGCCACTTTTAGAAATTTGTACTGCACATCGGTGAATTGTGCAAAAATTGAAAATTAGAATAGAAATGTAAAATGTCATATGATTGATAAAAATTGATTTAAAATGACACCTTTAATGAATGGTAGCATATCTTACATTCTTGTGGCTTACAAACTGGGGTATGTTCACATTATTGATTCTGAATTAGGAGGTGGTAGTACACAGAGTCTGGTACATGTATCAATACTTCATTTTTGTTCAGAAATCTGCAATGAGTCACAACTCATTTTAGATTACAAAAATACATTCCTCGGCTTATTGGGTGGCCAAAATAACATAACTAATTAAATTCTACTGTGGTACATGGCATTACATGCTCAAAATCTAAGGCGGCCAAAGTTACCCCAACTCCGGGGTTACTTTGGCCGACCCTTTAATTATGTAATAAAACATAGAACCATCATAGATTTTGGAAACCTTTTTGACAGATCAAAACCTCAATGTACTGGCTGTGTTGAGGCACAAAACTGTTGATATTCAACGAAAAGTTTTCTCAGAACACAAATTTGGGGCTCCGAAACGACCAAAGTAACCCTGTTTTACAGGGTAAAATTGTAAGCATTTTATTATATAATAAGATCAACGCTAAAATGATATCCTTTGCAACCAAGATAACTTATTATATAATAAGTCACTCATCCATTTCCTCAACCTTCACCTGATTGCTGTGTCCTCCTCCTGTCCTTACTTGCCTACAAGTGCATATAGATATAGGATGTAAAGCCCCATTCATCCATTCACCAATTGCTGGTTTACAGGCATATATACCTTTTTCCATGATTGTTATACTGACAAATCTTTCTGCGGTATCAATACCATGGGTGCACACTTACAAAGTCTTTAAATATATCCAATTTTGTCCCTTTCTATGCCAATTTTTAAAATTAAATTAATATAATATGAATTTTTATTTATTTATAATTAATAAACTCACGCTGGGCTCTCCAAGGACGCTGTCAAATTTCCACTCTCCATCTTCAGTGTAAAAGGAATCTTCATATGCTGAAATGAAAAATCCATAACATAACCTCACATCTTGATGACTTTGTTGTTTCCATTCCTGTCTCAATTATCACCAAACTTTGAATATAGATGGGATTTGACATTTTCCCTTGAAATAAGGAATGCCATCCTCCAAAACTTCATCATTCCCCCTAAAATCTACTTTCATTTCACGCCTTTCACCTCCACCAACAACAGCCTCCTTGACTGAACTATGTAAAATAGGTCAGAAATATTCCACCCCAGAGAGTTAATAATGACAGAGGGTCATTTTGCCTTCATGGTACTACAGCAAATCTAACTATACAGTATGTTACATTTGCCTCAAATCTACGAACAATAACTTCTTTGTTCACATTTTCCAAACTTCTATCCCATTGCGTAATCTCGATTTATCCAACGGGCATTCTAGTAGTTATATAATTGAAGTATTCATCTTCCCACAACTGAATAAAACAGTATGTTTTGATATCTACTTACTTTCTGTTCATTATTCGCAAATATAGGAGTATTAATCTCCGGAATATATGGAGAAGCTGCAACTTCATCTTTCAGGAGCCAGTTTTACCAGTTCAATTGGTGGTCAATTCGGTAATACTCCGATATTTCCGATAATAGAATAAGAATTCTTCCTTGACAATGTCAGTTTTGATGGTATGAGACATGTGCTTGAAAATAAGATCATAACCTGTCATATTAGCAAATTTTCATGATATTAAATGCATGTTTTTTCCCTTTCATAATTTAGTACCCTTTCCATAAAGATGAAAATGAAATAATAATTATTCTGGACAGGACTGTTCTTCTGATCTCCAAAATTTGTTTGCAAACTTAAGTCAGTCAAGTCCTGGCAGATCTCGCCAGACATTATAAATGAAATGTCACTTACCGCAGAAGCACTTCCAACTTTCGTCCTGTTTCCATTAGGTCTCTTGACAAAGATATCAGCAGCTCCGTGAATTCGTCCTGTGACATTTCTTTGACCGATTGCAAGGCGAGGAGGTGATAACGTTCTCAGATCAAGTTCAAACCATCCATCGGGAAAACTGTTTGCCAGCTGCAACAAATAAAGATTGTTTCTAAAAAAATCTTCCTATCAAGGTCAAGTCGGGAGAAATCCGTCCCTCTACTATTCGTGGGGCAGATCTGGCCAATTAATGGGTCAGGTAATTTTACTTCCTGTGATGAACATAATTAGAGGATTAAACTATCTGCACAAAAGAAAAAACTCGCTTGCATGCTATATGCCCACTCACTCAAACGCACAAAGTGAAAGAGACTGATCATTTGGTTTAGCATCACAGGTGCGCCAATTGAGAATAATAATAATATTAGTAAGGTTTATCACTAGACTTTTTTTTTCGATTTTTGAGCGAAGTCGGCATATAGGCCAAAAGGCCTTTCAAAAACAAACTTTTTACTTACATCAGGGAACATCTCTCCGAAGCAGCCAGGTTTGTCGGGGCATGTGAGCATCATATTACCGTAATCAAAGGATGCCTGCAAGTGACAATGTGTTTTTATATGGAATATGTGATTTATCCTCAGTTTGAGAGGGAATATGTGATTGATCCTCAGTTTTAGGGGGAATATGTGATTTATCCTCAGTTTGAGAGGGAATATGTGATTTATCCTCAGTTTGAGGGAGAATATGTGATTTATCCTCAGTTTGAGGGAGAATATGTGATTTATCCTCAGTTTAAGGGGGAATATGTGATTTATCCTCAGTTTGAGGGGGGAATATGTGATTTATCTTCAGTTTGAGAGGAAATATGTGATTTATCCTCAGTTTGAGGCATCGTGACAAAGCAAATACTTGCCCAATCATGTTGAAGCATGAGCTTTAGCCTGTGCTGTGATAAATACTATGTCATATGCCTAATCCCTTGGTGAATAACTGGCTTAAACCATGAGACAAACACTGAAACATTGCAGTATAAGTGGACAACAAAGGATTGGGATTTATTGTTGTGCAATAATTCTCATATTCTTTGTTGTCTTCCTGAATTGATTTCTCAGTAATGTTTGTAATTGCATTTCAACATGTGTAAAAAAAAAGATTAAAACAAGACATGACGAAGATCCATTTTTTGGACTAATTGATAGATTACAAAGCCCTACTGTACCTCCTCTCTTGTCACATTGTAGGTCAGTTTCTTATCATCATGCAGAAATTTTCCTGAAAGCAAATTGATGTGCGTTAAGTATGTTAATTAGATAATGGCGATGCTACATTCATAGTATTTACTAATTAAATGCCTGGCTTACTTTGAATTGGAAGTTATGTTCAAAGCCTAGACCTCTGAAGTTGATGATACAGCTATGGCCATAAAGCCTTCAATATTTGCCATATTGTATGCGGGACTCTTAGTTTGAGGCATCATGACAATTACTTGCCCAATCAGAAATTTCAGGTACGACAGTCAAACACAGTACTATGTGTTCCCAAAACATGTGTTATTGAATAAAGTTATGTAATGACTGCAGAGCAAACACTTGGATTAGTTAGAATTTGTGCATAAAGTTATTCATTTATGCTTATATTCTCACTAATTTCAGTGTTTGCGTCACAGATATTATGTTACTTTTTTCAATGACTTAACATTTTTGGAAACACATAGGACTGTGTCTTGACTGTAATACCTGACATTTCTGTGAATATTGGGCTTTGTCATGATGCCTCAAACTGAGAGTCCAATCGCCACACATATGAAAAATATTGAAAGCTTACAACAGGGGGTCTTATAATGCAGGGACCACTGTACTACAATATTGTAGGTGTTTTTCATATATGTGAATTACAATGCTAATCATAGGTAAATGGTTGATAAATTTTCAAAAACGCTGTTGAGCCAATACTTGCGAAAGAACACTAAATCTCACCCAGAGCATTCATGATGTGGTCAGTCAAGTAGATGGTGGCCATTTTGTCGCTAGTTTCGTTGACTGCTGGCCAGTTTCTTCTGATTTCAGTTACGGCTCCTGATCTCTCTCCTTTCCAGAACAAGTCACCCTGGAGAAATAGCAAAATATCACAGATTGTTAAAAACCACCATTGATGATGCATGGACAAATAATAACAGGGACTCCTCGACTGCGGCACAACATTGCCTTAGAGGAGTTCCTGTAGCTTATATACATATATTTATGTTCAATGTAATATAGGCCTACTATGGAATTATAATTACAGTTTATAAAATTGTACATATATGAGCTACAAATAAATAATCTGAATCTGAATCTGATGTATAGTAACTGTCATCAATGAAGTCCTGGTGGGATCATCCATCAATCTTATTGATTGATTAAGTTTTAGGATTACTCACTCTGATGTTGGTGTCAATGAAATTAGAACCAAATGTCGGAGGTTGGACCAAGGAATAATCCAGAACGAGGCGGCCATCTTGCCACTCTTTTGTTACTGAAACACAAAAAAAGGTGTCAGAGATAGGCACTAATAAAACCTTCAATTAAAAAATGTGCAAAACACTTTCCAGACATACGTTTGGCAAATTTTAAGACAGGTTAATTACTTAGAGCTGTTTGCGGATTAGCGGTAAACACAGTTTCAAAATTCACTTTCAACTTGGTTGTGTGATGTCACTGGCTTGAAAATGTTTGGTATGTGTCAGTTATGGTTAATCAGCTAATTCAATGCTTATCATATCTAACAGCATAGGTAAAAATAAAAAAAACTAATTAAATAACTTTAGGTATTTCATCAAATAAGAAGATTAGGAGGCCCACAAAAAACTGTCAATGATGTGGCAAAGCCAGTTTGCAAATTGAAAATGTGAAAATTAATTCTTCCAGTGCACCGCGAATCTGCAGAGAGCTCTAATATGCAAAAATAACATTTCTTGACAGAATTAACTGATCCAAATTACCATAAAATGTTGCTGTGTTAAATGCAATTATTATCCATTTTTTACTTACCATTCATTGATTTCAATACAGGATTCAGTTTGTGATCAACAAATTTGCCGATTCCATCACAGATCTGTAAGCACGGAATGTAATGCAACCATTTTAAAACACCTCAATATTTCATGCAGTACTAATAGTGATTCAGAGCAGTCGGATACACAGTCATCTGTAGTGATCTCAGGTTCAAAAAATTACAGTGTAGTTTGCAGTGAGATCTGCTAATCCACTTTTCGACATGTAGTGACTTCTTGGTAAAAATCGATATCGTAATTTCAACAGCAAAAATAATGCCACACATGATTTTCGACAATATTTTTGTATACCCAGGTATATGGTGTTTTTTAAAAAAACCAAGTTGATGACATGGTCGAAAAGCATAACAGAACAAAAAATGACCTGCTCCACCAAAATGAGTTCAAAGTAGGCAATTCCTATTTTCCAGAAATCAGCAAAATGTATCAAAAGTTCACATTTCGAAATTTTTCAGCTGTTGGCACCACATTTCAGCAAAAGCCCCTTTCTTTGAATATTTAAAACCATTTTAACCAAAAACATATTTCAAATTATCTAAATTGGGCATATTTCTTGATTTACTTAGTTATTTTATTGCAATGGCGGGAAATTCAAATGTCATTTTCTCAAATTTCAATGTTGTGTATCATCAATGTTTGAGGTGCCATATCTTTGGATAGGATGGAGATATCAAGACATACGAAACATCATTTTAAAGCCCAATTCCAGTAGAACAAAGTCATTTTCACAATTGAATATGATAGGAGGCCGACTTTGAACCCATTTTGGTGGAGCAGGTCACAATTTAATAATACTTTTAAAACTGTCTTTTAAATTAATGGACTTAACCTTCCGACTCACCATTGGTTCCACTGATCTACGAACATAGCCACTGATTGTTCCTTCATACCAATTCACGACCCATCCAATTATTCCGCTTGCTCTCAGGTCAAGAGAGACAGATCCAAGAGACCCAATACAAGAATCTAAGGAGACAGTGGGTCTCCCTGTTTCGTCTATACCTAAAAATGTCAAAGAAAATGTATTAATAGGCAATGAATGAGCTGCACTGCTGGTAACTGATTGCACAGTTGTTTTAATAATTCAGAAAATGGGCTGACACTGAAGGGGTAGTTTCTCACTGTGTAGTTACAGTACTGCTTGAAAGTTTGTAAAAACAGGTGATAGTTTGTCACAAATGAAGTCATGAATAAACTGCTAAAATGACAATCTACAGGCCTAGAGACAGCTCACAAGGGTTTCGTTTATTCAAGACTGTCCAGAAAGAATTTATTTTATAACTGCTCAAGAAATTATTTAAAACCCAACTCCAAACCGCCCCACCCCCAGCCCTTAAGTTCTTATTGTTGCCCCCTTATTAGTGATGTGGTCATTGGTTTTGAGATTCAAATTGTGGATTTCCGGATATTATATTAATTTTTGCATGCAATCTAGGCTCCCCGAATGTTCAAGAATATTGTTTAAATCAACACTGACCTACTCCGAACCTGGCGTTGGCATTACTTCGGCGTGCCGACACTGAGAAAGATCCACTCTTGCTAATGGGGCTGGAAAGATTACAAATACTCTTTTTGTCACATTTCATAGAAAAATAATTTATCTTTTCCCCTTTATAGAGGCTGCAAAACAATAGAAACATTTTTCCCACATTACATTCTATACATGATATTATTCAAACCATTACTTTCTGTATCATGCACCCTGGTAAATATATATAAATTCTTGTAATATTCCTTTTGCAATACTTACACAACCCACCAAAGCCAGTATCTGAACCAAAATCGTCCTGAGAGTCCAAGATTTGCTATTTTAAGATCAGGAGATATGCCCTTCCCTTCTTCAATGTTGAGGTTAAATTCAGGTCTGCTGAAGGTATCGATCCTCATCCTAATGAAATACAAGGTACAACATTTATCAGGGTATCCTAAGACCTGATGATACTGATCTATAGATGAGGAATGTTAGGATGAAACAACATGCACATATTGAATAATCAAATATCTGAAGGTATCGATCCTCATCCTAATGAAATACAAGGTACAACATTTATCAGGGTATCCTAAGACTAGATGATACTGATCTAGATGAGGAATGTTAGGATGAAACAGCATGCACATATTGAATAAATCAAATATCTTACAGGAGTTGGCAGCAAATTGGCAATTTTAGAAAAATGGCAAATAAACATGATGTTCTTCAAGGGTGTATGGTTTTTTCTTCAAATCCTTCAAGTTTACTATATAAAACAATCTTTCATCATTTTGCAATTTTATGTAAAATCTAGAATCAAGGATCAGTTACTGATAGGGCAAATCTCAGTGATGAGGATTTTGCTGGGGCTGGTATACGCCAATTCCTCACAACTTTAATACTTAAAAATTGCCTGCTTCACACTGCACTTCCAGGGTTCCTACAAATTCTTACGACAAGAAATTCCATGACTTTTCCACGACCAAATTTAGGATTTTCCATGACCAATGTTTTACTTATTGAGGTCGAGATTCAGCCCAAAATGATTCATGTGATGGCCATCGTTCACTGTCCGGCCATCCGATCATCCGTACGACTACCATAAGCTCCCAAATGTGTTAAATTTTAGCGCAAACCGTAGTCAAAATGTGAATTTTCCATGACTTTTCAAAATATTTTGATTTTCCATGACTTTTCGGGGGACTTTCCATGACCACTATTTTTTCCATGACTTTCCCGTGACTTTCCATGACTGTGGGAAGCCTCACTTCACAACGTGCATCAAAATGCACAATGTGCTTCGCATTTAACACACTTAAGTTATTTTCGAAGACGGTTGAGATTTAAATTACTTACCTGGACAAACTGTAAGTGACTGTACTAGAACCGCTAAGGTCAGGAATGCTTGCATATCTGAATTTGTTATACAGGTAATCAACTGCCTTTTGTGCAGCTGAAATGAAAAATGTATGTATGTATGTATGTATCTCTATTAAGACCAGGAAAGCAATGCTTATCTGGCTGGCCTATCGAAAAGAAAACAAAAATTTACAAATATTAACAGAAAATCATTTCACAGACAAGAAAAGTTGCTACATATTATCCAAATGAAATGCAACACATGGGGACCTAATTTAATCACATAGGTATAGGGCCATTATGTACATATGTATTTATTTATTAAATTTTTACATTTAATGATTATAAACTCAACAGCAAAAGAAAGTTGTCACTTGATTTTGGCTTATAATTTTGCCAAAAAAAAAACAAAAAAAAAACAATTATATAATATAGTTCCTATGATCAACTAGCATCTTATTGCCAAAAATGATTCAGCTATGACCATTTCCTGTATACCTTTAGAATTTGCTATCCGATTTCAGTTTTTGTAATAAAATATGGCATTACTATCAAGTTATGCCAAAAATAATGGCACCTTTTTAAACAATGCCCAAACAGATCATAAAAAGCGAAAAATTTGCTCATCAACTCTATTTTTGAATTTTACAGGACAACTTGAAAACTTGAACTTTGTAGATTTGAAAAAGTAGCAGACAAAATCATTATGATTGGAGCCCTTAGAATTGAGCCTTTTAAATAAAATTTTCAGACAATACAACTATGCTGTCCAAGTATTACCACAATTATTTCAAAGGCAAAATTCAGTGTTTAAAAATTTTTTTTGCGGCAATGAAGGCCATATTCTTAAATCACATTGACATGACTGGTATGCAATTTTAAGATAAAAAAACAAATTGCACCAAATCAGGGCATGTTCCAGATTTTTGAGTCCAGAGATGGACTAAACAGGTATTCCAGTAAAAAAGTTCCAGGTCGATAATTCCAAATGAAGTTTTTCCATTTCAGAATTGAAGCGTCATTCTGAACAGGGGGTGCTGTGGTCTGGGACATCAATGATTCCATCAATTTTGGCAATAGGCAGAAAGCAAGTGTCACTTTTCTGGAAGTATTAAAGTGGGAATTGTTATGCTATTTTAACCCTCAACATTTTATAAATCCTGTGCAATGATGACAGAGACCTTATAAGAGCAATAGATTTACTTGAAAACAGAATCACTGCTTCTATTGCTACCAATGGTGTGAATACCATATGCTTGAGACTGTCATTGTAGAAATTGATGATTTTCCCTTATATTTTAGGTTATTGTTACTGTCATTGCATCATTTATTTAGTCATTTATCTGTTTTCAAGTCAATCTATTGCTTTAATGAGGTCTCTGTTCTCATCTCTCAATCGGGTTTATAAAATGTTTAGGATTAAAACAGCATTGGAAGTATCAAATTGTTACTTCCAGGAAAGTAACACTGTTTTTCTACCCCTATTTCTTGGCTGATAACATTTTTACCAGAAAGAAATAATAGTGCATCATAGTGCTTCAATTGATCAAACTATTGGAGTGCCAGACTACAGCACCCCCTGTGGGAAGTTATCAGAATGACATTTCAGTTCTAAAATGAAAATCAAAGTATGCGCAGGAGGTGCCAGGCTTGTGTCCAGGCAGAGGGAGGCCACACTCATTATTGAGGACTTAATTTCACTGATTTTTGTCATTTTGTGCTGTGTTATTGTCCTTTATTGTAGTCTTTTTGATGCTCAAGTTTTTTGTGATTTTCACTTTTCCACCTCGCCATCTGATTTCGTTTGTTTCTGCTTTAATTCTACAGAAAGCAGATCGTTGATGTGTTACAATTGTTCATTAAAGATTACAGAACAATAAAAATGCATTTTTTGTTTTTTCCTACAGTTTGGTAGGTCATAGTACTCCACCAAAGTTTTGACAACTTTCTTTTGCTGTTCAGTTTATATAAACCCGTCTCACAATAGGATATGTTCAATACACTTCCAATACAGTCAAATTATTTAAATATGGTGATGTTAAATGTACAGTATACACAAACATCGTAATATCAGGCCAACACTACCCTTAAAACAAGCAATAGAGTTTCAATTTTACAACATTACCAAAATAACAATCAATATCATGCTATAGAGCATATAGAGTTGATTATATTCTTGTATGAAGGGGCCCGCCGGTTGTACAGTCATACAGTGTGTGTTAAACTGACATAAACCAATCTAATTCCATAATGCATTAACAGATCAGATAACTCCAAAATGCATTTAAAGAAATGACTTCATACTTTATTTGTTGCAATTGTTTAGCAGGATGCAAGGAAAATATATTTACATAAAATTAAAAGTAATAAAAATATTATTATTATTCAATGGAACTTACCATATGAAAGACCCTCCTGACTCACTCGAACTAAAATGCCACTGTTTGTGCCAATACCACTGAAAAATATAAACAAGAATTTATTTAATCATTCACTTCAATCATCTATGAGGGGGGATCAGACAGTTTAAACAAGTTTTTTGGCAGACCTTTCATTTTCAAGCAGCTGAATAAAATGTTCACACATACACACAGAAACATGATATTTGGGTCAGACAATATTGAAGTAATTCACAAATGATCCTCAGAAAATCAGATCAAAGAAACAAAAATAAATGGTTAATTTGTTACCATGGAAATCAAAAGTCATGAAATGCGGCCCAGGGTACTTTTAGAGACTCAGATTCATTATATCTTGTCAAAAATTGAATTTTTTACTACGGATACAGAGTTACAAACCTTTTAAAAATTATCCCTGCCATTAAACAAATGCTTAAACTAATGAACTTGGCACTGAATACATTTCCTTAAAACTTATATCCCAGACTAAAACGTATGGTTATAAAACAATACTGTATGCAGGAGCAAAACTCAGGAATTCACTCAATGACTCAAAGTCTTCATATTGAGATCACTGTTGGTGTTTCACAGACTTTTTGTGCTTTCCGATGGGTTTTTCCATAAGTTCTGTCCAACCTGCCATTACTTTTGCTAGATTTTATATAGAAACATGATATTTGAGTCAGCTAATATTGAAGTAATTTGCAAATAATTCACAAAAAATCAGATCTTAATAGTAAAAATAAATTGTTGATTTGTTGCCATGGAAACCGCAAGTCGTGAAATGCGGCCGAGATCTAGTTAACAGGCACATACTTGATATATCTTATCAAAATATGTAATTATTACAAGAGATATAGAACAGAATATATTCAAAACATTCATAGCCATTTCACAACTCCCTAGACTGATTACTGGTACCCTGTAAATAAATTTTCTCATACTTTCGTACCATGTCTAAATAAGATACCTAAGTCTTTGTGTTAAGGTCAGATTTAGCATTGTCGAGTCTTCTTTTCTCAGGTTTTCCAATGTGTGTTCTCTTCATTCAGAAAAAGTTTTTACAATCTTCATCAGGTTCTGTCACTCATTCTGTCTTCCTTGTGTATATGATAAAAGGTTCTTACTCTCTCTGGTAGTTTTTATCCAATTAAATTGAAGAAATACAATGGCAAATATGATGTCATGATTGTCTTCCATATCCAAAAAATTGCTCATCTCATAAAAAAAATGAGAAACTACATGAGTGATGGTAAAGTAACTGAAATGTGACAATAATATCAGTTTCCATTGTTATTAATGATTTTACAATTAACTGATTGTATTACATGAAAGAAAAAAGAATATACTTCAATTCAATAAGTCAAGACCCAGATAATGCAAGCAGGTATTCAATTAGTTTTTAGTTAGGATTACAAAGTCTGGGCCGCATTTCATGACTTCTGGTTTCCATGGCAACAGATTAACCATTTATTTTTATTTGCATGATCTGATTTTTTCGGTGTCGTTTGAAAATTACGTCAGTATTGTCTAACCCAAATATCATGTTTCTACATCAAATCTAGCAAAAGTTATGACAAGTTGGACAGGACTTTCGGAAAACCCCTCGTATCAGTTCAGAAATTAAAGTTAAGATACCCATTATGAAAAATAAGCCTGTCCCTTGTCAACTGAAATTCCAGGTCTTCGGAATAGCTCAGTTTGAGGACCTAGCATGATTTCAGCACAGGGGTAAAACTTATTGATATACTGTCAATAAATTCTACTATTATTTACACACCCCGATTGTTGGATCAGGTGGTCTAAAAAAATTAGGCTGTACCCGAAAACGGTGACTCTATCTATCTTTCTATCTTTCTATCTTCCTTTCCTTCTATTCTATCTATTCTATCTATTCCATCTACAGAGTAGATCTATCTGGTGTTTTAAAATGGTTAAATTTCTCTTCTTTACCATACAAGTATTTAAAATACTTACTTGGCTGGTACCAAGGCGAATGCAAAAGCGAGCAGAATCTTCCAACCTCCCTTCATGGTGACTGGAGAATTTACTCAGCGAGTATGAAGCCTTGCTCATGGTTCCATCTATCTTATATACCAGCATCCTTTCACAACATCATTGTATTTCTTTTCCGAAAATGTCGTCCAGGTCAGAGTATCCTGTATAGTTGCATTTTCTAAAACACCTTCTAACGAAAGTACTGTATAATGTACAGGCGTAAAATATTTTGTTCCTTAATTTTTTTTTCTGTTTCAAGAAAGTGTAATAAATGTGCAGTGCACCCAGCACAGCTTTATTTGTTTAACCAAACCCCAAAACGTTCTGTTTACTACTATACGCAATGCTTGGGCATCAAATACGTTATCATTATTATTTTTCGTTGAGTTTTCGGAAAGCTCTGAGCATGACAGTTACCTGATATGCTGGAGTTATATAAGTTTAAGACTAAAACGTATGGTTATAAAACAATACTGTATGCAGGAGCAAAACTCAGGAATTCACTACCTCTTAATTTCAAAAGAAGTAATGATATTAATGACTTCAGGAATAATTTGAAATCTTGGAAATGCAAGGTTTTGAATTGTATGTTATGTCAGAGTTACATGTAAACTGTAGGACAAAAATAAGTTATCGCCTCTTTAGGAGGCTGGTGTATGAAGTCCTGGAGGAAAAAAATACCTTAATGGCACAAGGAAACAGTTTGTTATTCTATATTTTTGAAACAAATCAGATCAAACAAGCTCTGGGGTGACCCATTTCACTGCAATAATAAATAAGCATCAGAAGGACGGAAAACAGAGTTCACCTCTGCCAAATATAGGCCCTTTGCATGGATGTGTGACTGTCAGGCCTGATTACAGAGCCATCTCAAAACTTTTTTGGCAGTCACTTATGGGTTGTGGGTGCCTGTAATTTCAGCAGTTGTGGATGTGGCGGTCCTGAAACGGTCTTGAAATGGTCATCAGATCATGATGGATGTTGTGCCTATCTGGGTCATGGGTCGTATCTGCATGTCTGTATGGCTTTCATAAGCTTGCTGATTGTTGGCTGGGAGCAGCCCCTCCGACGTGCAACCTCATACTGGGACATGTCAGGTGCCAGCCTCCCAACTACTTATTCTCATTGCTCAAAGGGAAGTCTACCCATTGTCAGTATTCTAGCGTATCCCAACTCAGGAAAGATCAAGGAACTTTTCAGAGTGCTTTTTGTCTAGTTACGGGCAACAGATCTTAAGGAATGGCCTAATTACTGCATTTCATGACCTTTACTAGTGCAGAGGCAATAACCCATGACAAGAATATATAAACTTGACCAATACCGTAGATCATTGTTAATGTCTAGAACATTGAACACACAACAAATAAGTTTGAGGAAGTTTTTTCTTCAAATTATTTCGAATTGAAAAGTGATAACTTACTTTTGTCCTTCAGTTTACCATTAATTGTTTTATCTATTGTTATTGCTTGTTCACTTGTTTTTTATGCACCTTCGGTGACCAGCCTCTGGCTGATGTTTTTTATTGTATCAAACCAAATTGAAATAAAATTTATCCTTATCCTTATCCTTATGCTCTGAGAAAGGTCAGGTCACACCGGAGTACCCAGCACAGCTCAAAGGAAGAAAAAAGAAAGGAATAAGAGGGATTTAGGAAGAAGGAAAGGAGGGAAGAAAGGAGGGAAGAAGGGAGGAAGGAAAGAGATAGAAAGGCATAGTTATGGCTAGTTCTCACGGAGACGTAACAGAGGGTTTAAGCGACGGCGTTTCTTATATTTCCAGGAAAGGGCAAAGATTTGAGCATGTTCGCCGTCAATTTTGGCTTTACGGCGCAACAGGAACAGCATGCGTCGTTTTAAGAGGTCTTTCTACGCAATTCCTAGAAATTTGACGATGCAGGAAAAAAAGATTCAACCGGTTGAATCTTTGCGAGGAAAGAAGTGGTGAAGCAAGAAGAAGCGTAAAAAGAAATCAGTGCGCGCCGCAGATTTTTAAAGTTGCGACGCACAAAGAAGAGCTTCGACGCAGAAACAGCAGTGTAGCAGAAAGCTCTTGCTTCATGTCACATGTTTCAGACACGCGTCGCGGAAAGTCACATGTTCGACGCACGTGAGAGGGTGCGCGCCGCGTCTTTTGGACCCCCAATGCAGCAGACAGAGTGGCGCCTGAGTGCATGCGTTGTTCTATTTTTAGCATCAACCCTTTGTCTGCGTGTCACCCTCTTTTTGCGCAGCGGCTGGGGCAGCAGCAGCGAAGCAGGGGGGGCGAAGGAGGGGGAAAGAGGCGGTCCGCACCCTGCATATATATAGAGGAGGCCAGTTTAGAGCACCATAC
Organism: Platynereis dumerilii; assembly: GCA_026936325.1. Lineage (NCBI taxonomy): Eukaryota > Metazoa > Annelida > Polychaeta > Phyllodocida > Nereididae > Platynereis > Platynereis dumerilii. The sequence goes on from JAPTHN010000173.1 coordinate 212,838, forward strand.
CCACTCAGACCTTCGACCAGAACACACCTATAATCCACGACACTATTATCAACTGCTACATTTGCTGCTACTTTTGTTGCTACAATTGTACTTTTGCTGCTACAACATGGGACCAAAGAGGAGAAAGGGCACCGTCGTCACCAGGGCACCAACCAAGCTCAGCACCAGGTCAACACTTCACACTCCTGGGAGCACTCCAGTGACAACTCCAGCTACAACTCCAGCTGCAACTCCTCTCCATGACCCTTCAGATGCTGCAGTGACTGCCTTCTTCACTAAAGCCATGGCAGACATCTCTCTACCTGGGCTCTACACCTCCACTACAGCTGGCAGCCAGACGAAGACCACCACTTCAACCACCAAAGCCACTGTCGTCAGCGAGACCATCTTCGAGGGCCGGCCAGAAGACAGCACAGACGAAGATTCATCAGTTGAACTGTTTGAAACTGATGAAGGAGACAAGCCTGCTGCCAAGTCTGCTGACAAGCCTGCTGCCAAGCCTGCTGCCAAGCCTGCTGCCAAGCCTGCTGACAAGCCTGCTGACAAGCCTGCTGCCAAGTCTTCCACGGGTCTTCCAGAGCCTACTGCCAAGTCTACTCCAAAGAAGACTCCAAAGAAGACTCCAAAGAAGACTCAGACTCCGAAGAAGACTCAGACTCCGAAGCAGACTCCCAAGAAAATGCAAGAGAGCCAGCCTGTTCTTGCTCTAGACAGAGTGGCCATCCATGAGGACACCTTCGAGGAGGAAGAAGAAGACTCTGCTGATGAGACCCCTGCAGCTGCTGCTGAAGCCAAGTCCAAGGGCAAGAAGGGCAAAGGGAAGGCCCCCAAGAAAAACATCCGGAACAACCTGGGCATCACATCTGACCAAGAAGATGACCTCATCAACTGGTTCAGAGAGCATCCTGTCCTCTACATGAAGGGCTCCAGAGGCTACAAGGGGAACGAGAAGCTGCTGCTGGACTCAGAAAAAGCCAAGGAGCTGGGACCCAAGTACACCTCCCAGGACATCTTCAACTGGAGGAAGACAGTCCGCACTCACTTCTCCAGACTCGTCAGGCCTGAAGCTTCAGGATCCGCCAGGAAGGAGACGCTCACAGAGAGGGACCAGTACATCCTGAACAACAGTTACTGTCGGTTCCTGAAGGACTCCATCGTCCACAAGCCAGGGAAGGAGCTGTCCGCCATCTCTCAACTGTCTGCCAACCGGCCAGCCTCAGACTCCGAGGACAGCTACAACCCTGAGGATTCCCTGCCAGCTTCGTATGACATGCCGGACATGCCACCTGAACAGCCAGCACAGGACAGACCTGAGAGCCAGCAGTCCCAAGTCTTCCCTGGAGCACCAAAGCCTGGAGCCGCTGCCAAGGGAACCAAGAGGAAGGCCCCAGCAGAAGAAGCCATGCACTCCGCCATGAACGTCATCGCAGGCAGCATGCAAGCCATGTCCTCCGCCAAGAAGATCCTGAAAGGCTCTGGCTGCAAGATGTGCCCCGACCACCAGGAGTTGACACCCGACCAGGAGTACTGGAGGATGAAGTGCCAGGACCTCTACCACGTGGGATGTCACGCCAGCCCTGAAATCAGGAGGAAGATGGTCAGGACCATTGCAGAGGCCGCCCTCTACTGGGATGATGAGGCCAGCCGCCAGTCAAAACAGCATCAGGAGCACACCTTCCAGCCTCCTCATCCTCCTCAGCGCCTGCAGATGCCACCTCCTCCTCATCCTCCTCCTTCTTCGACGTATGTGCCATCCCACCACCAGCAGCACCACCACGCTTCCAGCAGCAGCCATCACTACCACCACCACCAGCCCAGGGAAGGAGGATCCTCCAGGCAGACTCCCAGCTACACCGTGATGCAGCCCAGCCCATCCTCCATGACACTGATGATGGATGCTCAGGAGAGCCCTGAGAAGTACGGCTACCCCCCTGGACCCAGCTTTGGTCAACCGGCCGCCCATCACCAGCACCAGCCTTCCCCTTCGGCCAGTTGGACTGACAATCTCCTTTCTCCACGAAAGTAGAAGATGCAGCAAAGACAGCAAAAAACCTCGGCCCTTTTAAGGGCCACCAAATCCTCCCAAAAGGGCAGGCCACGTACACATCTTATGTTGACAAAAAAAAAGAGCTTGTGTTGACCGAAAAGAGCCAAAAAAGAGCAAAAAAAACGTTGACAATCCCCCAAAAAAAAAGTCCCCCAAAACAAAAGTCCGGTCCTGGCCTTCATTAAAAGTAATCACCTTCATAAAAGCAAGGTGCTAGTTCCCCCTTTCTTTGCCCCAAAACATACCAAGTGCAGCACTAGTACAAGTGCTGCATTCTTTGGTATAAACATATTTTTATTGCACTAGTACAAGTGCATGAATTTCTTAATTAAAATGTAATGCACTAGTACAAGTGCTTTGCTTTTAAAACTTGTGTTGGTTGGTTGCACTAGTACAAGTGCATCACTTTGTAATTTCACTTGTCTAGGGCAAGTGGCAGGTAGATAGCTAGATAGCTAGCTAGATAGATAGATAGATAGATAGCTAGATAGATAGCTAGATAGATAGCTAGATAGATAGATAGATAGATAGCTTGATAGATGGAACACAATGCTCGTTACATATATACACTGCAGCAAAAGAAAAGCAGTTGTCGTCACTTTGCAGGAATTGGACTTGGATAGATAGATAGATAGCTAGATAGATAGCTAGATAGATAGCTAGATAGATAGATAGATAGATAGCTTGATAGATGGAACACAATGCTCGTTACATATATACACTGCAGCAAAAGAAAAGCAGTTGTCGTCACTTTGCAGGGATTGGACTTGGATAGATAGATAGATAGCTTGATAGATAGCTAGATAGATAGATAGATAGATAGCTTGATAGATGGAACACAATGCTCGTTACATATATACACTGCAGCAAAAGAAAAGCAGTTGTCGTCACTTTGCATGGATTGGACTTGGATAGATAGATAGATAGATAGATAGATAGATAGATAGATAGATAGATAGATAGATAGATAGATGGATGGATGGAGGGATTGATTGATTGATTGATTTTTGGGCTTGTTTTGTCAACATAGGATGTGTACATGGCCAGCTCAATTGGGAGGATTTGGTGGCCCTTAAAAGGACCTGGGGTTTGTTGTTTTGAATGCATCTTCTTCAGATTTTCTCCAACTGCCAAGGGACACTTCCTGCCGGACTGTTGACCCAGTCACGTAGGTAGTCTCGAGCAGCCTTGGCATCTCTGGAGGCATTTCCGTGTCGAAGTGGTTCTCCTAGGTCATGCAATTGACGGTCTCCCCTCCAAACTCCTTCAGCGACGTCATGTGTCTGTGGATCTTCTCTGTCCATCACTTCATTGTCACGGGCATGGTGGACGCCTACTCTGTCTCGCAGAATGTTGTGTAGAACACAAGCAGCCATTGTAATATATGTCACTCTTGTAGGTCGTTGGGGCATGGTGGTCAGGAAGCATCTGAACCTGTGTGACAGCAGACCGAAGGCATTCTCCACCACTCTCCTGGCTCTTGAAATCCTGTAATTGTAGACTCTGGAAGGAATGTCAAGGTTCTTTCTTGGCACTGGTTTGAGCAGCCATGTCTTCAGGGGAAATGCCTCGTCACCCACGATGTAATATGGGAAAGGATTGTCTTCTGTGCCAGGTAGAGGTTCTGGAGGTGGTAGGCCTAGATCTTCCTCGTCCAGGAGTTGTCGAAGTACTGTGTCCCTGAAGACGCCGCCATCAGATGCACTTCCTTGACAGCCAGCCTGCACATAGATGAACTTGTAGTCGGCATCAACGAGGGCCATCAGGACAATGGAGTGAAATCCCTTGTAGTTGTAGAACAAGGAGCCTGCAGCCTTGGGACATCGGATTGCGACGTGCTTGCCATCCAGAGCTCCAATGCAGTTGGGCAAGTTCCATTTCGTCTCAAAAGCCTTGGCTATCTCCTTCCATCTTTCAGGCTGTGTGGGTAGTGCCAGCTGTCTTTCGAAGGCATGAACGATGGCAAGGCAGACCTCAGGGATGAAGTTGCAGATGGTGTTGGGTGCCACACGGAAAGCATAAGCTAGGGACTTGTAGCTGTTTCCTGTTGCCATGTACCGCAGGGTGATAGCCAACTTCAGACCAGGTTCCAAAGCCCTCCTCATGTTGGTGTCTTGCTTAGCGATGAGTGGTCCAACAGCTTCCAGGATTTCAGCAAAGATGGCAGGGGGCATTCTAGTGTAGTTGTAGTAGCCGGACACGTCACGCACTTGCAGTTCAGGCAGCAGTTGATGGAAGTGACCATGTTGTTCCCTCTGCAGCAACCAGTTGCGAATCCACCACCTTTTCTGTCTCCTGGCCCTCCTCCTCCTGTGTCTCAAATAGACAGCTCCGATAGCAACAGCAGCAGCACCAGCCACAACAATAATTTCTTCTTCATTCATCATGCATATGTTCAGTAGGCAGTCGTTGTGTTCTCATTGAAGGGCAATCAGCAAATGAAGCAAGGAGGTCCTCTGTGTCCCTTTTTATAATGACCAAAAGTGACTCCTGCAGCAGCGAAACACACTTTGCCGCAGCGCTGCAACAACAGACGTTCGTCGATGCTTAAGAGACCTTCGTCGCTGCTTAAGGCAAGGACGACGAAGAAGGTCAGCATCGACGCGCCTGTAATGTCCTCGGCGCTTTATGAATGCATGTGCGACGATGAACCATCAAGTTACGCAGTAACAAGTCCCTAAATGCGGCGTTGCATCCTTACAGTCTTCGGCGAGGCTGTCATTTTCAGCGACGCATCTTACCTCAGGTGTACGCCGAAGGTTTCCTGATGCGTCGCAGGTCGCCAATTTCAGACGTAGCTGCCTCACAACCATCAGCGGCGTAAGAGGAAACAACATTGGGCGAAGTAAAAGCAGCCTCGCCGAATTCCAAAACAAAGTGCGACGCGTCTGTTTGGAACTGCGCTGAGGAAAGAGAGGCGGAACGCGGCGAAGAAAGCTTAAGCAGCGCCGCGGACACCTCAAGACTCACCGCGGCTACTAACTTTAAGCGTCGCACATGACACTAATTGATTACGTAATGTGCCAAAACCAACGTTCTACGCCACAACTTTCCAAGAAATGACTTCTCTTGATGCGTCGCTCTCAAATCGCCGTCGTGAGAACCAGGCATTATAGATAGAAAGAAAGAAAAATAGAAAAAATATATTTTGATTAGGAAGTACATCCTTCCTGGAGATAGAGAAACCTCTCAGCTTTCCAAAAAGAGATCTGCCATTTATATCAACAGAATAGATCACTTTGTAAATTATTGGCCAATACCACTGAAGCCTGTACACGTACACATCATACCCATGTACCTTCACTGGAATATTATGAATTTCCGAGTATCTATAGCAGATAATTTTCCAGAAATTAGGATAGGGAGGGAGCCAGAGGAGGGAGGAGGTTGACTTTCAGAGATTCTTTCCAAGACTGGTTTTATTCTTTTGAAAGTACTTCTAAAAGCTAGATTGTTTGGTTAAAAAGAAATCAGGTGAGAATTGCAAAGATTTATGAACTGATGAGTGAGGATGCTTGAATAGTAAAATGAATGAAAATGAATAGGAGCTTGCACCTTTGTCAAATATGGTGTATAGGGATATGATATCATTAGAGAGCTTTGCAGATTATCGGTCCAACCAGTTTCAAATTTAACATTCAACTTGGTTTTGTGATATCACTGACTTAAAAATGTTTTAATAATCTTGTTTTTGTCAGTTATTGAAGGATCAGTTCATTCAACATTATATCTTATACCATTCGACACCTCTGTCAGCCAATCACATTACAATATTTCAGGGAAATACAATGTAATTCCCATATTCTTTGTTGTCCAGTTATCCTCTCATGTTTGACTGTTTGAGTGTTTGTCTCATGGTATAAGCCAGTTATCCACCTTGGGATCAGGAATATGTGTTTATCACACCTCGGCCTATATATAAAAGGCCTTGGGTGATAAATCACATATTCCCTCTCCCGTGGTGAATAACCTTTACATATCTGACTGCATAGATGTGAATAAACCAACAAATTGACTAATTTAATGTATGTTCCCAAATAAGAAGATTAGGAGACCAACAAGTAACTGTTATTAATGACGTGGGTATAAAATACAACAGGTTTCATGTGAATAAGTTATATGCAAAATGACTTGTGTCCTAAAATGTAAAAAATGGCAGATGTCAAAAATTCAGTTTTCAGTGGATCATTAGTTGCTTTATGTGCTAATATGAGTAAATATAAAAGAATGTGTGTACTCTTTGTGTTAATTTTGAAGCTTGAGACATATGTCAAGGTCAAACAGAAACATTTGTTTCAATAGCCATATTTGTATGTATATCCCCAAATAGTAAGTGTCAATGACGTGGTAAAGCCAGTTTGCAAATTGAAAAGACAAAAATAAAATATTCTTCTGGACTGAAAATCTGACAAGAGCTCTAATGCACGGTATTCACTCTTCAGGGAATCCCTCCGGTTACACCCAGGGCGCACTTGCTTATGACAGAAACTTTACAATTACCATGGTAGTTTTAAAATTTTAATTGTATTAGAGCTGTTTGTAGATTAGCAGTCCAAACAGTTTAAAAATCAAACTTGGTCGTGTGATGTCACTGGCTGAAAAATGTTTTGTTTGTGACAGTTATGGTTAATCAGTTGATTCAGTGCTTATCATATCTCCTGTCATAGGTGACAATAAACAAACTAATTAAATGACTTAAGGTACTTAATCAAATAAGAAGATTAGGAGAACAAAAACTGTCAATGATGTGGCAAAGACAGTTTGCAAATTGAAAATAAGAAAATACATTTTTCCAGTGGACCGCCAATCTGCAAAGAGCTCTAACGATAGGTTGAAGCATTGTAACTTTTACTTTCCATTTTTGCCCAAAATTCCAAAAGATGTTCTGATGGATATTTGAAAATCGTTTGCCATTCTTCTTTTAGAAGTTTTTGGCTCTATTCGTCATAACTCTGAGCTGCTGAGTCACCAGTGAACCCAGTGTCCTCAATATTGCCTAGTTATGTTATGACGATGCCACAATGGCCTGTGTCACCATGATTGCTCTGCTTTTGACGTCACTTGTTTTTACCCAACAATATGAAATTCCCCCGACCACTTCTTTTTTTCACTTCTTTCTTGTGAAAACATTATTTATTGTAGTACTGGCCAATGGAAATTTGGTAGCGAGCAGTCCTGAGAGGGAAATATATTCATGTCTCATAATTTTCTGCTTGGTAAGGGAAAGACGATTGTTACACCCAATAGGCTTGACCTGCCCGATCACTTGATTGGGCGGCCTTAGTCAACCGTATTGGCATCATACTATTAATTCATGGACCCCTCACACTACTGATTATTCAGTTCTGAAAATTTGCAAGCAGCCTTCCTACATGGTCCACCATGTCGTTAGCTGGGTTTCGTGTGTCTCTGCTTTCTGGCAAGGCTTTTAGAATTTTCAAAATTATCCCAAAGGCTTTCTTTCCCAATCAAGTGAAAGGGCATCTTTTAAAGGCTTTGCCCAAAGACTTGCTCTTGGCCAAAAGGCTTGCTTTCCCGATGAAGTGATTAAGCATACTTTGCCAAAAGGCTTGATCTGGGCAAAAAAGGCTTGATGAATAGTTCCCTGACCTTTTCCAAAGTCTTGAACTACCAAAATCACTCTTCGTCAAAGGGCCAGCAATCCGTTGGCCCAGTCGTCCTTTTTGTGCCTGAAGAGTAACTGTTGACTATGTGAAATATTCGCCAAGTTCAGTGACTGTTTGAGGGGAGGGGGTTTGGCTGCCAATTCTGCTGACATATAGTATACCTTCATAGTCAAATTTGCTATGAATGTGTCAAATTTACCATAAAGAAACTTATATTAATTTGTTTTTGAGAAAAAAATTATATACTTAAAAACTTGAAGTTGTTATTTTACATTTTATTATCTTTTAAATTTTAAATAAATAATAATTGAGGATTTGAACTGATGATATGCCAAACCTATTTGATTGAGCTGGCAAGAGTCCAATCTACCAACTGAGCTAACAAGGACACACTGGTGAGTGACTATAATACAGTTTTTGGGTCCTCGAAATTCATTCCAAGACCATTGTCGTTAGATTAATTTCCTATCAACAGGCAAAGTTGGTGTATACACAAAAACATTTCACAGACAAAATGAAAACCCAAACTAATGTACCCTTGTGATTAAAGTGGTATTTCTGCTTCCCTGGGTACAATATTGTGCTTCTCAGTGCTTTAATTGACTTTCATTCAATGTATTTCTGATAGCTGTCAACTCTTCACACAAAAACTGGTTCTAAATAGTTGACTGTGCTGCCCTCTTGTGCATAGTGACAGCACACCGCATTACCACAGTTGCATGCAGGTTCATTTAATAAATAAAAACAAAAACAAAGTAACTTTCTTATAATATCTAATTGTGGCTTATTCAGTTTTGATAAATATTTTCTTGGGAATTTTATGTCAAAGTGTTTGAAGTTTAGTGGGGATTCTTGCTCAATAAATAAACAATAAAATGTTTACATATAGATGCAGTTTCATGAATTTAATCTTCCCTCTTTTTTTTCATACATAACTCAATAGAAAATTAATGTGGTACAAATTATGGTATAAACCAAGGACCCTATGCATGAATGGCATGCTATTTTTAAACTACCGGTACAAGTGCCACCAGAGGCACTGCACGGCAGTGCAGGTGGTCAGGTGAGCTATTTTTAGACCATGCTGCTTCAGGTAGATGGATGATCAATGATTTATCATGTATACTGCCTAGGATGGGATTGGATAGGACAGAATATGATCACCCAACTTCCTAGCCCCCTTCCTGACACCCCTGCTCCCTCCACTGTTTGCTCCTTGAAGCTAGACAACTTGTGACCTAAAAATAGCTACAGTACAACCCAATAAATTTTCCGAAATCCCATGCCCTCAGGAAGATGCCATCACTTCCAACAACTCACATCTATGCTAGAGCACTCAGTTGCAGTCACTTCCATGCCCTTTAGGGGAAACCCCCTACACTGCTGTCCTCTGGTGCTAATTAAAAGCAACAGCAGTTAGGGCTGTTGATTTAAATCTTGTTGCTTTGCTCAGTGTTTAACAATTATGTTGGTACATCTATTTCTTCACTAAAGTTAATTAAACATGCATCGTATGTAACCAGCCAAAAGTATATATTTGTTTGATGCTTTTTTTTTATGTCAATAAAATCCTGTATATATATATAATGATGTCCTGAGTGTCATGGTGACTGGTTATTGAAGACCAGGGTATTTTCCTCATAATGTGGATGATTTTTGAGTAAACAAATCTACCTTTTTTTGCATGAATATGACACAATCAAAATAGGTGTGTTAAATACTGTGTTTACGCACCAAAAATAGTGATCAACCTTTTAAAATATTTTATATCATGCATTAAAAAACTTATTAGCTCCTGTGATCATCGAGTTTGCTGTTTATATAAGCTGCTAGAGCTTAATAGCCTCAGAATAAGAAGACAATTTTGATGGGGGAGGGTAGCTCGATCAGTTGGTTGCACCCTCAGCTTGCAATATTTTTCATCCTCGGCATAGTACATTGCCATCGGGTATTTTAATAACTGTGGAAAATTGTTTGTCCATCCGGCGGACTGTCTGACTGGCGGGGTTGGCGCCGTTGCACATGAGTATTGGAAACTGCGCTAAAACTATTCTTGTCCCGATTAGTCTCCAAAGGGAATAAATATACCAGACATAAAGCCCCAATCTTCCATCCATCCATTATGAAGACCTAGGACCCATAAGACATTAAAAAATGTGATGTAAGGTTGTAATTATTAGCATTTGAATCAAACTTGATTTATAAATTCTCATACACTGAATTGAATTATACTCTGAATTGAATTATGCATTGAATTGAATTAAACCGTCTCAAGGAGCCAAGTGCAGTGGAGAATTAAATCCCCCCTATTAATATGCAGTGTGCCAGCTTGTTCATTCATTAGCACATGGGAACACATCTTGAAAAGACTATCAAGTGGGGAACATATAGGAAAGAGAAATGAAACATCTAGTTCATAGCTACATGTACAGCATTTGAACATAACTGGTATCAATGAAGGATTATATTTGAGTGCATTATGTATTTATATATAGTTTTTAACCACAAAACGTCTGAATTGGACAATAGGTAGTGTCAGCAATTTGTGTTGGTCTCAGCAGGATTTTTGCACTATTTGAAAGATGTTTCAAGTACAAAGTATCATAATTGTTATGAATGGTAGTGCTAAATTTATATACACACAAGTTGCACTTTCAAAAAGAACATGTACATGGTTAGTACAAAATGTTTATTAACTACGAATGTACTGGTACAGGACTTGGTATTGCAGAGAAATCCTGGTAATTATTTCTATAATTGTTAAAAATAATGGGAAAATTGTGAAATTCTCATTTGTTACTAAAATATATGGATATCTAATAAAACTTTCACCACAGGAGGTTGGGTTCAAACCTGGCAACTGAATGGCCATTTCTGAAGATTTTTTTCAAGAAACTTAAAAAACAAATCAAACTGTGCTCTTCTCTGTACATTCCCAGCTGAAGTAATAACTTATACACAGTTACAGAAGACTCCAGTATATCTCAGATTTGCAAATTTCCATACACCATTTGGAATTCGAACACCAAGGATGTTGAAGCGGCACTTCTGGAACTTAAAAAGAACAATATATGGTTTCATTAATTTTATTGACTTTTGATGCACAATAGTTATGGATTACTTAAATTTTCTGTCTATTATTTTAGAATTGAGGTAATTCTGCAATTAACAATTGATGGTACATATACGCTTTTATGTGGAAGTGACATTAAATTGCAAACCAAAAAATGAAATTTCGAACTTGATGAATGGTAATTTTTAGTAAATCTTCATATTCCTATGAAAATCGGATTACATTACATATGGGAATATATAGAACCTACAGCAAACCGTTTGAAATGGCATAGAACTACAATTAGAGCTCAAATCACACAATACTTATAATGAAACCTGAGATTAATCCAGCTCCTGGTAGCCAATTAAACTGTGAACTTTCTGCATCACAATTAGCCACAAGTATGGATGCTCCAGAACAACATGAGAATGTTGTAAACACTGGACACCTGACCAGACCCCCTGAACCTGACACTCATGAACCTGAAAAATATGATAATTCAGTTGGTAACAATAAAGGGGTCACTAATGATGAGAACATATTGAGGAGGCGAAATAATAGCACCGGCAGAACGGTTGTATCCCTCATTTTCCAAGAGTCGACGGAATCGGCTACAATGAGGGAGAGGGAAGCGCAACGGAAGAACGATCTATGGTATGTATTTTCCACTAAAATTTGGGGTTATAGAATGGTTAAGTGTATACCAGGAAGCATTTCAATTTTATGCAAAAAGCTTTACTTGAAACAGACAAAACGGACATGAGCCGGTTTCCATATAAAGTTTTTGTGTACATTTGGGTACATTTGGTTTCTTTTAAATTTCCCTTATTTTGAAGCCAATCTCTGTGATCTCATAAAGATGATGGTGTGTCAAAGTTTCAGCCAAATGTTCACTATTTAGAGTTTGCACAAAGCCATTGAAGTATAACATGATATTACCCATTGGCAAACTGTAAAATCATCTATATTTACAAATCTTGCAATGGTGATTGATTATTTTCATCTTATGACATTTTTTGTATCGATATCTTAATCTGTAAAAAAAAACTTACATGTAAGTATACTTCACAGTACATCGATTCATCAAGGTTAGGAAAATCTAGTGCGAAACTTTTTCCGTGTGAAACGTCATCAAAAATTGTGTACAATCTCAAGAGAGGACTCAATGCAAAACTTGGCCTAAAATCCTTAATAAACGTCCGATTTTCAAAATTTAAAAACCTACATATATCAAATCAACTCCTCCGAATTCAATGTACTTATTCATTTTCCTCTATTTGCAATATTAACTTCGCAAAAAACCATTTCGGCGCATTACGCAGCAGTGATGCAAAGTTCCAGTGACCACAGCAAACCAGTGGCAGATTCATGTTTTTTTTTTTGGTGGGGGGGGGGTATTTTTCAGGCCTGATCAACATCACACACTATTAAATAGTACTGAAAAACATGTACACTGTGCATGTGTGAACAATTAAAAAACTAATAGGCTATCCAAACAGGTGATTTTAAATATATATCAGAAGTTTTTTTAAAATTTTTTGTACAAATCCTTGTTTATTTATATATTTTCACGAAATAAGGGGAGGGGCTCTGGATTTTTTCAAAGGGTATTTATTTCATAGAAATGCCTACTTTAAGATATTAAAACCTTTTATTACATGCCACATACCCTCAGGTTCATGGTAAGATCGATACAGTACCCTTTTTTAAGGGTACTTTTCTTGTTTTAGTAGGCCTATGTTTAGGGTGCCCATGCAATTATTCAGTATTAATATTATTTTTGACTTGCAAAGTTTTATAGCAGATCAGGAGGGATTTCCTAAAAATTGGGTCGTCTTTCACTAGGTAAAAATAATCAGTTGAACACAACCTCCCGATATAACTTACCAAATTTGTCATATGTAGGCTTAAATACCAAAGAGAACACAAAATATATTCTCTTCAGATAAATCTCCCAGTGTTTTCAGTTGTGGAAAGGGGAAATAAATTGTTGCTCATAAATATGGAATACTTTAACATTCCCCATTGAAATTTATAACTTGAGCAACTTCTGCTGGAGCACATGATGGTCTGATTCAATGGTAACGACCTCCAATGACTGCTAAAGGGAAGAACATGCTGTAGTTTAGAACGCATGCCACAGCGTTAACCCCAGGAAAAGTTACAGCAGCACGAAATATGGAAATTTAGGGGGGTTTTTTAGCGGTGCATTAAACCAAAAATTTTTAATTCTTGCAAAAAATGTAGTTAAGGCTTTCAAAGAGTGATTAGAGAAGACGCCTTGACCTTTACAATGGACCTTGCTAACATTCATGCCCTGAAATTTACATTTATAAATTTGACACTTTTTCCAAAAAAATATTCCATATTTATGAGCAGGAGTGTATATTATAAATTTCAACTACTTACTTCAACCTCTAAATATTAATTGATTTGGCTGAAATTCTGTATGTGTTTGTTTTGCCAATGTGGTTTTACATTTTCACTTTAAGGAGATTTCATTCTTTGCACATAAATGTTCACTTTCAAATAAGGTGTTTAAGGAGATTTCACTTTTTGCATAAAATTTTGGAGCACCCCAACCTACCTGGTATACCTACCTTCCTGTCTGTCTACCTACCTTCATGCCAAGTGCCTACATGTATATTACAAATGCATGAATTTACATGTGCATATACCTCTCTAAGTTACACTCCTGCATTTGTTTAGTAAACACCAATTTACTTGCTGAATTGACATTCCTTTCCAAGAAAATGACGGCCAAATATCTATGAATATCTTGTCTGATGAATTTAATGAGATGGTTCATCAGATAGATCAAAGCGTAACAGTTTACATGCAAATTATGTCCTCAGGCTATTGGGCTCAGGTTTAGGAAAGTCCTATCAATGTATGACCTTGCCTTCATTAAATGTCAATTTGTGAAATCTGAATGAATGTTGGCCCTTCTGAATTGACAATCTAATCTGAACGATCATATCATAATAAGCATGCGATTGTACTGGAGGTCCCTCAATCAGGGAAGGGATACATAATTCTCAAAATATTACAAATGCTCAAAGGAAGATGGATTTTGTACTTCAACACAATGATAAAAGGTAACATTTAATGCTTTCTGTAATAATAATATTTAATTCATTAAATCAATTTTATTATTGAACAAGCTTTATTTGTTCAAGTCATGAGAACGACAAAGGTATATAGTCTGTAATTTCAGTAAATATTTGTCAAGGACAGAACATGCGATAATTCAAGGAACACTTTTAATGGTGTCTCACATTTCAGAGCATACATACCGCTGCTGTCCCATAAAATACAATTTTTCTATACCAAAAAGTTCTCTTGCATATTTTCTCAAATCGCTGTCCTCAAACTACAGAGTTTTCAGAGGCACAATTAAGCATATCCATGCAGTTATGTTTTCATCATTATACCATTCGACACCTCTGTCAGCCAATCATGAGCCAGTATTTCACTTCAATAAAACCCATATTCTTTGTTGTTCAGTTATCCTCCCATGGGAGAATAATAAGTGAAGCTGTGAAAAAACACAGCAACAAAAGACAAATTTCGGTTTTGTCTTATGGTATAAGCCGGTTATTCACCGCGGGATCGGCAATATGTGTTTATCACAGCTCGGGCTAATGCCCTCGCTGGATAAATCACATATTGCCTCTCCCTAAGTGAATAACCTATACTTGTGTACCTAGAGCTTGATTTCCAGGAAAACTCCTCACTCTCAGAAAATTATCCATGCATTTTCAGGAAAATTTAGTCCTTTAGTTTCACGACAATTTATCATCTGGGTGTGTCAGGTCATTTCGTAAGTAAGAATAAAAGTGGTGGGGATTTGGGTGCAAAACCCCAACCACTGGCAGAAATTTGCCCCACCAGTAAGTGCCCTTTGATTCTAAATTTCACACTAAAATTGCCGAAATGTAGCAATATCCAGTACAACTTGAGGTATATCCATGAAATTTAAATCTATAATTAATTGATTTTTTTATTTGTGAGAATACTTCAATTTGAAATCTTTTCGCCACGCACGTCACATTTCTATGGGTGTGTCATTTCACTCATTTTGGAAAACTGATGTCGATTTCCCAGTAATACACTGTTAAGGTGGTGTTTCTAATACCTTTACTATACCACATAAACAACAGATCTATATCTGAATCAGATTATATTATAATTTTCATTAGATCTGTCAGATCGTCCAATAGGCCTGAATTCAGCACTGTAAAATCTTAGAGCAAACAGTAACATGACAGACGGATTATCTGAAAACATCAAGCTGTGTTAGCTCAAAGGAATTGTGCAACCATCTCACTCAATAATTTTAGCTTACTCAGTTCACCCAAATTCCACAGTGACATCACAATTCTAAGTTGAAAGTTGATTTTTAAACTGTTTGGGCCGCTAATCTGTAAAGATCAATAAGTTACTCAACCTTGAGTCACCAGTTATTGATTGCTTATTACCCTAGCAAAAAGTTTCATTTATATAAATTTGACTTTCCAGGAGGGCCATTTAAAAAAAATGGGCCAAAACCGGCTTTTGGGCCAATTTTGGCATTTTGAAATCAAGAATATAGTGCATATTTGAGGAATTCTAGCTCTCCATTGATACTAGTTATAGCCAAAAACTAAACTCGGTTTACTTTCTACATTCATTAATAACATTTGTGCAAGTTTATATTTTTCTCTTGTTAAATTTCATATCTGCAGACCCCAATTAATTAGGCTGTGTTTTCTTGACTTCTGCAAATTTGAAAATGTGCAAAAATTGCAAATATGTATCCACAAATTTCCAGTCTGAACACGCCTACCCTGATATTCCATTATATGTGGCTTAAAATATGGCTATTCCTGAATATATTTCATTAAAAAAATCACGGTTATTCCTATACACTTTTCCTATAGAGCATTGGCAAATGAGCATATTTTTGAAAAAGTCAAAAAACGTTAAAATCTCCCTAAGAAACACGCTAATAGCAAACCTACCCCTACCTTTTCAGTAATGATAAATATATCACCTTAAAGAACACCATTAAACACAAATATTTCATGAAAAAAATCATTGTTAGCCAGTTAGGCTTTTCTTACACAGCCTCAGCAAATAGGCATTATTTTAATTTCTTCAAAATGGCGCAAAAACGGCAAAAATGGCCAAAATTGCTCTCAGTTACTTCCATATAGCAAGTCGCCTTACTAATTTCTCTGTAAAGTTAGTCATACAACCTTAAAGAAAACCATTTAGTACTCTAAATTCTTTAAAAAAATTATGGTTAGCCCTATTGAATTTCCTATAGAGGCTCAACAAATAAGCATTGTTCAATGTCCTCAAAACAGTGTAAAAAAAGGCAAAAATCGCAGAAAATTGCTCTGAGTAACACCCATATAGCAAGCCTTTCATAACTTTCTCAGAAAAGCCAGTAATACAGCCTTAAATATTACCATTTACTGTACACATTTCATTTTAAAAAATCAAGCTTTGACTCCTAGCCTTTTTCCATACAGCCTCAGAAAGTAGGCATTATTTTGTTGAGGCTCTATAGGAAATTCAATAGGGCTAACCATAATTTTTTTAATGAATTTAGGGTACTAAATGGTGTTCTTTAAGGTTGTATGACTGACTTTACAGAGAAATTAGACAGCGACTTGCTATATGGAATTAACTGAGAGCAATTTTGGCCATTTTTGCCGTTTTTGCGCTATTTTGAAGAAATCAAAATAATGCCTACTAGAATGCCCGTTGGAGCCATCCATCCATCTATCTATCTATCTATCTATCTATCTATCTATCTATCTATCTATCTATCTATCTATCTATCTAAAAAGTAACTATCTATTCATCTATCTATCCATCTATGCAAGTATCCATTGATGTATGAGTGAGGAAGACTGAAGCTATACGTTATGTAGCATTGAGAGTTTATGAAATGGTAGGCAGAGTGGCAATTGTGTGAGGATTTGGTGGAAGAACAGTGTTTTGACAATTAGACTGTAGCATCATCAATGTTCATGTTTTGTTGGCCCCGAAGGGTGGAGGTCCTTCTTGATTGAAGGGAAATAGATCTGTTTAACATAAGTTGACATCTTAGTATAACATACAGAGCAAAGCCCGCGAAAATGCTTGGTGTCTACTGAGGGACAGCTGAGGCTGTTGCTTTAGTGGCTGTCCCTCCCTGCGAAATACATTGCTTCATTTAGAAGAGCAGGGGGAGTTGGTGCAAGTAAAGAGAGTATCAAAATGGCGTTGCAGAGGTGCATGAAGGACTTTCGTGAAAAGGGCTGGACAAAAAGTAGATTTGGAAGAAATAAGGGAGGACTTCTGGACATTTTATGAGCCACACTCAAAGGCAATGTCAGTACGAAGCTTCATGCAAAATCCAGTGAGCGTGGCTAGAGCAGGGGTGGAGGAGTAGAGGTGACATCAAAGTGGAAGAGATAGACTTTTAAGAGTAGGATTTGCTGAGGCTGCGTAAGAAAAGCCTAATAGGCTAACAATGATTTTTTTCATGAAATATTTGTGTTTAATGGTGTTCTTTAAGGTGATATATTTATCATTACTGAAAAGGTAGGGGTAGGTTTGCTATTAGCGTGTTTCTTAGGGCGATTTTAATGTTTTTTGCCTTTTTCAAAAATATGCTCATTTTCCAAGGCTCTATAGGAAAAGTGTATAGGAATAACCGTGATTTTTTTAATGAAATATATTCAGGAATAGCCATATTTTAAGCCACATATAATGGAATATCAGGGAAGGCGTGTTCAGACTGGAAATTTGCGGATACATATTTGCAATTTTTGCACATTTTCAAATTTGCAGAAGTCAAGAAAACACTGCCTCATTAATTGGGGTCTCCAGATATGAATATTAACAGGAGAAACATATAAACTTGCAAAAATGTTATTAATGAATTTAGAAAGTAAACCAAGTTCAGTTTTTGGCTATAACTAGTATCAATAGAGAGCTAGAATTCCTCAAATATGCACAATATTCTTGAATTCGAAATGTCAAAATTGGTCCAAAAGCCGCTTTTGGCCCATTTTTTTTAAATGGCTCTCCTGGAAAGGCAAATTTATATAAATGAAAACTGATGGTCAGATTTTTCGTCTATCAGTTGTGGTAACACCTCCACCAAATTTCGTTGAAATCCGCTGACCCCCACTTTCCACCAAATCCTTGATGCTCTCAGAAAACCTCTCTTAAATGCCTAAATTTTCAGTCACTGATCAGGGTTGCTTTAGTTGTTCATTTGTGTTGTAAAGTTAGAAGAAGTTAATTTTGGCCAGTCTACTGGTTGGTAAATGTCTGATATTAGTGTCTACGAGTTTGCAAGCAGGAAAAATATTGTGTCTACGACTTGGTAATATCACATTGACAAAAAGTCAGTGTCTACGACTTGGTGAACCCTGTCAATGTGTTGTCTACGGGTTGGTAGTACCTGGTGTCTACGAGTTGGTTGTCTACTAGTTGGTTGTCTACCAGTTGGTTTGTCTACGAGTTGGCGTGTCTACGAAGTGTCTTGATACCGTATTACTTATGAGAGTGAGATAAGTGCTAGTTATATCCCGCGTTTGAGGGAATATGTGATATATCCGAGGTGTCAGCCGAGGATTATCACATATTCACGAAAAATTGTTGCAGGCAAAAGATAAATTGTGGACAAAAAATAAAATTAAAAAACCCAGAAGAATATATGCATTTGGATTGTTAGTTTGCAACCATCAGATGAGAAAGGGGGGTTGCAGTTTTAATAGACACAAGATTATTTATTTTTTTGGGCCCATTTATTTTGAGTGTATGAAGTCCTCGAATATTGGTTCCTAAATCAAACGAAATACCTCCATCACTTATTTCAAGACTACTCAAAAGGAATTAATACCAAAACTAAACAGACAAGGAATTATTTAAAAAAAAACAAAAAAACTTCAAAGCTTCCTCCCCCTCCCTGAGATCTAATGTGGTTGACCCCTTATTTGTTTTACATTGTATAGACATTAAAATCTTAATTGGGGTCAACTTAAAGGATTAACAGATTTGTCGTAGGTGTTCCGTTTTTATAATACTTTTGTTTTATTTTTGTTGAATTTTTGTTGGTAATTCACTGTTTGGTACAGTCTTGTTGTTTTTGTTATAAGCTTTGTTAAACAATGAGGCTTATATATCCTATATACTCCCATGGGCGTATAAGTGAACAACAAAGAATATATGATATATACCAGCCAAATACAGGCTTCTGATTGGCTGATGGCTCACAGGTATGGTATAATTAATAAAATAATCTGTTTATTCGATGTAGAAAAGTGACATCAAAAAACTTATGACATTATTTTCCCCAATACAAAAACTTGTCCTAGAAAAAATAATTACATTCAGTCTCAGTGTCTACAATTATGAAATCTTCTGTAACAATTCATAACATCAAAACATAAGTCTAAATGAACACATTAAAACACCTTCCTTCAAGTATGCCCCAATTAATTGAAACTCCTTCATTCACTGGCAGTTTGTGATCGATCTGAGTCTTTTATATCCATCATTTGTGTGATTATTGCAAAGATAGGAAGCATTTTATGAATCATAACATCGAAATTTTATTGTTTCTTGTAAGCATCATGAGAATATTATGTCAATGTTACGTGATAGCTAACTTAGCCTGAGGCATTTTGCAATCATAAATAACAATATTTGAAAGATCAATGGAATTTAAATATGCAGAACATAATACAGACGTTTTTCTTATCATGGCAGATATTATATGTACCTTATCAGTCCCTGCATATATATTTTTAAAATTAATAAAACCAAGGTGTGTTGAACATAATTATGTAGGCCTATTTTAAATTGACATATTAGGCCTAAAGAATTAGACAAGATCCGTCCTGACTTGCTGAATGTCCATTTTTGAATGACTTCCAAGGGTGATGTGACAGACATTTATTTTTGAAGGTTCCATAATGCATTTTGTCAGTTAAATCCTGAATGGAGGTAGGGATCTAACAGTTACCGATGAAAATGTAGATCAGAAAATGAAACGTATCCAACTCAACTGGCTAAAAGATGTCATGCGTCTGTTTATCCATGAGTTTCTTTGAGTAGTAGTTCGTGCAAAATATACGGCAACACACAATCACCTTCGTCAAATCTGCCCCAACATGCTGTTTTCCCTCGATAGTCTCCCGATTGTGCATTTGGTGCCAATGGCACCTGCTGAGCTGCCGAACTGAAAAGCCAGACGAAACCGGCTAGAGCCGAATGGGAAGTGATGCAAACGAAGTCACATACAGTGACATACTGAAAAGCATTGGAATTGCTTCAGCATATAAAATGATTATTTACTGAACGTTTTGTAGCAGCCATTATAGATCTTTTGAGATTGGCGGCCCATACAGTTTCTGAATGAATGTTCAATTCGGACTTATTATGTCACTGGCTTAACATGTTTTTAATGATTTGTTTGCGTCAGTTACATTTTATTAGTACTTTCAACATTTCTCAAATGACTAGCAGCATAGGTGTCAATAAACAAACTACAGGCTTATGTAAGATATAAATGAGTAACAGAAGATTAACAGTAACTGTCAACGACGTGCAAAGCACATTTGGAAGTTAAAAAGTTAAACAGTGGGCCGCTAATCCGCAATTAAAGAGCTCTGAGATGCAAAGCTGTCAGGTTGAAATCAGCATTGCGAGGTCTAATCCGATTAAGCAACTTGCGTCAAGTTTGGAAAAATGTTTTTTAAAAAACGACCAAAAGTCTTGTAAAATAAAATAAAAGTCATACATTACATTCATCATTGTACTATTAATAAATCAAAATTACTTGATTCAAATTTTTCCAAGTGAGTCTGAGAACCAGTCCTATGTCAAGAGTTCACCTCCTTCTCCTCTTTAGCCCATGTCTGACTTTTCAGCCTCATCAGTGCATTAATTCTGGACTTAAAACCCTATGACCCAATAATCAAGTGATTCTGATAATATTAATTTATTTGCTACTTTCTTCTAGTCTTTAGAAACATGGTGTTGTGTCCCTCTTCCTTACATCATCCGGAAGAGCACCAAAAAAAACCCGCATTATAGGGCTGCACCATGCGTTGTATACTTACCAGATCCTGTGTCATGACGTCCCTTCCTAACATTGGCTGACCAATTGAATGCAGATTAGTGACCTTTAACCGTCCAGTCAAGTTTTGAAATAAGATTCATAACTATTTTTTTCTCTAACAAAGCATTACACAACATATACTCAAAACATTTGATACCGGCAGTGTTTGATAGAATACTTTCCAAACTGATTTCAGAACCCATTGCATATAGGTCCTTGCGTACAGACAGTGTGTGCCTCCGACATAACCTTCAAGGTCAGGTTGTCAGATATTCGCTCTGCCCTCGTGCAAGATTCTATACGGTCACACGTGAGGAAAACAAAGTGTGACAATGGCCAATGTCACTGTCAAGTTTGACTTTTTTAGATCTGTCAGCTGTCCAGTGTATACAAGTCCTTTTCTTGGAAAATGCTAATGATTACAAGACCTTTTTTATGCCTTCTTTTATTTTGCGGAGGTGGACCTCTATGTCAACACTTTGATTCTGACAGGCGCATATCCATTTGCTATTATAAGATATTATCTCTTCTTATTATAATCACATAATTACCCTTTCCTTTCTTCAGATTAGCATGCATAATCCAAACCAAATGCTAATCACAATCACAGAGAAACCAAGAGGATATATTTGGGTATATGGTCTGACCTGGATATCACCAACATCGTAGCACCATATATTTTTTACATCTTTTGTCATATTTTTGTACTCGCTTCGACACTGCCTTGTACATTACTTGGTACAATAGGACCTTTGTATCATTAACACATTTGTCAGCGATTACCATAAGACAAAATGACATAAATACAAGAGAATGGCAGTGAGACGCAGATCAGTCTTAAAGTCGCGAGCTGAAACAGACAATATTGATTCAATTGACTCAAGCATATTTCGATAATACAAATTATAGACTTTTTCAATATAGGGACAATACCAATTTCATGAAATGTTTTGGCCATGTTGTTCCAGCTTTGCATGGACCATGCTCCTCAGCATGTTATATGGCATCACTGTCATTCTCGTCGGAGTTGCGTTTCCTATCACTGAAGCACTACGGCATGAATGGCTGACATCGCAAACAGTCGCAGTAAGTAAATGAACATTTATTAAATTCTGTTCTCTTTAATCTGAAGGATTCCATTAGTATGAGTTGTTCAGTAATCAATTATCAATGCTGAATAATGTGATCATTACCGAGGGGATATCACTAAACATACAGATTCCTTCCTCTATGGATGTTTTAAGTTAGGATATATCGTTGTCTACCTGTGTAAAATGATTGATGGATTTCAATAAAAGTTGAAGTCAGTAAACCTCCACTAACAACAAAACAACATTAAGTAAGACAAATGAATAAGTGTTGATTGTCAAACTTTCCATACAGATTTATACTTTACACTCCATAACATAACTGATCTACTTATTCCCAGGTGTTCAATGTCTACTGTGACGGACTCGCGATCGCCTTCTTGATATATTTGTCTGTTGTCTTGTGGCACGAAAACAAGGGTGACGAAAACCAAGTTGACTCCGATCGGAATACAGAAGCTGGAATGAGACGTTCAAGTGATCCCACTGACTTGATCATTCACTTGAAGAAAGAACTTTCAAAAGCAGAGCTGGCAAAGCTCGGATACAACAACCCAGTTCGTAACGAGTACGCTGATGATCTCAGTCGAAAAGAATCATTCTTGAAGTCCTACTACCCTTGCCAAGATCCCGCCTGCAATAATCCAGTGATGGTCAGATCTTACGGCTTTCATCGGTCACAATCCAGTGTCAGTGAACCAGCTCGGCTCCGACGATCCATTTCAGCCGAAGCTAATCTCTGTGATTATGGAGTAGATATGAGACCAGCACCTGAATTAGTAGCCACTAGGGAACAGGCAAACACAAGATTATCCGGCCCAATTTACAGTGTCCTAGATTCAGCTGGCCTGGATAGTTCAATAACGGATGATGCCTTCAGGGGACAATTTCAAGACCCAAGCATGGCTGATTTTAGTTTCAACTCAAGAGGACTTCCAAATATTCCGTTAGAAGATGATGTTTATGACAGAGTCATGGTTCTTCGCCAAACGGCATCTTTGGGTCATGACAGCGCAAGCTTCTACCTTCGTCTTGGTGCCTTATGTAAGTTACTGCAATTTCAGGAAGTATGAGTTTCTGCAAAATGATAGAAAACGTTGCAAATGTGGTTCTTGTGATTGGTTGAGGTACTGAATTACATAGCATAAAACTAATTTGAATAGCCTAAAAACGTATTTCAAAGCCATTGACGTGTCTTGTGTTGCTTGTAAATGTTATAACAAATTTAACAATCACCTTGGTAACAACCATCAGTTAATTTATCTAACCTCTGAAGCATTTCATACAGATTCAGAAGTTGAATAAATTAAATTAGAGCTCCTCATTTTACTTGTAAATTAAGATTATTTTGAAATTATTTATAATGTCCAAAGGTTAGATCAAAATGTTAGGATAACATAGAATGTTGCTAGGGTAAAGCAGAATCTGATCATGATAAATCTGGAAATTTCAACAGCATTGTGCCAACACAAATATGAATATAGTCAAGACTAATAATCGGTTTAATGTATTAATTTCAGTATTCGGTGTTGGAAACTTTGTTTACGTGTGTGTCCAGATTGAATTTTACGTTGTCGAAGTGTCTGGAAAGTGTGACGACTATCCTGTGGTTTACCCGATGTTTCTCCATCTTATATTTCTTATCATTCAGACATTTTTCATCTTCAAAAACACAAAGGTTAGTCTCTTATTTATATTGTTACAAACGACACAGGAAAGTTTAGTTAGTGAATGTTTGTTTTTATGATAATTCCAATATTATAAGCGGAACTGTTATCAACACTATGTTGTCAGTCCAGATTTATATTTCATGAAAACTAGTAATCAACGTCATTCCCATACTATACCATCAGTTCTGTTGGTGAAATCAAGAATTTATTGCACAAAAAGACCACCATTTCTTGGGAGTCAAGGTATTATAATCATTACACAATGCAGTAAATGCCTTATAAAGACAGATTAATGTGAACCAATTGATGCCCTTTTTCAAGATATACATGTAGCTTGAAAGAAGTGTGAAGCATTAGCCTTTATGCAATACATTGTACTGTAGTATTGTTACAAATGTGTAATTCAAATCTATGCAAAAGATCAAATTAAATTCAGGATTACAAAGCTAAAGAAGACTCAATTCTGATCCAGTGCATAAATACGCAGAATTGTGCCTACATGTACAGTCATTGCACATTTAAAGAGCTAACTAATTGTAGATGGAAGCTCCACATCCCTCCACTGGCCTTAATAGGATTGTCTTTAAAAATCCTCCTATCCCGTCTTTTGGTTTACTCTTGGCAGGTTAAGTATTCTAATTACCCAAACAGCTGAATATTAATGTCACTTCAAAAACCTATTTGCCAATCTGATTTGCTCCTGATGATTCATTTACCTTGAACTGTTGGCCAGAAGCAAAGTATGACACATATGTAAATTCCTAAGTGCTTTTGGGTAAACATGCTTTGAAACTTGTATTTATCAGATGTATTTTGCAGGTATTTTATATGGAAATGTGCCCATCTGCTGTATATTAGTATATGGAGCTCTCAGCAGGAAACACAGGGCTCAATATATACATTACAACAAAGTTATACATTGATCACTAAACTGATGAGCATACATCAAAGTTACCAGAGTTATCCAATTTTCTCATCACTTGCCTGCAAACTGTTGAATTTGCATAAAAAAATTATTTCCCCCTTAGATAGGATAGGATAGGATAGGATTGGATAGGATAGGATAGGATAGGATAGGATAGGATAGGATAGAATAGAATAGAATAGAATAGGAGCTGCACTGAAGCCAGGGAGGGCCAATTTAGTATAGTTATGGAATAAAAATCGTAACTCAGCAGTTTTATCTTGGATGACCTAAAAAATCAAATGCATAGCATTGTCTCATACCAAAATAATAATTAACTTAAATTTCTTGACACAATATGTCAAGTTTAGGTGACCCTGTGCCAAGTATGTCAATCATTTAAGCTGCCAGGTTAACATCCCTTGTCTATGCCAACAATACCAAATCATTAAGCACTTGGAAACCTTTACATGATTAGACATGCAAGGAATTTTAATCACACAAAAAAACATACACATATCTACATGCTAATTGTTGGGAAGTATTCTCTAAACTATTCCCGAGACAGCGCGACATGGTGCTGAAAAAATATTAATCCTCTCTTTCGTCAAAGTCTTTGAACTTGAGTTTTAAAAATTAACATCAAAAAGGTGTTAAAAATCGATATCTGGAACAAAGAAGTTGAAAAAATATTGTGGGATTAAATTTGCATTAATTATTAAGGTTATGTCAAGATCAATTATCATGAGTTTATTGACACTGGAGCACTGAAAACGAGTACACATAATCGTTAACTAAGACAATATCTTGACATCAAAAGAAATTGCAAGAGATATGTATAACTTAGAAATGGATTTTGAGCTTTCTAACCTTCATTTTGTGTCAATTGTACCTCAACAAGAAAATGTGGTGTATATATATCTAACTTAAATATCATATGCTTCTTTAATTATTTATGCTTCTTTAATTCTATATTTAAGTTATGATTATTGAAAAATTTTCTATTAATTCAAGAGTTATTATTTAAGGCACTGTTTATAGCCCAGCGTTAAAAAGCAAAACTGTTAGTTAATGCTTTTCACAGCTTGAAATTATCATGTGAGGTCAACCAATTTGTTCATACGAAATACAGGTATCGAGAGTGCCCAGAACTTATCAAACCTCTCCATACTTGTATGGTTTCCAGGTGCATGTGAAGCGCAACAAAGGTTTAGCAAGATTTGGATTCGCTCACGTTCTTGCCACCAACATGTGCATCTGGCTTCGCATTCTCGTCATGGAGGTCATGGATGGAATTCACGATGGATTAGAAAGCGAAAATGTCAATAGTACAGAGCCTCAAGTCCCCGAAGCTGTCGAAAGCCAATTTTTTGAAGGTAAGTAAAGTCACTGTGGACTAGAGCCCTGCGCGGTAGACCAAAAGCATGACCGCCCCGCCCCACAATGGACTACCCTTGACCGCGCCCGCATATATATGAACCTCATCATATAATGATTAAACTGATTCAATTGATTTATTTACAAGTTATAAAGCGTTGAAGTTAAAATGACTTAAAGAAAATATACCATTCACTGTTACTTTGCCAATCTAAAAATGCAGTCTATGCAAAGTGTGACCTTGAAACATCTTTAATATTTGACTAACAAAAAGCCTCAAAAGTTTCAATTTGAGCTGGCAAAAAATTCTGTATTGACATGGACATAGGAGAACTTGTCTTACCTTTCTTGTAAATTAGTATCCTATGATTTTCCAGTCAGCCATTCCAAATAGCAGATATCTCATGCAATATAGCTATAGTCCATGAACAATTCCATGTGGATACATGGATGCTCAAATGTTTCAATTATCATTTCTTGGGCAAAAAGTCCCTTGCTCTGTCACATATTCTTATGCTCTGACAGTTTTGAGGGCCCTGTTACAAAATAGCATGCTGGGTTATCTTGTTTATCATTGTTTGGCATTGACCATTTGTTGTAATCACCTGTTTCAAACCTTAGTTCAGTGGAGTGCACCAATTCAACTGTGAACTCCATATGTTTGGTTGTGGGACCATGTTTTATTGGCTAAATTTGTGATTTGACTTCATTTCAGCTCACCACGAAAATGCGACATACTGCATGCACCAAGATGGCCTCTTCCTCACATCTGCCCCTTATCTCTTTCCTTTTGTCCTTGAGTACAGTCTGATTGCTGTGGCTGTCATGGCTGGCATGTACCATGCCCTCAACATCAGGGTCAGTCAGGTAAGGTTGAAAAATTATATACTTAAAAAGACTGCCCCTTAGGGTATTAGACATGAAGTTAAAAACAATGCATAGACAAGAGGCAAACCACCATTGGAAATAATGGAATACGAGCAGTACAGGGACATTTTCTTTGCTTCCTTGGCTGGTGGGACCCGGAATATCCTTGGCTTGCAGTACCCGGAATAAATTGCCCTAACGTTTTGAGTGCTTCAACGATCTTCTTTATAACTTGCTTTCTAGAAATATATTTAAAATAACTTGAGTCCTTATATATATTATAATCAGTAGAGTATGTGAAGCTGCAGGTAAATTTCTGTAATTACACCCTTCAAATGTTTTATGGCACTGCACTAGAATCTCTCTTCAACAGCATGTTTTCTACAATGTAAGCTCTGCCTGTATCTGAAAAGTACAAATATTTTTCCTGCGAATTATGTTTGCCGTCTCATTTCAGGACATCCTGCATGCCATCAAGAAAGCAGTTAAGAACGACGTCAAAGAAAACAAAGAAAACCAGAGTCCATCAAGTCCAGGCAGTCTGACTTCCAGTGATTGTAGCGACAGTTCGAAAACATTTGAAGAGAAATTCTTTGCAAAATCACATCGAGGTTTATATTTAGGTGCAATCGTTTTAACGGGGACAATTCTTGGTGTGATCATGTTCTTCAACTTCAACAATAGGGACCAAGTTGACATTGCCATGGAAATTTACTACTTGACTGACATTGTTCTTCATTTAATTCTGATACCTCCTGTTATTATAGCTTTTCATGTATTTAATAACTTCAAATTCACATTCAACCGTGATAACACCATTGACCACATCTTACTACTTGTCTCACTTTGTGGAATCGTTATATACTACATTTTCATCCTATTGACGACAGCGTCTTATCTGTCATTTGATGCTTTCGACAACATAGATGATGTTATAACAGCAATGTCGATGACTGCAGCAGTCCTGAACATTACCCAAAGTTTAATTCAAGGTCTCTTCGTCATTGCTGGCCTCCAGACATGCGCGGTCTCGGAAGAGCAAGAAAAGCGTAAACCAGGAAGAGGAATCATCACATTTCTCATTGTCGGTAATATTGCATTGTGGATCTTCAAAACTTTGCAGGTAGGGGCAGCGCATAAGGTAAATCCAATATTATTTTATGTTATTGTCATGATGTGAGGTCTTTGAGAAATGTTATTTTCTGTTTACTTGTTTGTGAAGTTAACTTTCTTGTAATTTCCATTCAATAAGTTATTTGAATAAGTTCAGCAGAATAATCAAAAACATTAATGCTGTTAAGCTCCAGAGACCAGAACCAGAAGTATTGAGACATTGAAGCATAAAAGTTGTGTTGTAAACTATTACAGGAGTGAAAACCTACCATTTTATGCTATTACCTCAATTGACAAGCACTATTTATTCCTGATAAAATGTTATTACAAAGTAGATCTGGTAGGTCTGCAGATACTTGATCAGTGCGCAAAGTCAGCTCATTAAAATAAGATTTATAGAAAGCCATCTTGACTGAATGATAATTAGAATATTGACATGCAGTACCAATCTCTAATTATAATAATTATTCATATTCTCAAAACTTCTATGTTTCAGGTCAAGGAAACTGGTATGAACAGATTTGCTGAATTTTACGGCATCACTGCTTGGCCGATTATCGTCAACACAAACTTGCCTCTCGCATTGTTTTATCGCTTCCACGCATCTGTGTGTCTTGCCGATATGTGGACGACAGCTTACAAACCTGAAGAGGGACCAAAATACAGACAAATTCTTTGATATCGAGCCTTCAAATATAGAAGTTATCGAAATAGACTGTAATTTGTATATACTCAGTGTCGTTATACAGGTGCATCAACTTACAAACTCATCATTGTATAAATATTACAAGGAATGGTAAATTTAAAAGCATGAGATCCGGACACACTTCAGGTAGGTACACTCACAAACACGGCATTGGTCATGCCTGACTACTCCTGCAAAAAATATAATAAGGTGGTTTCGGTTTTTCCTTTCTCATAGAAAAAACACTATGTAATTTTTTGCAACATTACACGTTTAGGTTGATATATGGGAAACAAGATAGAAATGGTGGCATTCTGATCACAAAAGTCTTAAAATATGTCCAGATATTATTTCATTAATCATTCACATCACCAGGCCTAAATAAATCCTTTTTGATGTCATCCAAATTCATAATGTATATCATTAGTTATTTTTGTCATCAACATTTCATTACATTTCAAAACCTGATCACGATTGTATATAATGTACATTTTCACCATAATAAGATTTCTCATTGTAAGCAAAGTCTTATATCATAATGAAAATATATATCATCATATTTATATTCATGACCTAAACAGTGGATATCTCAATCTGCAAAAGTGTATGTATTATTAGAGTATGATTTTTATTGTAATGAATAAATATTATTGTGAAATGTGTTGTTTGTATTTGATTGCAATGCCTAAAAGAGGGAAGAGGGAGGAATGGACTTAGCTAGAGGGACCGCCTTCTGTGTATCTCACTTGGGACACCAGAGGGACTCAAAATCTGTCATTTTACGGAGACACCTAGTGACACTCAAAAGAATTCTTTCCACATATAATACACAGTAGTAAAAGTAACTTAGAGCACAGTGCGGAGGATTATAATAGTCATGAAGTTACATCGTAGCATAAAATGTAATGTAGGGAGGGGCTGTTTTTAAAGCAACTGATAACTTATGGCGTAAGAAGGTAAATAGAATAATGTTCAAATGAGTAGCTTATCATAAATCAGTCGCTATTGCACTCACAAAAATAGTTTTCACAATTCAATAGAATCTTCAAATGACATTCTTGATGATCAATTTCACGGAAGAATATTCTAAATTTTTGGAGCAGACTTTACATCTCTAAAGCCCAATCGTTGCACACGGAGTCTTGTAGGACAAGTTCTTACAAGATCAGCTTCGTAAGATCTGGCCCTAAATTCAATGCAGATAGAGTGAAACTCAGAACCTGATCTCATCCCCTAAATGGAATGTGAGGGTGGAAAGAAAATATTTATTAGTTTAAAGGGCAAAGGCAGACTTTTCATTAGCTGATATCCTACAAACTGGACTTAGTGCAATGCACACCACAAAAATCCTACAAAGTCTTCATAGAAAATCAAGCAGTGTTAGAGACCTACGAAGGTTTGGTACAAAGCTTCGAACCAGGTCTTATTTCAATGCACATGCCACACAGTCGTTGGAAGGGGTTAAGAATTTAAGAGCAGGTCTCATAAGTTTGTTTTAGGAAGTCTCATGTGAATTGGGCTTTTATGCAACAATGTCACCAAAAATGACTGCCCGACCTAAACACATAGAAATTTTCTTCTGACACCAGAGGGACTCAAAATCTCGAAGTTTACAGAGACACCTGGTGACACTCCAGAAATTCTACCAAATAAAACCCTGCACATAGTATATGATGCCAAATAGCTTCTGGTAAGTGTTGTTTCAAAAAATATTCAAGTGTGTGTGTGTGTGTTTGTGTTTTACGCCTCTGCAGCACCTTATTGGGCTATATCGAGGCTTGCTCAGGTGTTATTTGTCTTTATTTATTGTCCTCATAGCATGTCTGTGTTGGAAGAACTAACTTTGTAGGTTGGTGAAGAAATTATTTACGGATTTTCTGGGCTACTTTTAGCGCTGTTGTAAACAGGTTGTGGCGTATAAGAAGGATCAGAGCACCTGCTCCTTCTTCGGTAAATTTGTAATTTTTAATAGCTTTGATGAGGTCCGACTTTGTACTGAAACCGTCTTTGTTGAACGGCCCCTTTGTTTGTTGTGTACGTTGTACAAGTTGTGTGCGTGCTTGGTAAAGTCTCAATGATGCAAGAAGTGTTTTTGTATACTCAAGGTAGTCTTCTGTGAGCTTCCTTCTACTAGTTTGCCATTTGTTGTTTAACACCAAGCAGACAACTGCTGCAGCTGACTTAGTTAGGTGTCCTGACTGTTCTTTTGGACATGAACTGTTCTGGCGATGTTCTACCAATTTCAGGATAAGAAAGAGTAGGTCGTGAATAAGAAGAAGAATCATAGTTCCATATTCAATCTCTGTGAATAGGTGTGATGCTGTGGCTTCCCGGATCTCGGCAACAGAACAATATTTTTCTTTTGGCCAGCAGCCTGCACTTTGAGTTGTTCTCTGTAAGAGAAGTCCATATCCATTTTCAAGGCCTGCATTAGTCAGAGTACTTTTAGAGTTTTCTAGATGCTTCTCAATCAAAGCTAGGCGGTCGTACGTGGTCAGTGATAGATCTTTGTGTACCAACTTGAGGTAGATGTCTTTGTTGGATGAAGCCATCACTTCATTGCATTTTTTAGGATTCTTGTTCTCAGAAGCCAATGCTTCTTTCGTCTTGGCTTGTTCAGGTGACATCTTCGTTTGAGGGATATCAGTAGAGGACGTATGACTTTGTTTCCTGGGTGATATGCCTGAAACTGGTTCAGGAGAGTGCATGGTTTCTTTCTTCTTTGGTCGTTCTGGTGAAGATTTCTTCTGTACGACATCCATGAAGAGGTTCGTCTTCAGTTGAATCCGTCTCTTTGGAGATAAGTGTAAAACTGGTCTGGGGTAGTCTGATCCTTGGTCCATGCTGTCCGTATCCTCTTCTACACGGCGTCTGGCTTCAGGGAATGATATTCCTGTGTCAATCTGTAGTTGTAGGATTTCCCTTTCTTTCTTGAAGATTCTGCAGTCTTGGCTAAATGCAGGGTGATCCCCTGCACAATTAACACAATACGAGGGCTTGGAGCATGGTTGCTTTTTTGTGTGAGTGTGATCCAGTTCTCCGCAATTGGCACAAACTGTCGACCTTCTACACATACTGCTGAAATGTCCGTAGATTTGGCAATTGAAACAACGTTTGGGGCGAGGAAAGATAGGGCGAACTCTGCACTTTTCAAAAGCTACAGGTACTTTCTTTGGAACTTTATCGTCTTTGAATGTCAAGTGTAGTAATTCATATCCATTTTTTTGGGAAAGACGTTTGAAGTGTTCAATGCCATGTTTCTTGAACCACTTGTTTAGCTGAGCATCAGTACATGTCCTGCTCTCTTTTGAGAAGATGAGGCCTTTGCCTGGTCTTATGAAAGGTTCAAAGGAGATTTTTGTTCCGGCAATTACGTTGACTGATGTCAGTTTCTCTTTTTGTTGATCGTTCTGAGGATGAATCAAGAAGGTTCCATTAGTTTGACGTCTTATTTCTCCAGCTACAGTGTTGTCACAAGTGTCTGCAATAACTTCATAAACATTGATAGCTGACAGGTCGTCAAGGGATTTTGTTTCACCTTTCATCACAAGGCAATTTTCGTCTTTCAAGATGTGTGGGAGGCGGTCAGGGTCTATCAAGTCATCCGAAGATGTCCTTGTCCGTTGAAATCTTGGTAGTCCAGTCGCTAATTTTTCGATCTCAGCCTGGTTTCCCGCTGAGGGACGCGCACCTTGGTTACCCGGTTGACGTACGATCCGGTCTTGAAACATGTTTTTTGACATTATCATTGATATTCCCCTGTAAGGTAGGGGACACACCGTGCATGCGCACTGTCTCATGTTGGCCACTAAGGATAGAGGTCTTCACCTTAGTGTTACCACCACCCGCCACGAGGAGGCCCGAGACCTGCGGGGGCTCAAAAAATATTCAACTCATCACAATAAATTATTTTTTCATCACTGAACTGAGAACTTACTAAAATGTCATAATCCTTGCGAAAAAATGAATTTCTTGATTTATTATGGCACTTATCCCACTCTTTTCCCACTCCATTTACAGTTATTTAGTCCAACCGCAAAAATGCGCAAGCTCAACAGAAACTCTTACTTTTTGGAATAATCTATCAAAAACGTCTTTTTCACTTTTTGTCCCTCCCTCCCCCGCCTCAATTATATAAACAACAGTAGCTGTCATCATACATACAAAGAAGTTTGTAACTTGAAACTTGAAAGCTGTCAAGATGGTAATATCAACAGAAACAAAGAAATGAATTTCAGAAAACCACAAGTGAAATTTAAAGCTTAGAGCTCCAACATGTGTACATTATGAGGATTTGAAGTTATAAATAGGAAAGGTGCTTTACTTAGCTCGAAATCACACTAGACTAAATGCAAATTGGAATAAATCAAAATAAATTTTGGATTAGAATATCCACTATTTCTTATTATCATTTTCATTTCATATGAGGAAAGTGGAATTTTTCAATTGTTTCATAAATCCCCTTTGTCAATCATAATGCAAGTAATATTTCAATTATCATCCAGTAGTTTCAGTAATTCCAAAAAAAAAAATTACTTTCAAGACATGAGGACTAAAATATGATCATTACACATCATCAGTTATCATGACAAACATAATTAATTTCACAGTCAAACTGTACTTTCTTTCCGAATAACGAAATCGATGTAATGAATAGTAGGCCTAACAATGAGGTTCTGGATGTATGAAGGAAACAGAATTCAAAAGTACCATGGCCAAGGGACGGAGGGACACAAAACTTCCAACAGAGCCTCATCAATTGATGAAAGAAATAAAGGGGAAATTATTTAAGGAAACACATCATAAATGAATTAATATGTCGGAAAAGAAAAGGCCCAACATTATTGAAAAATTGAAGATAGAGTGCTGTGTTAAAGAAAAACATCTCCACAAGCTTCCAAGTAGCGTCATGCAATGTCGGCCCACAAAGTGGGTATCAAACTTTGGATATAACACAAAAGATTGCAAGCCTGGGGAGAGTCTTTTCATTTAAATGCTGTTGTTTTTTAAATTTGAAAATTGAAAAATAACCACCACTTTGCAGTAGGCCCTTTTTTCAAACATGAGAAACAAACTTTTTTAAAACTTCCTGTAGCACTTGAATTTACCCCCAGAGGAAAAACAAAAAATTGTGATCCATAATTACATATTTCTTATTTCATACACAGCAGTTATCTCCTTTAGTTATTAGATCATGGTTGTATATTCAGTGAAACTGCTGGTAGCTATAGAGCAGAGAATGTAATAACAAAAATCAAGATTAAATCCATGAAAAAGAAATAAGAGCACAGTTTAAAAAGCAAAAAAATAAAACTAAAAACATTTAAAACAAATTGAAAAAAGGTGTCTAAGCAGATGTCATGTTAGATATGATTTATGAAGATGGACTGACAACATTGTCACCACATTGAACTGGATTTGAATATGTTGTCATTTTTCCTTTTCTTTTTTTTTGTCACTTGAGTCCAGAAGCGTGGAGGTATTACAATTCTGGGGTTTTTGTGACTAGGGCAATAAGCTTGTCTTGAGACAGGGTGTTGGGGAAATACTTTTTAGTCTGGACTTTTATCTAGATTATCATGTTCTATTGTTCTTGTACTGGTGTGCATGATGAAGGTCCTGCAAATCGTACTGACATTCTTCTCCATGATTAGTTCTGGATCAGGATTTTCTTATTGGTCTATGTACCAGATGATAGCAGGGGGGGGGGGGAGCTTTGATTTTCATTCCTGGGACAAACTTTCTTGCATGCAATTTTAACAAAACAGCGCAATAGCAAAAGTTCGAAACAAACTTTTTCTTTTACATGTCAAACGAACTATTTCTTCTTTTATTCACAAAAAATCCATGGCCCCCTCCCAAAGACCACCTGGTAGGCACAAAAAGATAAAGTTGCGACACTGTCATTTCAAAATTAATGTGTTTGTTAGTTTCCTATAATGACAATGACTTGCGTCTCAAATTAGTTTGAATTTAACAGTGCACAAAAAAATCAGAATTTCGTTATTACAAAATTCCAAGAATTTCATGTAGACCTATGGTAATTAACCAATACGTAATTCTCTCAATAACATTGGCAATGATCTTACAGCCATAAATTCTCTCTGTTCTCTCTCCCCCTTTCTCTGACCTGAAGAAAATAAAAGAGTCTAGAACTTGGGTGTGATGCAGCCTGGCATGAGCACTGAGTCAACTGAGCAGGGGTGCAACAATCTTTTTGGTGTGTCAATATGGCACCCCTATATGGGCCCTACACTAATGTTATGAGTCATGGGGTTCATGGTTGTCACAAATTGTTCGAAGTACAGTACATGCAAACATCACATGGAACCCATGTGAATTATGTCCTGTTTAAGGGTGTTTGTTTGTCAAATTGGCAGGTAATTAAATTTAAATACTTTTAAGAGTGATGGAAGATGAGCAAAGGTGGATTCATGTGTCTGTCTGTTCTTGTACCACATCGTGATCTATCTATCTATCTATCTATCTATCTATCTATCTATCTATCTATCTATCTATCTATCTATCTATCTATCTATCTATCTATCCATCTATCTATCTATCTATCCATCTATCTATCCATCTATCCATCTATCTATCTATCTATCTAGCTATCTATCTAGCTATCTATCTAGCTGTCTATCTATCTATCTAGCTATCCATATACCAATAGATGGATGAATGGATGATTGGGGTTTTACGTCCTGTATTTATACACTTGGTAGGCTAATTAGGACAGGGGGAGGACACGGCAATGAGGCAAAGGATGATTGAAACAGCCGTCCAACATAGGCCCAGGTGACCCGGCAAGAGCTGGATTCAAACCCTGGACCCAGGGTTTTTCAGCCCAGCATGCTACCACTAAACCAACCCTCCCCCTCATCTATCTATCTATCTATCTATCTATCTATCTATCTATCTATCAATCTATCTATCTATCTATCTATCTATCTATCTATCTATCTATCTATCTATAATGTGCAACAATTGAAAACTACTAATTGTTTACATGTGCATAAAAAGAACAAGAAGACAAAATCATACAAAAGTAATATTCAGAATACAATTTTTAATTGGCAATTAAAAGAAAATGCTGCAAATCATTGAAATTCGATGCATTCAGTATCAATATAAGTATCGCTTAATATGGTTCTTTTAATGATATGATTGTGAGTCATTAAATGCACTGAGACAGCCTAATAAAACAGCCTAACTTTAACATGTAAAACAGCCCAGCTGAAACAGGCACCAGTTGACAGGAGACCATGCTGTAGGAGTTGGCAAGCCCCGCCTCCGGCACAGGCCAAATGTGACCCCCCCCCCTTCATCACACCCCCCCCCCTTCAACATCTCTCAGCTTACATGGAGCTGGCTCAGTCACATCCATGGATCCATACAGGACACCATCACGTCCATCGTTCTGGAGTCTCCTGGAGATGTCAGAGGGAGAGATGTGAACACCCATCTCAGGAATTATGGATCATTTCGCAGCCCCATAAAGTACTGTGAGGGCTAAATGGGTCTCTTATAAAGCCCTGATGGACTACATGGATATAAAGTTATGAAGTTATGTCTCATGAAGTTATGAGCCCCATAACTGTACAAGCACTGCATTCAGTTAAGTTTTATGGCATTACATTTTCTGACTGGCAGAAATGATTGGATAAGTAATTTGTAATTTTCTGTGTTATAAAAGTAAGAAAAACACAGTGTCAGAAGGATTATCATAGATCAAAACTACATTAATCATTTCCAATAATCCTGGTGCAAGAGGGTATAGGATTACAAGTCTTCATACCATATGGCTTAGGACATAACAGGACAATGATTTAGGACAACAATTCAGGACAATATTGCTAAACCATAACACTGAGAATAACTGGAAAACAGCTGGAATTCTTGTATTGTGATTACAAACTCCTCTTCGACCTGCCAGAAGACAAAAAATTGCAATCATTTTGCATTCCTGTGGCATAGTCATCAGTTCCATATTCAGAGGACCCATCTTGGTTGGAAGTAGGAGTAGGTCATTAACCTGGTAGCCAGACAAAAACAAAACAGTAAGTCACAATATTTATATGTCATAGACTCATATGCTCATACCAATGTCATTGGTCATGGAATAACTCTGCACACTGCATGTATCTAACATTATCATAATAATGTAATAATTTAATAATAAATTATAATACATTTATTTTTATTGAGCGCATTACATCATGATAATCTCAATGCATTTTGACAGAGTATAACACTATTAAATCTTGACCAAGAATATAAAACATGATTAAAACAGTCATAAAACATAGTGCATCTCCATACATGGTAATGGAAATAACAACTATGAAAAGTATCTGTAATTTAACAGATACCTGGCTGGAGTTTTTAACCACATTCATAATTATTTTCATGCCATATATTGACTCATTGAGAGCCATATTAGCCACGAAAGTCATTGCTGATACAATAGAAATTTAAAGCATTGATTCGAACTAAACTGGTTTAGACATCACCAAGATACTTATACCATTGGAAAAGCTGGTATCTAACTGAAAATTTTGCATGTTAGCAACCGGCTTGGGATTAAATCTGTTTACAACAGCAAACAAACAACCAGACTTGTGTTTATTTTGCAAAAATTATAAGTTAAAATGTATAATAGAAGAAACGTATTATGTCTAAGTCAGTTAGACACCAATTTGGAGGGTTCTAACATGCATTTTTGTCAGTTAGAACCCTCCAAATCAGTGTCTAACTAATACCTAGATGGTTGAATATGTCATGTTTTGTTATTACAGTTACCATTGGCTATGAGATGTCATGCATGTGTCATTCTAATGCAGGCCGTCACTCATTTATATGCACATTTCACTCTGAAGACAATTTAGACAAATCAATAAGCACTTTTGACGTCGGAGCTCTGTAATATCCCTTCACAATTACTTCTTAACCCTCTCTGGCAATTCTGAATGTTCTGACCTTACCAAATTTAAACCTGACATTAACATTGGCAAAATCTCCAAACACGATACACACACAGGTACTGTACATGTGTCTTGGATACTGGTCATTCGTGATTTACCTACTTCCTTGACCTCAACCGTAAAAGTACCTTCTTATCAATATTCTTAAAAGTAGCTGGAGTCCTCCTTATCACTGACATTGGCCATCCCATTATCTATTATCTATGTTTATTATCATTATTTGTCTCTTTTTATCAATATTACACATCTTATGTATGTCTTAAGCAGGTCATACTTTCTGTGCATGCATGTACAGTGTCTGCCATTTTCTTTTGTAGGTTGGCACCTCACACCAGGGATTCTTGTGGGAGAAATTTAACTGCTGAAAAGGTTGGACAGAACCTGGATAACTATTTCATTGGAACTTTATTGGAATGACAGAGGTGTGTAAGAGTTGCACTAGTGATTTTGCAATCAACTGAACTACACAGAAAGTTGCATTGAAGGCATTTATCACAACCTTCAAGATTGT
The DNA here is from genome assembly GCA_026936325.1 of Platynereis dumerilii. Taxonomy (NCBI): domain Eukaryota; kingdom Metazoa; phylum Annelida; class Polychaeta; order Phyllodocida; family Nereididae; genus Platynereis; species Platynereis dumerilii. The sequence continues at coordinate 250,877 of JAPTHN010000173.1, forward strand.
ACTAGAACTTCTGCAATCTTTAAAGCCAAACTGAAACATGGATTTTATTGGAACAGTAAAGGAATTGTGCTGGTGAAAACAGAAATTTCATCAGACTTTCAAGTGATTGTATTTGCAATTTTTCAGTCTTTGAAAGGCAGAAACCTACATTTAGCACACATTTAGAACTTTAAGGATTTATGTAACATTGTTTGCAAACACCAGCCATTTTGCCTTTGGATGTATTTCAACACTTCACGCTTACTAAGATTTCCTAGATTTCTGCGACTGTTAAGGTTTGAAACCCTGCTGTTATCAGGCAACACTCCTTAAATCTGAAAGTGAGAAACAAAAAACCAAGACTAACTCCCTTGTCAAAACGGGGACATATTTCAGCTCTTAAAGATTTGTGTGGTCTCTGTTTATTTGGAAACATTGTTATCAACAGGCTACACCAAAAAAAGTGAAAGATTTACCCTTCAAAATCTGAAAATTCCTTGTGGCATACTTCTTTATTTACCAAAACTTGTATTTTGAAGTGTGACTACAGGACACCTTATCAACCATAATCCATGCATTAATTCAACACTACAAAGTCAAGGATTAACATAAATATTTCAACAAAAGCACAATGTTATTTGAAGTGATTGAATACTTCCTAAACCCAAGGATTGTCCTGACTCACATTATAGGAGGTGGACTCTTCACCTCCCTGGTGCTGAACCATGGGATAGGATTGAAACGTTTGGTAGGACAAGTTCTTTTGGCTGAGGTAGTCACTTGGCTCCTGTGGCTGACCATAAGAGATGGTTGGTGGACTATTATTGCTGTGGCATTCTGGCTCCATCTGTATGAGAGGATAATTGGCCCAAGAGCCAAGATAGAGAGGGGAGCAGTCTTCATTGCAGGTAGGTAATTTTAAAACTTGTTTTAAGTTTTTAAAACTTCAAAATAATTACTATCAATTAAGTCAAAGGGATATTTGCCTGTTCTTAACTACTATTTTCTAGTTGAATTTTACTCAACTGGACTTTAAGTCAGTATTATTTCATGCAATATTGACAATAAAAGGCTCGACATGGATACCAGATATACTGACAGTTACTGACAATTACACATTTATATCACAAATATACTGACAGCAACTGACCATTACACATTTATGCCACACATTTACTGGCAATTACACATTTATACCACAAATATACTGAATATGACATATTAATAACATAGATATACCAACAATTACGTACGTATCCAACGTTCTATGTTGGCATTGTTGGGGCAACTAAAATACCCTGGACATCCCTGAATTAATAGGAGCATGTGCCAGACTCCCAGCCTTATCATTATCATCATCATACAGCGGTCATCACAAGACAAGATACAAATAAACGCCCGATACTTTAATGTGCTGCTCACTGGAAACAGGTAGACCTAACCAGGCGACCCGGGACGTTGCACGACTCAAGAAGAAGAAGGTACAATGTATTTCCACAACAAATATATAATGATAATTATGTAATTGCACGTTTCAACCAGGCTGACAATTACATATTTAAAACGCAAATATACAGACAAAGACACAACTATACCAAAAATATACAGACAATTACTAATTTGCATGACAAATATACTGGCAATTACAAATTTGTACCATGGTCGGATAATCATACGGACAATAACAAAATAAAGTGACAAACACCAATGATAATGATACAGAGCTTCATAAGTCTTCCCTTTTGTCCAGAATTGAGTACAGGGGAATTTTTCTTTCTCTACTAAGATCACTCAAATTCCTTTTGTAGTGACTAGTTGAACAGTAGTCACTGGTTATCAAGTACTTGGCGTAATGACATAAAAAAGTTGTTTGTTATCAAAATCACTTATGTGATAAGGACAATAAAAGACAAACAGGGGATTAAGGATGATAAAAGAAGTGACATAAAAATAATTTTTCACTAGAATTTTCTTTTTCCTTGCATTATTTTACTGTTATTGGTATTGATGTAGATACTACAAGTGGTCCCAGGTATGGGAGAGTACTTAATCTGAGTTCTGGAGTTGTGTACAAGGAAGTAGTATAAAGTGCACTTCCTACATTATTCTTGTTTGCGAAAACACTCTGTACTCAGAAAATCAATTTGTTTTCCCAATCATTTGCAGTAAAAATCGAGCATAAAGATGCAGTATAACTTGGTTTTTCCTTGCAGTCTCATACGAGGGGTGTTCAGAAAGTTCAAGGCTTTTTTTTATATGGACACTTATTTTCAATCTTGAACTATGAATTTTTCACAGGGTAAAACTTAGCATATTTGGAATGGATTCCCATAATTTCGGACAATTTGGACATTTCTAAGTCATTCTGCGGTTGCCATGGAAACTGAAAGTCCAGCTAGTCGGGGCAGGTAATACTGAAACCAAGAAAGCCAACAAATTGTGATTGTGAAAGACTTCTCTCTATCACTTGTATAAGTGAGATTGGAAATATTTTACACAAGAAATATGTTATTAGCTTCTAAATATACTTTCAAGCACACTAAATGTGTGTAATCTTACACTAAACCCATGTAGGAAAGCGCTCTTGCATGTCAGATTTAGCAAGGGAAATTCCGATGGCAAGGGTGTGTTTCCCTGATGAAATAAGGACTTGTGAAAGCATGGATTCACTGGTATTAACAAGAAACCAAAATGGGCAGCATTATCCATCCCAGCTATTCCTCGGACATGTTGCTTTACATAAGTCCTGGTTTTTGACATAGCGAGGTATCTCGCTCTGTCTTTCTAATCAGGTAAGAGAACATAAGGGAGTTGAGCCCAAAATGAAAAAACATGGATTCCGGCCAAATAACACTGTATCAACTGTGATTTTGCTAGCTGGAGAACTGGACATTGCTTTTTAGACAATGCTTTTTCATATGGATAATTCTAAACTAGTAGAATTTCTGTATGAAGCTGAAACTTGGAAAAACTCTTGCAGACATCTCAAACTGGTTGCCTGCTGAGACAGATGCTCTTTTGTATTTTTGGTTTTCTCTCTCCAAAAAAAATGCAAATAACTTTATTTCCATACTCTTATTTTATACCACAAGGCAAAAAGTAGTTTTGGGTTGATACATGATTCTACATTTATTTTTTAAATTTTACATTGTCCTCCTCAAACAGATGCTAAAAGTTTCTTGAACATTTTTGTGACAAAAACCCAGAACCCAATTACATTGTATCAATTGAAATTTCTTTGGGTGGGTGATATTTAGTTTTTTCCAAAAAATTGCAAATAAATAACAATGCTTTTTCATATGGATAATTCTAAAGTAATAGAATTTCTGTATGAAGCTGAAACTTGGAAAAACTCTTGCAGACATCTCAAACTTTCAATGTTTTGGTTGCCTGCTGAAACAGATGCTCTTTTGTATTTTTGTTTTTCTCTCTCCAAAAAAAATGCAAATAAACTTATTTCCATACTCTTATTATATACCACAAGGCAAAAAGTAGTTTTGGGTTGATACATGATTCTACATTTATTTTTTCTTCTTCTTCTTCTGTTACGCTCTTCCGTCTTTCGACATAGCGCGGCGCACCACAACCTGCCAAACACTTCTATTTTTAGCTAACTGTTCATGATCAAAACATTCATATGTATAATTATTCCTACCATTACCATTTACAACTGTAACATTTATACTTAGCTTATCAAGATCTTTGTCCACTAATTTCAGCCAGGTCTGTTTCTGCCCTCCCCTTGGTTTTTGAACATATTTTCTAGCTTCCCTCAGCGCTCCCTTTGCTGGAGTTTCTTCCGGTAGTCTCAGTAAATGACCATACCACTGTAATCTTCTTTCTTTAACACTCTTACTCCATGGATTTAACTTGGTTCTTCTGTATAATTCTTCGTTTGATATCCTATCTTGCCATGTTATTTCTAAGATCTTTCGCAGCATTTTTCTTTGAAATACGTCAATGTCATTCTCTAGTTGTTTAGTCACTGTCCATAACTCGCAGTTGTATAAAAATATACTTTCTACGTGACTACGGAAAAGTCTGATTTTAACCTTCTTCGACACTTTCTTGCTTTCCAAGATTTTCTTCAGTTGGTTATACGCTGCTATGGCTAAAATTTTTCTTCTGTTGATGTCATTTCTTGTGTCTAGAAGACTTCCTAAATATTTACATTTTTTCCAGTTTTCATCCTCTCCCCTTTTAACTTCATATTCTTCTGTTTTACCATCATTCACTTGTAAATTTTTCTCTTTTAGAATGGCTGGGACTGTTTTTCTGATATCTTCAATTCTTTCTTTATCATTCGTTATCCATGCTGTATCATCTGCGTATTGTTGATCAATCATCAATAGTCTACTGCTGTATTTTGTATATCTGTGATCTTCAATATGGGGTGGTATCATGATTCCTTGCGTTGATTTCAGAGCTTCGGCTAAATATATGATGAAGAAGATTGGACTCAGACAATCACCTTGCGGTACACCCACATTCGTGACAATCTCTTCTCCTAAAGTTTTCCCTATTCTGACTCTCAGCTTGACGTCTTCAATCAAAATCTTTATCATGTGCAATTCATCTTCATTTAGTATTTCTTTCAAAGTTTTCATCAGTTCAGTTCTCCTTACTGTATCAAACGCTTTTGACATGTCCAACATAAGTAGAATAATCTTGGGATGTTATCGCCTTTTCTGCTAGTATTTTGAAACTGAAAACTAGTTCTGTGGTGCTTCGTCCTTTCTGGTAAGCTGCTTGTGTTGACGGTATTTTCTCTAGAAACTTGTTCAGACATCTCTTCAACATACATATCGCAAGAATTTTCCTCAGTATTGATAATAAGATGATTGGCCTAAGATTTCCTGGAGGACCTGCCTTTTTCCCTGGTTTATGTAGTGGAACGAGAACACCTTCTTTTAATTCCTTTGGATACATTCCTGTTGTTGCGGCATGATTGTATATCTCAGCTATCTCTTCATATATTTCTTCCGGACTGTATTTAATTAATTCTCCATAAATTTCATCTATCCCAGCACTTTTCCCATCTTTTAGTCTTTTAACAGCTTCCTTGATTTCTTCTTTACTAAATTTTACGGCCATCTCTTTTGGATCAATATTTTCTATCTCTTCTTCCATATCTTTAGTAAACATCTCTTGGAAAAAACTTGTAACAATTCTTGTTTGTTCTACCTCATCTGTTGTTTTTCCATTTTCTCCATCCACCAATATTTTCTTTTTCTCTTTAATTCTTTGCAGATCTTTGACAACTTTGAACATTCTCCTTGAATCACTTTTTGAATCTTCTACAGCTTCTACCATCTCTAAGATTTTCTTTTCCTCTTCTTCTTCGAGTTTCTTATGAATTTCTTTCATAACCTTGTTTCTTTCTTTTCGTAACTCTTCATTCTTTTCTTTACTTTTACTTGAATTCATGTTATCTCTAATCTTCATCTGTCTTTCTGACAGTTTTTTAATTTCTTCATTTTCACTTTTTTTACTTTTGTCTTTTCTTCCGACAACCTCTTCAGCGGCTTTGGTACAGATCTTGACAATTTTCGTCCATTTTTCTTGACCTGATTCTGATGTCTGTATCTCCCCTATCTCATTTTTTATCTTGTCTTGATATTCCATCTTTTTTCCTTCTTCTCTTAATTCTTCTAGTTTTAATTTCGACTTTTTTCTTTGAGGCTTCATCTTGTACCATTCTAGGTTGAATTTTGCTTTTACCAGTCTGTGATCTGTGTAAGTTTCTATGCCACTATACGATCTTGAATCTTCAACAAATCTTTTCTGATCTACTCTTGTCATGATGTAATCGATTTGATTTCTGTAAGGATTTCTTCTAACTTCTCCATTCTTATCATTATGATCTTGTTTTCGTGTTGGTGCCTCCCATGTAGTTCTGTGTGCCATTTTATGTGGAAATTGAGTATTACTCAGAATAATGTCATTTTTCATCAACATCTCTGCTAGAATTCTTCCTGACGAGTTCATCTCTCCCTTCCCGTAACGTCCTATCACTTCTGGAAAATCTTTATGTCCTAATCCTGTCTTCGCATTCATGTCTCCTCCTACGATACAAATGTCTCTTTTGCTAACGGAACTGATGACTTTTTCAAGATCTTCATAATATTCTTCTCGCACTTTCGGATTTTTTTCACTATTTTCTAATGTCGGAGCATATGTCGAAATAAAGACTGCCTTTCTCTGGTTATTCTTGTCTTCTAACTTCATCGTGGCTGTACAAATTCTGTCTGTAATAGTCTTGAACTCTGCATTTAAACCTTTTTCTACCATTATGCCAACCCCATGATGTCTATCTTCTTTGCTTCCAGTGTGATAAAGTTCATATTTCTGTTTTCTATCTGTTGTTTCAATTTCCATAATCCCTTCATCTGTCATTTTCGTCTCTTGAATGGCTAAGATGGCTAGTTGATATCTTGTCATGTCGTTAGCAACCTGTTGTTTTTTGAAGTCGTCGTTCAGTCCTCTAACATTCAATGTTCCCACATTAAATTTCTTTCTCAAAAAGCTCCCTGTAGCTGGTTCTTTAATCTGACACATTTTCTGATGTTTGTGATGCACCTTGACTTTGCAAATTCGAATTTAAGTAGCGAGGAGTCACCCAACGCTGCCGGCTTCAAATGTAAACATTCTTAGATTTATTTTTTACATTTTTACATTGTCCTCCTCAAACAGATGCTAAAAGTTTCTTGAACATTTTTGCGAAAAAACCCAGAACCCAATTACATTGTATCAATTGAAATTTCTTTTGGCCAGTGATATTTTGTTTTTTTCAAAAAAATTGCTAATAAATCTATTTCCATCCTGACCTCTCGTCATCTCCTGCCAGAAAAAAGTAGTTTTAGGTTGGTACATTCTTCTATATATATTTTTCTTAACACTTTTGTGACGAAGACCCACAACCCAATTACATTGTATCAATTGAAATTTCTTATGTCCAATTGGTGTAATTGGGGCTAAGCTGTTCTGTCGGACTCAAATCAATTGAAATGTCCATAAATAAATTTAATTTACTGTTAGTATAACTCAGATGATTGTAATCACAAAAAAAAAAGTTAGTTCACAAAGTGCCTTTTGGAAAAGTAATTACACCTTATAAATTAAAAAAATTATTCTAAGCTATGTCATAGAGTCCATGGATTCTTGTTCATTACTTCAGTCCATGGGGGCCAGAGTTTCGGGCACTGGAGGAGAAAAGGCATTCGATGACCAAAATGCTTTCAAGGAACTTTGTTTGGAGGACTTAGAGGAACATTTACTTCAATGGGTCAGGTGTATGAATTAATGCTTTTGGTGAGCTTGGAAGTATTTTTAAAGGCTAATTTTATATTTCTTGTGTCAAATATGGTCAAACTCACTAATACAAGTGATAGAGAGAGGTCTCTCACAGCCAAAACTTATTAGCTTTCTTGGTTTCAGTATTACCTGCCCCGACTAGCTGAACTTTCAGTTTCCATGGCAACCACAGAATGACTTAGAAATGTCCCAATTGTCTGACATTTTGGGAATCCATTCCAAATATGCTGAATTTTATCCTGTGAAAAATTCATAGTTCTAGATTGAAATAAGTGTCCATATAAAAAAAGCCTCGAACTTTCTGAACGCTCCTCGTAAATTTATACTGATTCTGGCATTCATATTGGCTACATGTATTCAAATGCAATAATTCATTCTAGAATTCATATTGGCTACATTATTCAAATGGAATAAGCCAATCATATAAGATCATCAGAGTATAAAAAATGATATTCTTCCAAAATTGATTCAGATACTACATTGATCTTTCAGCTTTTTAAAGCGATTTAAAGGACATGCCTTAGACACCTTTATAAATACCCCAGGCACTATTCTTGGGGTGGCTTTCAGAAAAGCTTTAGTGAATGTTCCTCATGAAGACAAATCACTAAAGATATATAGTGACACTTGTACATGGATATTTTAGGGTCACCTTTAGTGAATCATTAGAGCAAAAACCCACAGACAAATGAGTTTACTGGGTGAGTAGTTAGTATACAAATCGTTTAGAAACCTCTTGCTGACTTTTGACTTTATGGTCATAAATCAGGCAGGTAAGAGTCAGGTAGTATTGTTTGTAAGTCGTAAATTGAATCACTGGATCTCTCTGGGTTTACTTGAGGGGTAAGGCACAGTTTTTGGGTTGTTGATAACTTTACAATCCTATGGGGAACATGAGATCAGACTTGCAATGTACACTGTAAAATTTGAAAACTGTGTTGAAGCAATAATTTGAGCTGTCTGAGAATGTTAATAATTTTCAAGCTATGATAGCTCAATCCTATAAGTTGTCAAGGTATGATAGCTCAATGCTGTAAGTTGTCCAAACGGATCATAACATTAAGCTGTGAAAACATGAAAGCTTCAGTTGTTGCAGACAGCTTGACATCTCAGTCATGCCACATAAAGTGCCATCTATAACAAGCACTTCTCATAAGACTGCATTTAGTTTTAAATAATTATTTACTTACAAGAAAAAAGAACATTTATATTACACTTTCCCAGAGAAAAATAAGTAGCACGCCACTTTAGCTGGTTACTTTTTTATTTTTATCTCTCTTAAATTAATTTGTGGGAGTAATTAGATGCATGCTTTCACGCGTCAACCAACATTTCCAAGTCAGAGTGTGTTCAAATATAGGCTTCTAGCACTGCATACCAACTGAGATGAGCCACAGGCCATTGGGTTTATTCACAAGAAATTAATATTTAAATCTCCTTGTGATGCAATGGTCTTTGTTGAATGCATCTTGGGCCTGTCCATGGTGTGCTAAAATGAAGCATACTGGATCAGATGGATCCCCTTGAGAGATCAAACAATATTTTGGTATTACAGCCCATATTCATAAAAAACTTTATAAGAAAGGTCACACAAATATAAGTCAAAAACAACTAAAAATAAGTCAACACAGCTCAAAATTTTGAGTTGTGTCAGCTTGGATCAATAAGTCAACAAAACTCAATATTTTGAGCTGTAAGTCAACAGTTTTCTCAGCTTGAATACCTTAGTCAACATAGCTTAGTATTTTGAGCTATCTCAGCTCGGTATTTTGAGTTATCTCAGCTCAAAACATTAATCTATGTTAGCTCAATCAACTTGTGCAACCATCTCACTCAATCAATTGAGCTGAATCAGCGAGTCCGATTTTACAGTGTAATGTATATGTTGCATGATATCATGATTTCAGCAAAATTTCAAGGTCAACCAGTAATAAACTGATTGACTACCACAAAAATATGGCAATGAATAGAAATAAAGCAATGACGGCACAAAACTTCGACACAAGACAAAATTACGAATAAAATATGACCATAAAGTAACTATGAAACCTACAAATAACTTACTTCATGTCTATTACAAGTAAACTGGCCTATATTCCATGACCAAAGATATATAAATACCAAGACTGTCACCTCTATTCTAGATACAAGGACTGTTACAATGTTTATGACTGGGCAATAGACTATGAGACATGGCTGTTGCATGCTAATGTAAAATCAGGCCTTTGGTCCAGCTATGTATATGTCTCTCAACATGAAATCTGGCTGTTCTCTGTGATTGGCAATTTTACTTACCCTTGTACCAGATTGTATCAATGCCTAAGGGGGCGATTTAATAATTTATTCATGGTAATGACGCAAAGTCTCCAAGTATTCATTCCTAAATCAAGCATCGCCTTCTTAAAGAAACCCCACAAGATATTTCAATGGGGGCAACCATTTAATAATTTTATTTCATGGTAATGGCAGCCATAATTATTTCAAGCGCGCGAAGTCCCAAAATATTTTTAAGGAAAAGCCCCACCAGATATTTCAAGGCTGGCCAGAAAGAACATATTGATCACCAAAACTCAGCAAGAAATTATTTATTTAAAAAAAAAAACTCCAAGCGCCCTCCCCCCCCCCCCTGAGATGAAAATGGTTGCTCCCTGACATGCATGGGTCTTCCTTATCTGGTTAACTTCTATAAGTCTTCTAAAAGGATTAGATACTCGTAAAAAGTTTTAGTCATGACAAAAGCTCAGTTGAATAAAATTAGTTATCTGACTTATGTTCAAAGTGAAGCATTTAAAGATGTTCTAAAGTCTAAATACCCAGAGGAAACTCAACTTTCTAACTTTCAACAGATGCAAAACAGGAACTAGAATCCAGACATTGTATCATGACTGGAGACCATTTTTCACAAAAATCTGCATGAGGCTATTGTACAACACTAGTCTGGGCCATGGCCTGGAGTTGGAGGTCTGGGCCAGTCTAGCATAATGCAGGGTTAAGGGGAGTGGTCGAAGTTACAAGATAGTCAAAATAGTCATACTATCCCAGGAATAGTCAAGATGTCGAGATATGAGGGAGTGGAATGCTTCAGCACAGATTCCAATCATTTGGTCGCAGTTCGAGGCCGAATGAGATGTTTTATCAAATATTCTCGAAAACGGAATACCTTGATATCAAGCTTATTCGTCTCTGAGCAAGCCTTTTATCTGAATTAATAAGTTATAAGTAACTGGGTACATATAGGCTAACCCGTACAATTAAATTATTTTAAACTATGTCAAAAATTACCATTTGCTCCTGTTGCTTCATGTGAAAAAAGGAAGGTCCCAAATATAAATTTCAATTTGTTAAAAATGATTTTTCCCTGTTAATAAAGTGTTAAATAAAATAAAGATAAAAAGGAATTGTACAGGGAAGTACTGAAATTCTCATCTCTTTGAATATAATTCCATTAAAGCAAATACACTTAGAAATGATGCAAATGACACAAATTCACACCGTCCAACACAATTCAACCTCAGATGTGATGGCATGACAACAGAGTAACATTAAAGAGGAGGGACACAAGGTCAATTGTTCAGGCTATAGTGCTTTAAGGGCATTTTGATTTTTATCCCTTTTTTCATATATTTTTTTGTTCATTTTATGAAATAATTTGACCTCACTTCTCTGAACCTAACTGTACATTCCAAAATGCTTGGTGTCTGAAGAGAAGTACAAACATTATGTGTTTTGGGAAACTTTTTATCAATTCTTTTTTCTCTAGACCATTTTCCCCTGTACAGCAGCTCTTGTAGTCACATGTTTGATACTGAATATACCACCCATAGCAAAAAGGAATAACACGCATTGGGTCCTCCAAATGTTTTCTTACCTTTTTTTGACCACCGCGTTCCCAATTCACACCCTAAATCCTCCAGCCTCATATAAAGAAACACCAAAAGATGACAGAAAGAACAATAAGAAATGACAATACACCATTTTCCTTCATAATACAATGTTGGAAACCTGTTTCAACAAATCTGTTTCTTAGTTGTCTTTAAAAAAGAAAAAAGAAGGTAAAACTGAAAAAACTGAGTGTTAATTTATAAGAAACGGCACATGTCACTGGTCGCAATGTTGAATAGCACTGTATTTAATAACTAATGACAGTCGCATATAAAAGCGCTTCCTGGTGTGAAACATTGTCTGATGTGTGTGGTAATGCTGCCAGAAGTAGCTGCTTGACTTGACTTATGTTGTGCTGTGCTGGTGTACCCCGGATCAGCCGGGGCAGCTCAACCACCATCTTTGTGGAGGGACCTGCACTTATATTTTTTGGTGACCGCCATATGATGATGAGATGAGAAGACTGGGAGTCTGGAACATACCCTATTAGTTCAGGGATGCATAGGGTCTTTCAGTTGCCCCAGCATAGAATACTGGATACAACTCGACTCCATTTAATGGTGAGATTTGAACTCACGCCCTCAAAGCCAGTGGACAAGTAGTCTTGACCATTAGGCCACGGGGAACTACAATGTATTTTTTCAGAAACTTAACCAGATTCACAGAAGACAATTAGCCCGAAGGTACTTGATAAATCCACCTAAGGCCTTATGATATAAAATCTGCAAGCTCAAAATTTTATCCAATCATTTATGCTGATGACACGACTCTCTCCACAACTCTAAATACATTTACCTCAGCTGATAACAGTAATGAAATTAATTTGGAGCTAAATAAGATTTTAGATTGGTTAAAGCTAAACAAATTATCACTCAATGCCGAAAAAACTAAAGCTATGCTCTTCACCACAGGTATTAGGACAGGTAGAATAGATTTACCTAATTTGACAATAGATAACACAAGGATTCAATGGGTTGATAAATTTAATTTCCTTGTTATAGTGATAGACAGTAACTTAAACTGGAAAGAACACATAAGTCATATTTCTTTCAAAATATCAAGGATCATTGCTATTATGACTAAATTGAAACATTTCATTCCTCGCTTTATTTTAGAAACTATTTATAAATCACTCATAATACCACATCTCAATTATGGAATCTTACTCTGGGGCTCACAGGTCAATAGACTCTTTCGGTTGCAAAAGAGGGCTGTACGTATCATTGTAAATGCACAATATAATGCACACACAAATTCTATTTTCAAGAAATTAAAACTAATCAGGACATCTGATATGTGTGCATTCCATGATCTTAAGTTTTGTCATAAATTAGAAAATAATGACTTGCCGACTTACTTCAGATCAGTCTTCATAAAATTTACAGATCATCATAGCTTCTTCACACGAAATAATAATAACTTTCAAATTCCAAAATTAAGATACTCCTTTTCAAGGAATAGTATTAGGTACAGAGTTCCAATAGCATTTAATAACTGTCCATCGATCGTCAGGAGCAAGATCTACACTCATAGCATCGATGGTTTTGCCAGGTATGTAAAAAATCATTTTATTGAATCTATTCCTGCTGATTGTCAAAGCAGAAACTGCTATATCTGTTCGAATAGCTAAATTCATATACCTCGTATTCAAAAATTGGTTACTTAAAACATCCTACTAATTAAGAATATTTAGTACTGTCATCCATTACTCATTCACTTCATCTTCAATCTTTGTTTCATGAATGCTTGTAGGGACTTTCATCATCTCTCATTATTCAGGTGGCCCACCAGCAGCGATGATCTTTTTTGTCTTTGGTGGGTCTCCTCTTTCGTCTATATTTATTTGTTTCCCCATTTCATTCCATCGTCATTAAATATTTATACATGTAACGATTAGATGATGAAATAAATGAAATATGTCTGTCTGTCTTATAACATATTTTCAATAACTGACTATCACAGAGAAGCAAAACTGCAATAAATTTAGTTATGAAAAGGTAGAAACAATGTGTTTCTCAACATTGTACTTATTCTAACAATACTGCATATGTTTGAGAGGTCACTAAATATATGGTTATTAGTTTAGTAATGTGTTACATTCGCTTTCAATTGCTCAGTCAACAGACCAGGTCTTTCTGTTACGGATAACCAAACAAGTAAGATAAGTTAAAGCTAGGTGCAGAAATGTATATCATAAAACAAAAGTAAGAAAACACCATAATTAGTGAAAGATTTCTCTTAGGGTGCTTGTAGTCTAATTGGATGAAATTGCAGTTATCAAGTAACCTTCTTCAGTAAGTGGAAGCACATAAGGTACACTGTACAACAAAACAAGACAGTATTTGTAAAACATAACTGGTTTAATTAAGTCAAGTTCATAATATAATTGAAGAATAATAAAAGTGTAGAAACGCTTAGAGCTCTTTGCAAATTGGCGGTCCACCTGAAAAATTATTTTTCTTCTTTTCAATTTGCAAACTGGCTTTGCCACGACATTGACCGTTTTCTGTGTGTCTACTTATCTTCTTATTTGATAAGTACTACCTTGAGTCATTTACTAGAGCTTTTTTTCCTAAGGCATTAACAGTTGTAAATCTCCATAATCTGCAAAATGACTTTAGTCGCCAAAAGTAGTTGATGACAGTTTTTAAGCTGGTAGTTCTGTTTCACACAGTTAAACATGCGTAAATTTTGTATTGATAATGCCTGGTTCAAAAGCAACAACATTGTGAAACAATGAGAAACAATGAGAAACACAAGGGAGGCGGGGGGGGGGGTTACATCTCAATGCCTCTGTTGGCGATTATGAATTATTAATGAAATTCTGTTCATTTGGGAGCCAAGAACACTGGTTATTGTACTGGTTAATTGCAATTACTTTTACCTTACCCCGATAAATAGTTTGCACATTCCACAGCAACAGTGTACAAGTCAATGCTAAAATGCAATGCTGCAGTAGTGCAGAATCTCACCTCGTGACAGTGTTACTACAAAAGCGTACTATATGGCAATTAGATGGTATGTATAGTATAGTGTGAGGGACTGGCAGAAACAGAATCTTGATCGAATATGGTGAAATTATACAAGCGATTATGCGATGTTTCGATTGTCACATTTATACATGGATAAATTTTGTTTTGAGAAAGACTTGTTCCCATGCAAAGTAATGTGAAATAACAATGACAAACACAACAGTTGCGGCTGGTCCATCATCTCAGCACCTGTGGAAGACTGTGAGATTGAGACTGAGATTAAGCAGTGACTGAACATTAGTCGACAAGTGATTACACTTAAGTGTCAATCTCTTGGATGTCTCAGAGGCGACTATGTAATGGGGTGATTAAGAATGTACAGTAACAAAGTTAAAATCACGGCACTCAGGCGACACTGAGATCAAGACTACAGCTCCAGGTGATTGAGACAGTGCCATGGTTGTGATTTGCAATGTTGAATTAAATTTTTACCGAGTGAATTAAGGATTTTTAAAACTGGATATCATGTATGATCAAACAAAACCCTATGCTTTTAAAACTTCCTAGCGCTGAGCATCCAGGGCTGTTTTATGCTCAAAGCATGCATACAGTAAACATTTCCCTTGCTGAGTTAAATACTGTCATTCATTAGTTTTAGTATCAGTGCACAATAATTATTACACTTATAAATCATAACTGCAATATGCATATCAAACCAATGCTCTCACCTGGCGACTACCAGGTCAGTCGACTTTACTTGCAGTTTCACAGCAGTGAAATCCACTCAAGTGCATGAGACTGGCAAAAACATACTGTTAGTCGCCAATGATTACACTAAACTGCTGAAGTGTCAATCTCTTGAGTGTCTTTGAGGCGACTATGGAGTGATTATGAATACAAGCGACATAAGCATCATGCTACTAAAATTGCAATCTAGCCTTATTGATCACAATCAGAATGAATCTAGCAAATTTATCTTCAACATATTGAGTTAGTTAAACCCCGCCTACAGAGCCAAATTTATTAACTCAGTCATAGGTATACTTTCGATAAAATAGATGGACAGATAGATTAGAACAAATAGATGGAAAGATGGATAGATAGATAGATAGATATAGATAGATAGATAGATAGATAGATAGATAGATAGATAGATAGATAGATAGATAGATAGATAGATAGATAGATAGATAGATAGATATATAGATAGGTTTGTGACTTGGTGGGTAGGTAGGTTAGATAGGTTTGTGACTTGTAGGTAGGTAGGTGGGTGGGTAGAACCGTACTCTGTACTCTGGGTGTTCACAAGGTTGATAAATTCAGAAAATTGTATGAACATGTAAATTCTAAAAAGTTAAGAAGTTTGATCTTGGAAACGAGTACTCTGAAGTCGAGTGTTGATAGCTGAAGGTTTTGTGAAAATTTCAGATCTTTTTAGGATTATGGGTCACACCCACAATCGACCTTGACCTGTCAGGGAAGCCAGGTGCATACTTAGGTGGGAGATGGGGGGGGGGTAAACATCACCCCCCCCCCCCCCACGCACACACACACACTTTTTACCCCAGGGAACATAATATGAAATGTCTCTTCCCTGTACCTACTTGTTTGAATCAAAATGTCAATTCGGTAGGGAGCTGTTCTAAGAGACAATTCCCAAAGCACTGTCACTAACTGCAGGTCCCTTGTAACAGTGTCTATGCTCAGCAAACGAATACCCCATATATGAGGTGATTATGAATGATTGACAGTGCTGTCATATCCACACTAACTTATAACCATTTAAGTTGGTTGGGTGAATTGTTTTACAGGCATAATTTATACAATTGTAAAAATTATAATAAACCATTGTATAAGGCAGAGCAACGTTTTAAATTTCTCATTATCTTAGAAAACTGTAATAAACTAATGTCAGGTTAGGCTGGGCCGATATTGGGCTCCATGGCAGTGTGAATCATCACAGCTATCAGATATCAAACTGTGTCAATGTTTGCTTGTATACCACTGTTTTTCTAAGTAGCCAGTAATCCTCTAAGTGTCCATAATCGTAATCTTTGGTGATTAGAGCTCAAAATCGCTAGGAAAAAAAGCTCTACTTAGTTTATTGACACCTAGACTTCTAGACATGCTATGCACTGAATCTACTGACGAACCATAAACGGACACAAACAAAACATGATTAAGCCAGTGACATCACAAGTCCAAAGTGAAAGTTGTATGTTTCTTCGACAACACAATATATATGCCTAAACATGCCCAGATTAGAGTGGGATATTTCGAAATCAGTGTAGACGGTCTGGAAAAATCAATTAATCAGGAAAAACATGCAATTGTATAGCCTAAAGTTGTTTTCATAGAAATTTTAAAAATTGCATGACTTTTTTTCTCAATTAATATATTGGTTCATCCAAACAAAGAAGATTCTGAAACCAAATGTTACATTACATATTTGATACATTTCTCTTTGTTTCTGTCATCAGTTCCAAGTACACAGTCATCAGTAACTGTTATTTATTCGGTACATCATGATGGATCATCTCTTGGAAAATTTTTCATTGAATGAAATGTTTTATAAGTATAGGTTATACAACGAAATTGAGGTGTATAACTAACATTTCAGGGAGTTATTTACCGAGGGCTTTAGCCCGAGGTAAATAACCCTGAAATGTTAGTTATGCACCGAAAATTAGTTGTATAAGCGACTTATACTCCATATATGACTCCCGAAAGATTTCTAACTGAATTTTGTGACACTGTTGCCATTTTTTAGTGCATTGTTTGCAGAAAAAGTAGTACAACTAGCTAACTTAATCCCCAACAGTGGTATAACTAACAAATCTGTTGGTTACACGGCAAAAGACAATAGAAAACTGTCTGGGTGGAGTATAAAAAGGTTTAGAGCTCTTTGCAGATTGGCAGAATGGCAGTCCACTGGAAAAATTAATTTTCTTATTTTCAATTTGCAAACTGGCTTTGCCACATCATTGACAGTTTTCTGTTGGTCTCCTAATCTACTTATTTCATGAATTACCTTAAGTCATCTTTTTTTTGTTCAGTGTCACATATGCTGCTAGATATGATAAGCACTGACTCAGCTGATTCACCATAACTGACACAAACAAAATATTTTTAAGCCAGTGACATCAAACAACAAAGTTGAAAGTTAATTTTGAAACTGTTTTGACCCCTAATCTGCAAGCAGCTCTAAAACATGGAAGGTAGAATAGGGCCTCGGCTAAAATTATTGATCTCAGTTTCTTATCTTACAATAATTTGACATGACCATAATGATATCTTTATAGTATCTGCCGGTTGGAATTTTCTTCAATATTGTATGTCTGCTGTATATCTGTAATACATGTATTTTCAAGGCCACATCCATTGAATTCATACAGATGTGAGTTATAACCCAAAATGGTCCACAAAACCAGCAGGGGTACCATATCGTAACTGCCATTATTATGATATAAACTTTTTTTTTTACAAAAAATGAAATTTACATGTTGTATTGTTGTCCATACATAATACATGAATATACATATACGTGTACAAAAAGTATGTATAGTCATGCCAGGACAATAAAATTTGTATTATGACGGTATTTATTGCCAAGTTTTAGTCCAAATGACCTATTACTTAATAAACTTTATTAGTGATCCACGATTCACAAAGCTACGATAAAAGGTAACCCCAATATGTCAGTGATTAGGTAACTAAAATTGCTTTGCTACATATTTGACTGCTCATTCAGGCATATAATGTCACACTAAAAAATGAGAACATCACAGTCTGCATGTAACATGTCACAGAAATTAGTGACAAAAATGGTACTGAATAGGGCAGTAGCGTATAAATATAGATTTCCCGGGGTTTTAGTTTTTAGACAAACTATCAGTTTGTTTTACAACACATTTGTCTGATTTTACACATGGAGATGATGGAGTTGCAATTCAAACCCACAACCTAGGCCTCAGCGAACGATAACGATAACCTTAGCTCTTTTGCACAAATTTATATTTCAGTGCATTGCGTATGTATACATGTACACTTGTAAATGTACAGTCACACATGATTTGAGAGTATATTCTAAATGTAAGATAAAGTCAGGATTTGAATTCCCATATATATAATGCATCTTGAAGGACAATGGTGCTAATTTGAAGTGGTCCTTACTGTTTTACTGACTTCATGATACTAGGAAGATGCATATTGCTTATCCAAACAGCCATAATATAGAGAATGCATATGCCCATGCCATTACCCTAAACAAACAGACCTTGGCCAGTGGTGTACCTATACCTCTATTTAGCCTGGAGGGAGGCTAGGGGTTTCCCATAACATAATGGATATTGCATAATCATATAAGTACAACATGAACTTCAGTACTTGCCATACTCATAATGCTGCAGTCATGAGTGAAGTGCTTGATATGAAATGTGAAGTTCATGCTTAATTAAGCATGTTCCTAACTTTCAATTAAAAAGCCATCACATTTGTTTAGAGCTCTTTGAAGATTGGCAGTCCACTGGAAAAATTAATTTTCTTATTCTTAATTTGCAAACTTGCTTTGCCATGTCATTGACAGTTTTCTGTCCTCCTAATCTTCTTATTTTGTGAAACACCTTAAGTCATTTAATTAGTCTGATAATTGTCGCCAACGCTGCTTGATATGATAAGCAATGAATCAAGTCAATCAACTGATTAACCATAACTGACATAAACAAAACATTTTAAGTTAAAAGTTAATTTTGAAACTAGTGTTTGGACTGCCAAACAGCTATAAGGGGGTAACCATTTAATAATGGGGGGGGAGGTTTGGAGTTTTCCTCAGTGAGAAATTATTGATTTCATGGTAACGGCAGCCATAATTACTTATTTCAAGCGCGAAGTCCCTGAATATTAATTCCTAAATCAAGTATCGCCTTTTTAAGAAAAACCCCATCCAGAAATTTTCAAGAGTGCCCAGAAAGAATTTATTTATTTCACCAAAACAGAGCAGGAAATTAAATAGTTATGAGATATTTCACATGGCAGTGATTTTAATTTAATGAGCAAAAGAACTTGTGGTAGCAAGAGGTTTAGAGATTAACATAGAAGCCTCTAACAAAGATGCATTATTCTGGTTTATGAACAGGTGGTCCATGCTACAGTGTGGTTGAAATACCAAGCTTTTTTTCTTGTCAGCAACAGCGATTGCGCCCCCCCCCCCCAAAAAGTTTGGGAAACAGTAACATTCGGGCAAGAAGGCTAAAATATTTGGGCAGATGATTAAATAAAAACTACTGAATATTCATGATTTCCAGGCAATTTAATTTGAAATTTTTATAAATTTAGATCTTGAAATTCGAGCAAATGTCGCTCGCCCCCCCCAAAAATCGCGTGCACCGTACGCCTATGGTTGGACTTGGACTTAACGTCCTGCACTTATGCACTTGCAGAGGCTAAATTACGTGTCGCATTATGACAGGAGGAGGACACAATAACAGTGCAAAATGCAGTTGAAACTGCAGTCCGAGACAACTTCTGATGACCCGCCAGTTTCTATTGAACCCAGGACACTGCGATTCGAAAACACAAAGCTATTACATGGACAATTGTGCAGCATACATAAAACTTATGAAGCTCTTTCTTGCGTATTTCGTACGTAAATTGGTTATTTTCATGTAAGCACGAATATTTGCGTACGTAAAACATATGTAGATTTTTGTATGGATTTCATACATGTTAAGTTGGTTTTTAGGCTTTAACTTGAATTTTTGCTGATTTGTTTTTAGATTGGCCAATGTAAGGTCTAACCTGAAACTATTTGTGATGACCGTATTGCACTAAAATTGCCAATGTAACTGAAAAGTACCTGTGTAAAATTTTCCTGAATTTGTAAGAAATTAGTATGGAAATGTACATACATACTACGGATCGGCTCTTTTTTGTGATTTTCGCATGTAGAATTATGTACGTAATTAGTACGCTGCACAATTGCCAGTGTATCTAAATCAATTTCCTAAAAACTTTACATCTTTTGTATTGTTTTGTTTCCTTGAAAAAAAAAACATTACATCAGGTAACTGGGGTAAAATTATACTGTACTGAAGAGTTGGATCATACTCTCTATAAATAAATCTCATTCATAAACCCTGATTGGTTTTTGAACCCTGATTGGTTTATGATTTGTCCTCCTTATCATTTAAATTTGGGTTTGTGGAAATACTTTTTTAACTAGAAAATTCTAATGTCATGAATGCTGTAGTTCTTTGGGAAAAAACAAACTTCTATGCAAAGACCAGCATGGTTGTTTCTCCAAACCATCTGGTATTTGAAAAACCAAATTTGTCCTTAAAATGTTGAGAGTGTAGACCTCAGCTATTATTACAGCACAAGAATTATTCCCCTCACACAATGTAGACCTGTCACCTTGAAATTTCTACTAGATTTTCCAGACAAATTCTGTGACAGAAATCTTTTAATCCCCTTCTTGTATGCATAGCAGCATCTGAAAAATTTTAATTCAGGACTTAGTATTTCATTCTGAATATTCCTGGTCTTTTTATGCCCTTTTACAGGGTGCTTTGTGACATGACCTCTCCTAGGAATTAGAAAAAGTGAACTTGAAAATACCCAGGAAATAGCACAAAAAGATGCTGTATAGCATAGACATACATCGTATAGTCTAGTCAGTATTCAGTATTCATTGTTAGAGATACACTATAGTTCATACATGAATGCCGAACACTGGTGTACAGTGCTGGTAATAAGTACTGTATGCGAAACAGGTGATGTTTTTCAGTGATGTAGTTGAGGCCGGGACATCAGAGACTAAGACCGAGGCATGAGCCTCCGAGACCGAAGCCATCAAAATGTGGCCTCGAGGCGGGTCCCGAGGTCTCTAACATTAGTCAAAAGACACTCGAGACGGAGGCAAGGCCAAGGCTATATGGCATCTGAGCCAAGGCCGACAAAATGATATTATGGCCCCGAGGCAGGCCTCGAGGACGTCTCGACGATGCCGGCCTCGAGACCTCCAACACCGGTCAATGTTAAACATTGTTAACCAAACTGCTTGTGCGAGCTTACTCTCCAGCCATACTGTATGATGCAGTATTACTTTACATGGTTCTACTTTCTTGCATGTAGTTGACAAAACTATTAGAGTAATGCCTTTTTCCGACCAATTTGGTTTGACCATTTTGAAATCATACTGAGTTGTTACGATACATGTATGCATGATGAAGGGATTTCAATGTGTTTTCCAATACAGCATCACATAAAGTATACTATTCATATTCAGTTTTTATGTCAGTTTATATTGAATTTCAAGATAAATTTACTTCTTAACATGCAAATCACATTATAACCATTGAAATATACCCTACTCAAAATTTGAAAACAAAATCATTGAATTTATGTCAAATTTATAACAGCCAAATAACTACAAAACGCCATTATATGCGAATCATTCTTTAACCAAATAAGGTTTCTAATAACATGCCAATAACATTGTATCACAACAAAAGCTGTATTTCTACAGATACGACTGTTTGCATGATGCGACATTGGTTGGACTGATGACAAACAGCATATTCTAATAAATAGATTTTTTGTCACATAAATACTTCCTATGGTGTTGCTCAGTGCATTTGGAGAGCATCCTTTGTTCAGTTCAAGTCTAGTGTGAAATTGGTCTGTATTTTCTGATCTTTTTCTGACTTTCTGCATAGTTGTCTTTATGACTAATAAATTCAGAGAGAGAAAAAGAGATGTAAAATGTGAAA
Source organism: Platynereis dumerilii (assembly GCA_026936325.1). Lineage (NCBI taxonomy): Eukaryota > Metazoa > Annelida > Polychaeta > Phyllodocida > Nereididae > Platynereis > Platynereis dumerilii. The sequence continues at coordinate 272,793 of JAPTHN010000173.1, forward strand.
AATCGTTTATCCAGATATAATATTTGCTGCTACATTTGCCAAGATCAGAGAAAAATCTCAACCTGAAAGTGCACATTTAATTACAGGAGCTGTTTCAAACCACAGAAGTATTTTTTACCAATCATCATTATTTTGCTCAATTTAATAAAATCAGAGATGTTAAAATAATTATTCAAAAATTGCTACAATTTGTTTTCATGAATGCTCAACTTTCCTTAATAGTATAGATAATAATGTGTTTTAAGGTTGAAGGGTTACATTGTTGTTTGAACAATCTGCACCAGTTGGTTCCCAGGCTATTGTTACAGGAAAGGGTGCATGATAATAGTAAATAAGTGGGCCTGTGCTATTATTTCATAACAATGCTTTTCATAAATATGTATCCAGTACATAACAGTACTTTATCAAACCCAAATAAAATTGACAGGTAGGATCGCCCTGTGCCACAACACCACTGTTTATCAACTGCATGATCTCTCGATATACCCTGATTAGTTGGTTAGGTTAGGTTTGTGGATACATGTATAGTGTAAGTTGGAGGCTTGGATAGTATAGTCTCTATGAGAAGTTCTTGTCTGTTACATGTTGATTTAAATCCCTGAAATAAGTCATTAGAGGTTGTTATAGGACAAGATTGCAATTTAAAGCTATTTCGGTAGGATATTCTAATTAATTATTATATTATTATAATTTTAAGATATTCTAATTAATTATTAAACTAAACTGTGACAAAACTATAAGCTCCACTTTCTTGCATACTACACCAGTCACTGCAGACAGGAGCAACACACAGAATGAACTGTTCTTAAACTTAGCGAGCTTCGCTTAAATACAATCATGACAATATCTAGCTAAAGAGCTACTGTAGAATTCCAATATAATCATGACAATATCTAGCTAAAGAGCTATTGTAGAATTCCAGAGGTGCAAGAATTTTGCTGGAGACACAATTGTGCACATGTGAGCCAGTACATTTTCCATCTCTGCCAACTGGGTCACAGAGATCAGGGATGCTGGCTCCCTATGTGAGAATATTCACAAAATGGTTATAATGACCAAATGAGCAACACTATAACAATGTACAATGATTAATTGGGTGATTTGAAAGAGAAGTGACAAAGACATACCCAAAATGTATTGTAGTTTTTAATGGAGGTGTGTGTACACATCTCCATTTATGCAGTCACTTTGACAAAATGGAAAGTTTTGGCGGGAAATTTGAAATTTGAGCATTTTCGAATGTCTTTTGAGCCCTGACTTGGCAATTTTGTTTGGAGAAGTTTGGAATCAAGAATGCACCTTAGCTTGATTATAGAGCAAGCATCTGACATGGGAATGTTTAGCCGGTATATTGTTATTTGGCCGTGACTTCGTTTTTATCTTGCTTGAATCCACTACGGGCAGCATCACACATTGTGTATTGGCAACTGTGCCTAAACTATTGCACTTGTATATATGATATTTGGCACATGAATGGGTCTTGTAGAGTGTATGTGTCTTTTGGTGTTCATATTTAAGCAATTGGTACAGTTTTTGTAAAATATTGGAAATTAAAAATAATTATTTTTTTTCCTTTCTGGAACAGAACTCCGAAACAATTGTACCTATGAACATGAAAATCTGCCATATTATGCGTTAAATACTCTAAATGTGCCTTTTGGAGGTCTTACTGCTCTTAGAAAAATAAGTAAGAGCATATTCAGCAAAAATTTGAAAAAAATGTTATTTTTTCAGTGCTCCTTGATTCCGTCGATTTTGGAGTTAGACCTCTGAAATTTTGCATTTAGGTGTCTAAGTTATACCTCTTTAAATGACTAAACTCATTTGGAGGTCAAATCCTTTGAAGATTTCATAAAAACCAAAAAACTCGAAAAATATTGGGATTTCTGATATTTTTCTTAAATTTTGATTTCTCACAATTTAACGGTAATGAATAAATTGGTAACTTCTAAAATTATTTTAGTTTTAAAAACATATTAGTAACTTTTACAGCCATGTATACTTTAGTGTAAATTTTGTGTTGGAACTCAGTTTTGCAGAGCCAGTGTCAGAGCCCATTGGATTTTAATGGATGTAGGTAACTGTTATACCTATATCCACTATCCAGTGTTCCATACTGAGACAGTGAATTCTATTAGTGGATACAGTATGTCTTACTCTAAGATTCCCAGTCTTCTCATTGTTTATCATATCATATTCACCAAAATGCTTTATAATAATAAAAGAATGTGCAGCTCTTTCCACAAAAAGGAGGTTTTACCTGGCAGATCACACACATTTCCATGCATCATATTAAAGCTCTTTTCAAGTTCTTTTATGGAATGTATTCTTTTTCCGTATCGCATCTGCCACATGGTCATCTTGTGGCTTGAAAATGGATTATTCGTAAAAATTCTGAAATTTAGCACACAATATATTAACAACACCTGGTACTGGCACTCATACCAGGGAAATAGTCAATTCCGGGGCATATGAACTTCAACTTAGGACACTACACCACCTCCATTTTGAACCCCTGGGTTCTTGTTAGATTTTTAGTGCAGTAAATATGATGGATATAGCGGGAAAATCTTCAAGTGGGAGGAAATGATGAATTTTCAGGATACTGTGAAGATCCATTGGCTAAATATATCATAATTATTTTTACTTGCATGGTACTCATGATGACAAAAATATAAAAGGACAATAAATTCATGAACAATCTACAGTCTTATCTCATCTTTAGAATATCATTGTGCAATAACTATTTCTAACATACCTGTATAAGCTAATTGAAAATAAATCACATAAATTGATTACTCTCTACCTATATCCATCAGTTAAAATGAAGAAAGGAGATACATGTATTGGACAAAATCATTTGATGAACCAAAATTATGACTTCATCAGTAAACACTGTTCATCTGGAAAACCAATAGAGGGAAAAAAGTAAAACAATCACAACAAAAAATCAGTAATACAAAGAATTGTGGAATATTGCATGTCCAAACAAAGAGACCACATGCAACACCAATACATTTCATGGGGCTTATGTCATGATCATTTCCAAGTATCAGGATATGTGGCGATGTTAAGGTATTGTGACTATAGTCACATTGGACAATTGTTATTGGACTTTGTCTGAACTGTGGTACAAAATAATTTGCTTTGGTAGTTAGTATTATTGTCATCATGGTGACCAGATAATTATAGCAAAAAGACAAATTTAATATGAAATGTTTGTTGCTGCATGTATCTGGATTTTTTATGGGTCAAATCATTGTAGTGATTACTTTTTTATCATCTGCTGGAAATAAATACTTGTCCAATAAAGAATTTTTTACTTGGCGACTTGGGACTACCTACCACCAGGACTTTTGTTTTCAGATTGGCGGTCCAATGGAAAAATTAATTTTTTATTGTCAATTTGCAAACCGGCTTTGCCATGTCATTGACAGTTTTCTGTTGATCTCCTAATCTTCATATTTGATGAAGTACCTTAAAACATTTAATTAGATTGTGTATTGTCACCTATGCTGCTAGATATGATGAGCACTGAATCAACTGATTAACCATAACTGACACAAACAAAACATTTTCAAGCCAGTGATAGACAATAAATCTGGAAGCTGTCAGGGAAAAAAAGCCTGCCATTGTGGCTACCAAAGATAAACATAAACACCTGTTACATTTTACTTAGCTGCGTAACAGAAATTGAAAGACAAATTATGAATTAATTGAAGGACAACTAACTAAATATTAAATTAAATCCAATTTTACATTCAGGAAGCCCTATAACATGCTCCACCATAAAGAATCAACAGAAACAATAAAATACCTCAACAACTTCTGAGGTTATTTTTATGTCATTTTGAGGTTTTTGTGAGGTCATCTTCAGGTCAGGACAGATGTGAGGAAGACACCTGGTGACCTTGGTTACCTGTCAGGAGTAAGAAAATGTCCTTGGGGGCAAAAGGTCATCACGATAGTCTGGTTGTGACTCTAGGTCTTGCAAAGGTCCTCTAGGGCATTGGTATGTTCATGCATGCACCTAAATGACCTCATTGTACTGTGATTACTGTGATACCAGGAAAGATATGAAAATTGTATCTATAGTTCTTTATTTTAGGGGAAGTATGGGAGACAAGGGATTCAAAATGAAATTGAGCAAGGGACTGGGAATTCAAAAGTAAAATGACCAAGGGACAGTGGGGTACAAACCCTTCCCGGACCAGAGCTGCTGAGGGAAAGGAAACTCCAAACTGCCATGAGTAAAACTGCAGTAAAGTGGCCAAGGGACAGGGAAACACAAAGCCCCACCCATAGCCTTAAGTTTGAATTTTTTTCGGTTTCGCATATCATAGAGTGAATTTAAGGAAAAGTCAGAGCAAGGAATACCTAGTCCGGAATAGCCAGTTGCGATAGTTAGGGAGCAACCTCAAAATTTGGGATGTCTGTTCACAGTGGCGCACCTCCTCAAATTTGGTACTACACGAAAATTAACTTTCTAAATTTTTTTCTTGGTGGCCGTTGTTTTGTCCTTCTTGGGCCAGAGTTGTTTTATTTTGGTTTCCATGGCATCAACTCTGCTTTTGTCACAATCGCTTTTCTAAAACGTATCATATGCGCCGTTGCTGGTGAAGCAAGGCTTTCGTTGTTGAGTAATGTTGTGCCTTCTAAATACCGATCTGAGTGGTCTCACTATACTTTATGGATGAAATTTCGATTTTGCAATTCTTCCTTGTTACCATGGCAACATTTTTGTACAAGACACATAGGAAAGGAAAAGGGTAAAGAGTCTACCTCTATAATTGGCAGGGCTACCCAAAACACCAATAGAAGTGTCACTTTAGATGTTCGATTCCAGGAGCTTCCAGGCTACTTGATTTGTAATGACCCTCACAGTGTTTGTCTCTTGAATCAATTCCTTTCTTTGGCAAGTACCCTTCAGGCAAATACAGGGTATCACTGGCATGTGGGTTGTCCCAATTCAATAATTGGTATATCAATCATTCAAAGTGGGCATTCATCAGGCCTTGTCTTGTTTGTTGAAGCATAGAAGTATACAGCAGCCAAAGCCATGCGCTTGGCGAAGAGTTTTGTGGTACATGTCATTAGCAACATGTCAATGAATAAATTTATGAAAAGTTGGAAATTGCCAATGTGACATTATATTCAGGGATAACTTCTTCACTCTTCCATTATACATTTATTCACTCACCAAAATGTATTGCCATCTAATAAATCACTACAGAGGAACAAAAAAGAAAACCAGGGCTGTTTTACAAGTCTCCTTTTTGGACCTCAGGCCACCTTGGTGTGAGTTGATCACTACACATTTGACCTGGCCAGTTGATGTCAACACAAGATTTGAACTTGTGACCATCTTTTTGCCCTCTGGACATCTTACCATTCTTGCCCTGGGAATGTTTACCATTAACCAGAAGACAACACACTATATATGTTAGGATCATATAAACATATACAGTATATGATACATAGGGACATAGGGTTGGTTAGTGCAAAAAAATGATCTTATTATGTAAAGATGCACTCTTAACAAAGGTTTCATATGGAACCTTTAAGGGATCTATAAGCTGGTATAGATAAGGAACCCTAAAAGGTTCATTATTCAGCTTTTAAAGGTTTCAATAGCTAACAAAACAACACTTAGATAATCCAGTTGCTTTGAACTCCCACAATGGAACACCTTTCTCTCAAGTTGGGAGCATAGGGTCCTATCATAGGGCCTTCCCACGAAGTGATGGACCTTTTTAATTCAGTTGAACCTTTGAAAAAATGTGGAACCGTTTTTCGTCTGTGGGTTCTTAAAATATACCATCAAGAACCTCTTGTGCTAAGAGTGTGTTCTCTCAGAAAGGTACGACAGATGGATTGGCTCAGTTGGTAGAACACTGGGCTGCTGATCGCTGGGTCTCTGGTTTGATTCTGGCTCCAGCTGACACACCACACTGTCACATTTGAAATTTTGATTTAGCTCAAATGATTGAGTGAGATGGTTTCACAATTTGTTAGAGCCGTGGTAGCTTGTTGTTTTGAGTTATGATAATCTTTATGCTGTTATAACTTACAAACAACAAGCTATCTTGGCTCAAAGGGATTGTGCAACCGTCTCACTCAATTAATTAAGCGCTAACTCAAAATTCAAATTTTACAGTGCAGGGACTCATGTTGGATAGCAAATTCAATAACACTTTGCTTCATTGCTGGGTCTGCCTCATGTGCATAGATACAGGATGTAAAGCTCAAATAATCCGTCCATCCATGTCTGCTGTCTGTAAATATTGACACGTTCACTTTCAAGGATTATCATGCGAAAAATTGTGAGGGAACGCAAAAAATCATAAGAGAAAGTGACTACACAACTTTTTAAAATTACATGTCTTCTTCGGGGCAGCATACATGTATACACAATCATCTTTCGAAATGTTTTGTCATGCATTTCCTAGGTACATCCTTGACATCGCTTGTATATTTGGCAATTATTTGCCAATGTATAATGTATCCAAAAGGCCACCTTGTAAAATCCATTAATATCAATTACTATTCAGTGTCTCGTTTAAGTTTAAATGATGACCATTAAATGTATTTAAAATGACTGCACATGACTATTGTATTATGAATGCCTAGGGGTATATCTGAATTCAATTTCAGGTTGGAACATCATAACTTGAAAATGACTTGTAAACTTTCATATTTTATTTCAAATTTTGCAATAACACAAACGATGACCATTTACTTAATTGGCCTTACTGATAAACTAAAAACGAGATTTGTGGTTTAGTATAACATCATTATAAATTTGCATGGTGATGACAAATAATCGACTATACAAATTAAAGGGCAGTTTTGTTAACCAGAAATGTGCCATCATGTTATATCCTAATACAAGTTAAATATCCGCATGTACTATCCTGAAAAGTCAATTGAACTGGAGTCATCCTATGTAAATTTACAAGCCAAAAGAATGTAAAATAACATGTAATTAATAATGAGGCTCTTGATTCAATTGTAATTCTAGATATCATGATAACATCCTCATTGCCAAATGATAAAATCAAACAAGAAAATGATAAAGATATATATAAGAAAATTAAAAAAAAAAAAGGTTTCTCTGTTTCTTAAGTCTGAGCTCTCTCAAAATTTGGTATGAAATTTTTGAAGATGTAGATACTAAATAGAGGTCTTGTCAACATAATTAAGCTGTGATGTCTTGTTTTCCATAATAATTTATTCTCACTCTCATCATTTTGCTGAGCCATGCAAAATTGGACTGTTTTGGAGCAATTCTTTTTCAAATAACAAAAGAATACAAAACTTGTGGCTTTCTTAGTCACCAAATGGTCTCTTTTTTTGTTAATAATTGAAAAAGGCAAAAACAAGAAAAACATAAAAAGAAATTGTGATACACAGTCAACGATAAAATGTAACTTATTCGAGACAAATCCAAAGCGGTATGGCTACACAATGCCAATTTTAGGCACTTATCAAAACTCTAAAACAAATTTCTTTAGAAAAAGAGGCATCAGTTTCAAGTTTTGTCCAGAAATCAGATATCTAAAGTGAGTGACAAGTGGCAGCTCATGTTAAATCAAAGAAAATCTTGTAAAATAGTTGCAGTCCTGCAAATACAATTAGCTTTTTTCACAATTAGAATATTTTTCATATTTTTGGGTGCACCACACCCTTTTGCCACACCTCATTTAATAAAAAGTTAAGATTTAGTAAAAAATAATAAAATAAAATGTTTGACGTCTCCCACTTGTCACGTGTCAATGACTGGGAACAAACACAAGACTGTTTTCTTAACTATTTATTAATAAAGTTTCCATTAATCGAAGGGGTCGTTCACACTGAACACACAACTGAACTTGCACATATGGCTTTTCTCCACTATGGATTCACACATTGCTTCTCATACGGCTTTTCTCCACTATGTATTCTCAAAAGTTCTCGTTCACATCACAGCTTCAAACTGTACAGCAATTAATCCATATTCAACTGTCAATCCACAAATCCATATTCAGCCTTTTAACCATAATTAGGCCTATCCACATTCAATGTTCAAACCACAAATCCACATTAAACTTCTAGTCCAACATTCCATACTCCACATATTGAACTTCCATATTCCATGTTCCATATTTTCACCTATATTCCATATTCCACATATTGCCCTGAATACAAAACAAAGCATAGTTCTATAAATCCCATAATTGTCAATAATTAATAAGCACAAAAAGTAACATAATCGCTTATTTTCTGTGTTAATTTACCCACATTGGGAACAAACCTCCACAAATCCACAATACATAACTATATGAAATATTAATTCATAATAGTAATTTTATAGCAAAATTGCCAACCAAATAGCTCAATAGCATTTTCTGACAGATCAAAATATACATGACAGCATGGTTCACTTAATTGGCAATTAATCATCTATCAGCCTTAAGTAGCACATGGTCAGCTTTAAGCTGCCTTAAGTAATAAAACATCAATTTAATTCATAATAAAACTTCTCAAATTAATACCAGTAATTTGTTAACCCATATTGTACACCTGTACAAATGTATAAATATAAAAGACCACTTACATTAGTATCTTAAAGAATTAAAAGAGTTAAGGGCAGAACACATGTTCCTCTCTCCTCACTCACAGCAGAAGTGGCTGGCCTGCCCACCGTCATGGGCCACTGAGCACCACGTGACATGTCCGTGACCTGACCTTGCCTAACAACTGACCTGACCTGACACAATTAACAGAGAGGCAGAGATCTGATCCCTACAATACCCCCCTCTAAAAGAGAATTATACGGAGTATAATTATTACACAAAAGGAGAGCTAGGCTCTGCTAATAAATTCAACATCATAATTCTTACAAACACTTGACTCAACTGCTAAATTATCTTCAATAATTTTCACATAAGAACTTCAAAATCAACACCTTCAAAATTCATAAATTTCTTCAAAATTCCCTGAATTTCTCCAACTTTCTAAAATATATTCTCAAAATTCTCACAAACGTATAAAAATGAAAAGTTAAATAATCTAAATCACACAAGATTCTGCAACCACAAAGCATAACTGAACACTACTAAACAATTTCAAAATGCTGAACCACAAATGACCAAACACTTTTTGGCCTCTCACTGCACCAGTTGTTAAACTTACAACTACATGTACATCACCGAAAATATTGAGACAATTAAAACTCCCATTGACAGAACAAACATTTAAACCTCACAAATAGACATCTCAGGTAATTTGGTTATCACAACATCGAAAGAAAATACACTCACACTGATCTGACTCTTCAGAATATGAACTGGGTGCATCACATGCACTCTCAGTAGAACAACCGACCACCTCGTGACCAAAACACAGACTGGGTGTACCAACAACACTCAGTATTAAAATTGATTATCTCACAATCAACAACACAATTCATCTCATGAATATACTAACGCTAGACTCTAAGAACCACCAAAAAACGGATGCACCTCACCAGGAGCATGACCAAAATTTATCTCACAAGACTTCTGCAAATAAAGAGCTCTAGCTTTCTTGAGCAAGCTTTTTCGCCTACTGGAACTGACTAATTTCTCAATGGGAATGGTAAACTCAACACCATTATGAATTGAAACACAAATGGGATTCTCAAACAATGAAACTACGTCATCAGAATTCTCAACATTGTCTTCATAAGACAAAGCAATAACACCGACGGGATTCTCAAACAATGAAACTACGTCATCAGAATTCTCAACATTGTCTTCACAAGACAAAGCAATAACATCAATGGGATTCACAATCCCCGAATCTGCTACACCAGATTTTTGAACATTGTCTTGACAAGACAAAGGAATAACACCAATGGGATTCAAAATCCCTGAATCTGCCACACCAGATTTTTTAACATTGTCTTCAAAAGACAAAGGAATAACACAAGAGGGATTCACAACCTCAGCATCAACACCAACAGATGCATGAACTTCCTCATCACAATGGGAAGTATTTACAACAGGATTCTCAATCCTAGAACCTACACTAGATTCATGAACTCTATCTTCACAAGACAAAGTATTTGGGAACTGCGCTAAACAACCATCCCTACAACTATCACTAGACAATTTTGGCACCTCCACAACACCTTGAACATTTTTCTCGCTGTCTAGTTTGACACATTTTATGGCACAAACAACTGCTGATGATTTACCATCTTTTCTCATTGAACAATTTTTCGCAATATGATTTTCACTTCCACAAACATAACATTTCCTAACGTAAGAGTCACTCTTTTTTTCCTTCTTTCTGGCAAGTTTGTAACAGTCATTAACATCATGTCCATCTTTTTTACAATATTTACAATACTTCGTAACACAAATTTTGTCCGAATTTTGTTTGTAAAACGTGCGGTTGTTGTCATCTCTTCTGCATTCAATGTCCAGCTTTTGTCTTTGCAAGCGAATATGTCTCTCATTCATTTCTGCTTCATGATATACTTTGAGCCTTGCGATCTGTTCTTCACTCTTCCGGCGTTCTTCTTGTTCACGAAGTTTCAAAATTTTGAATTCCAATTTCTTCTCCTCCAGTTGCTTTTGCTCTTTAAAATGTTGTAACGCTTCCCTACGAAGCTGTCTGTTCTCACGCTGGATACTCTGTTGCTCAATCAGGAAATCTTTTAAAGCTGTTCCCTCCAATTTTAGCCGAGTTGCCTTATCAAGGATTTGTTTAATTTCCGCCATATTGTACTAGGATAAGTATGCACTGAATTTAGGTCTAAGCTGCAGTTCATTCACAGGATACATAATGACAATATTATGGATATGGATTTAAATGGTCTGTCATGTTCGCAATGTTCACCACAAAGTCACAATGTAAGTTCCAGCCACCAACACGTAACGGGTTTGCCGATCCTGGCGAGCTCGCCATTTGTCACGTGTCAATGACTGGGAACAAACACAAGACTGTTTTCTTAACTATTTATTAATAAAGTTTCCATTAATCGAAGGGGTCGTTCACACTGAACACACAACTGAACTTGCACATATGGCTTTTCTCCACTATGGATTCACACATTGCTTCTCATACGGCTTTTCTCCACTATGTATTCTCAAAAGTTCTCGTTCACATCACAGCTTCAAACTGTACAGCAATTAATCCATATTCAACTGTCAAACCACAAATCCATATTCAGCCTTTTAACCATAATTAGGCCTATCCACATTCAATGTTCAAACCACAAATCCACATTAAACTTCTAGTCCAACATTCCATACTCCACATATTGAACTTCCATATTCCATGTTCCATATTTTCACCTATATTCCATATTCCACATATTGCCCTGAATACAAAACAAAGCATAGTTCTATAAATCCCATAATTGTCAATAATTAATAAGCACAAAAAGTAACATAATCGCTTATTTTCTGTGTTAATTTACCCACATTGGGAACAAACCTCCACAAATCCACAATACATAACTATATGAAATATTAATTCATAATAGTAATTTTATAGCAAAATTGCCAACCAAATAGCTCAATAGCATTTTCTGACAGATCAAAATATACATGACAGCATGGTTCACTTAATTGGCAATTAATCATCTATCAGCCTTAAGTAGCACATGGTCAGCTTTAAGCTGCCTTAAGTAATAAAACATCAATTTAATTCATAATAAAACTTCTCAAATTAATACCAGTAATTTGTTAACCCATATTGTACACCTGTACAAATGTATAAATATAAAAGACCACTTACATTAGTATCTTAAAGAATTAAAAGAGTTAAGGGCAGAACACATGTTCCTCTCTCCTCACTCACAGCAGAAGTGGCTGGCCTGCCCACCGTCATGGGCCACTGAGCACCACGTGACATGTCCGTGACCTGACCTTGCCTAACAACTGACCTGACCTGACACAATTAACAGAGAGGCAGAGATCTGATCCCTACACCACTTTTTTGAAAAATTTCTTAGTATAACTTCAGTATTTGCAGGACAACTTCAAAACTATGAATATATGTGTTCTCTTAGCGTAATTAAAGCATACTCTCAAAATCATTGATTCAAGCTAAAATGAAGTGACTGAGAATATGGTATTTTCAGGCTGTTTAGTTGAATTAGAACAGCCAAGCTGCCCAAGCAGACCTGCAACTGACTATTGTGACAGAGCATTTACCTGCAGCCAGGCATAAACTGTACAATTAGAATTTTGAGTGCGTATACTCCACGTACACGGACCCTCTCAGCCAACAGCAGTCACTCATTTAAGCAAGCGCCACTGAAGAAAAATCAATGCTTTTTACTTTTGCTGTAATTGTTTGGATAGGAGAGAGAGGGCGGATTGCCCAAGTGAGGGATCATGGATGCATGATTTAGATGCCCATTAAAGACACTGACTGGGCAACTGGTAACTTCTCATCTGAATAGTCCGACGCAACATAAACCCATAGATCTGTAGGTCCTATATACATACTTCATCTTGGCTTCGAGGGCGTGGGTTCAAATCTCACCCCGGGAACTCACTTTAGTCCGAGCCCATGGGACATTAAATGGAGGCGGGTTGTATCCAGTGTTCCATGCTGGGGTAACTGAAAGACCCTGGGCATCCCTGAATTAATAGGGTATGTGCCAGACTCACAGACTTCTCATCTCATCATCATACGGCGATCGCCTGTCTCGATATAGCCCACTAAGGTGCTGCAGAGGCATAAAACACAAACAAACAAACAAACAAACAAACATACTTCATCTATTCAACTTTCCATTAACCAATGGTACATGACATGATGGCCATTAAGTCAAATGCTATCAGTATTATTGTGGTGCAATTCAATCAAGGGGGAGACAACACTGGAAGATTATGGGGCATTTGCCCAACAGGCATGCAGCGGTGACTCTGTCCATTAATCTACATTAGATTCCGGGGTAGTTGATTCACCGGGGTCAAGCACTAAGCCTGTGCTTAAGATATTGTTCGGATAGAGCTGCTTCACATGACATATACAGATTGCAATTGAATGTAGGATTTAAGATGAATCTGGTATGGTCGAATGGTGCTGGACACTGGACTGACCAATGGAGGTTTGAGGCTCTGGATAGGGGTCTATGGTTATGGGGATCAGGGAATTCAAAATTCAAATGGCTAAGGGACAGGGAATTCAATAGTAAAACTACCAAGGGATCGGGGACACAAAATCCCATCCAGGGCTGAGGGACAAGGAATTCAAAAGTACAAATAGTAAAAGTTCAAATTCAAAAGTAAAATGGCCAAGGGACAGAGGGACAGAAACTCTCATCCAGAGCCTCAGGTTTTATATTGTGTATTTCAGTTCCATCATCTGAAGTTTAATTTGTCTGCAAACAAAATTCCAACACAACTATTGATTATTGGCAAAGTGATAAATTCTATTAATGGCAGATGATGGAATTTGACAATGTAATAGTTGCTAAGGTTCCCTGTTTGGGCCAAAGCTGATATGTCCAGACATTTACTTTTAAAAGCAAATCATAAGATAAATACATATGATCTTCTTTGACATTAAATTAACGTCCTTTAGACTCATATTTTGTGTTTTACTTGATTATGTGAGAATGAGAAGCTCTTACCTGCATTGCATTGTTTGCAAGGTCTCACACTGGGTAGATACTCTCAAAATATACGCCAAGCAATGAAATGATAGTAAATAAATGGTTCCATGTGGATAAATGGTTGTTCGGATAAATAAATCTTAGTTGGCCCATCAGTCCATGCCCGTTCAGCATATTCTTCAGTTTTGACAATGCTTTTATAGAGGTCCCCTTGAGATAAAGCTACCAGGATTACAGTTTTGAAATGTGTTGTTTTCACTGTTTTTCTTTGATTATGGTCTGTACCTCAGGTTAATACTGACAACAAACTCTATATATTATGGTACTTATTATAATGTGACTAGCATAACAATAGCAGTTGTCTGCCAGGCCATCTGTACCCTCATTGGCACTCATCCTTTATCCTTTTTCGGATTATAGGATTTTCTCACTGTCTTGGTAAATACTGACTTTAATTCAATGAGGACACCCGATTCAGATGTGAATACTGAGTTATTTAGAAACTGTTGTCTGCCTATGATGCTCCTCCAAACTGGCAATCATCGTTTTTCGCCATTTTCTTATGTTGGATATCTAAAAAAACTGAGAATACCAGTTTTATTTCAATACATTGAATTCTTTTAAGACATATTTTCCCATTCTAATCCCATCTACATCTGCACCACAGAAAATTCCCCCAACTTCCAATCTGAGGGCATTTAAGCCAGACCAAGGGTTACAGCTGTTCTGCCCATTTCCATATCATGAAGCCTCTGGGAAAATGTCTATTTGCCTTTCATTTGTCTGACTGGCTTTGTTAGGCAAATTAAGGAACATGGGATTTTCTGCTCATGGCCATGCATGCAAAATGGAGGAATGTTACATGACAATAACAGAGATCAAAAAGGCAGGAATCACACCAATTCTATAGACAGCATTAATCTGTTTGCAATAGAATTAGTGCAAACTGATTTGAATAAATAAAAACAATTTCAAAGCACTGACAAGAGGCAATGTATATGGATATAGGATATATCAGATTATATGGGTGCATGTATATAAATTGAGGAATAAATCAGTGTATTTTTTTTCCTTTTATCACAAAAAAAAACACATATTGACAAGGCTATTAAATTTTCTGGTCAAGTTTAGTTAATATCAAAGACATTGTGACAACATGTTACTTTTGGTCAACAATTCTAAGTTGAAAATACAGTACTACTTTTTCAGTGCTTGCTAATACAATGAATACATGTGAAATGATAAAGTTCTTACAAAATATCTAATTCACAATAACTTACAAATAATCAAGTAGATCATAGAAACCTGAAACAATATTACCATAAAAATATCACATAAAACTTCTGCGAAAAAATAATCCGAAAGGCTTACTTCAAAATATCCATATCATCTGGAGTAATCTGGCTCACCCCACCCATATGGTCTTCAATGCAATTCAACACAATTCACTTAAAACCTTCAGGGAACAAGAGACTTTCACTTAGTGTAGTATTACCAGACACCAACTATTTTTGGGCAAATAAACTAATTTCCATTGATTTTGCCACCCAATAGGCAAACACTTTTAGTCATGATAAAACTCTCTATTGCCCTTGCAGGGTTCAATAGCTTTTAATAGAGAAGATCAGTTGAATAGAGATCTATCAGGACCATGGCTCAATTTAATGAAGTATCCCGCCACAGAAGAACCTTTCAAAGTAAATCGATGATATTCTTAAAAGAAAAGTGAAAAATTAACCAACCCAATTATGATAGTAAAGTGGCTCCAAAATGAAAATTATCGATCCCATATCAAGTTAGGTGCTAAAATGGGAAGTTGAAAATAATGAGTTTCAGTAAGACCAGATTAGTTTTGAAAAGCTACTGTAAACAAACTGGTTTAGCCCAGTCCCATGATGTGATAAACAATATATTAAATGAGA
Source organism: Platynereis dumerilii (assembly GCA_026936325.1). NCBI lineage: Eukaryota > Metazoa > Annelida > Polychaeta > Phyllodocida > Nereididae > Platynereis > Platynereis dumerilii. The sequence goes on from JAPTHN010000173.1 coordinate 288,315, forward strand.
TAGACAGATGGATGGATGGATGACCGGGGCTTTACGTCCAGTATTTATGCACTTGGTAGGCTAATTAGGACAGGTAGAGGACACGGCAATGAGGTGAAGGATGATTGAAACAGCCGTCCAACATAGGCCCAAGTGACCCGGCAGGAGCTGGATTTGAACCCTGGACCCAGCGATTGGTATTCCCAGGGGTGCCGGAAGGAATCGCGGGCAGTAGGGGCAGTCAGATGAAAAAGGGCATATCATATTCACGCCAATTTCACGGGACAAAATTTAAATACAAGGTCAATAATAATTGTAATACAGACTTACTTATTTGTGCCTAAAATTGATAAAATAAGGCCTAATTATATTTTTTTCTATAAGATCAAAAGGGCACCCTTGCCCCCCTGCCCCTTTGGGCAAGGGCAGGAGGGGCAATTGCCCCCCCTTGGCCCCCCCTGTTCAGACACCCCTGGGTAGTCCAGCACGCTACCATTAGACCAACCCTCCCCCCTGAGATAGACAGACGCACAAGTAAATAGATAGTTGGATATACAGATATACATGTAAAGATCGACAGACACAAAGATAGATAGATAGATAGATAGATAGATAGATAGATAGATAGATAGATAGATAGATAGATAGATGAATGGCTAGATAGATAGATTTACACCATTTAGAACTAGCTTTGGACAGAGAGAGGGAGATGAAAAGATAGAGACAGAGAGATAGAAAGATGTAGTGATAGATAACCATATATTGTCACAACATCTTATGTTAAGATGTGTGAAGATGTCCGAAAGCTGATACCTATCTGTCATGAGCAATTGGCATCAAACATGGTACTGCTTTTACACAAGACAAAGGTCAATCCGCATATGAGTGGTAGCTTTTCTTTTAGACTAAAAAGCTCAGAAATATCATTTCGCATCATTCATGGATTCATTCATGGACGACAGGAGATGTGTATACTCAGTAAATACTTGGTCAATATGCTGCTCTTGGGCACAATAATTAATCATTTTTCCTTTTGAAACTTCTTCACAATTTCAGAAACCGCCTCTTGGCACTTTTAAAAAAATCATTTCTCCATATTGTGCATGCATCTGATAAAATACAGAGAGATGATTTTTAAAAAGAAAAAACATTATTGAGACACACAGATAAAAAGAAAAAAACATTAACATAATACATAAATGAGACAAAGACAGATAAGCTAGCTTCTGTCTTTAATTCATGAACTCCAAAATCTTTTTTAATTAATTTATCACATCAATAAATTTTGTCAAAATATTCTTCAGATAAACCAGATACATGTTGTTTGAAACATGACAGTTTTGAGCAATAAAGTCAGCAGACTTGCATAATCACAAATTGATTGGCAATTAACAAATTGCTTAACTGCCAGTCAACTTCCAGGCTTGAGTCAGATTCACTGTCTGGTTTTTCCCGCCAATAATAAATGCAGACGATAATTGATTCGTACATTCTGAACGTAAATAAAACATGTAAAGACAATTGAGTAATTTAATTGCAAACTTGTATGCATAAAAAAGAAATAGTTTATCATATAGATTATGAGTGTACGTCTTTTATATAATTTGAGTTCTGGAACAAAACACACATATATTAAAATCTCAAAACAAAAGGGTTTTGTTAAACATTTCAACAGTTCATGGCTAATCTCAGGCTAACCAGATTTCCTTATGATGTGTCAGGGCTTTTCTGTTTAATACATTATCAAATTTCACTTGAGGTTTTGCGTTGAAATGGATCCATCAAATGGTTTGAGTTTTATCCAAATTTAAAGTGATATAAAGAGTGGAAGTTCTATTAAAAGAGAAAATGTAAAAGGTGTATTAAAATGAAATTAATGTCTTAGCTAATAGGACCATTGGACAACTTTTAAAGTTTAAATCTAAATTGTAACTTCTCTGTGGTGACAGCTTGTTTATATTTAAGTAAACAATAGATGATAAATAGATAAAAATAGAAAATTGAAATCATTTGACTCTGACTCAGATCCAACAGTCCTGAGTTCAAATTTCCCTGAATCAGTTGGGTGGCTGACTTGTCAGCTACACTTGGGATGGTAGTGAAGAGGGAACCTGGGGGATTGGCTTTAGGTGGCAGTTAATTAAACTTAATTAAGTTTAGGTAGCTTTCAGCCTGGTCAACACAATTCAAAAAAATTTCTGGAATATTTTAAATGACATTTGTGTCATCAAAAATTCCCTGTATTAATTCTGTATATCTGAGGTCACCCGGGATACTGCTAAGACCTATTGAAAGTATTAAAATAGACATGTTTACCCAAAATCATTTGCGTGATCCTTTATTATGCAGAATTATTCCATAAAATGATAAAACCAAAAAATTGAACGATATTTTGATACCAATCTTTTTGGAAAAGATAATAATGCTGAAGTAGGCCAAACACCTCTATCTTGGTCACTGGGTGGGACAATCCCTGCTCCATCTTGGCTTCCATCCAAACGACATGACCTAGATGGCATTAGAGGTCATGTTATTCTTCCTCGTGATCTCTATGACCTTTGGCACAATTTCTCCACGTGGCAGGCCCTTTTGATCTGTTCTGTTATTTGAACAAGTCACAACTATTCTGAAGGCAGGTTGAGAGGGACTTGTAGGAGCTTTGATAGATAGATAGATAGATAGATAGATAGATAGATAGATAGATAGATAGATAGATAGATAGATAGATAGGGATATAGACAGATAGATAGATAGATAGATAGATAGATAGATAGATAGATAGATAGATAGATAGATAGATAGATAGATAGATAGACGCTCACGAAGGTCCACTGAAAAGTTTGGGTTCTGCGACCGGGGTTTGAACCCATGCAGGCAAAGACCTTCAGTGGAGCAGGCACAATCAATATCTTTTGGGAATAAATGGGTATTTTGTGCCATCAAGTTGAATCTTCTTGTTGCGATTTTGGGATTTTGCATGCTCAATATAAATTACTGTTGCCATTGCCACGAAATAAATAATTTCCCGTTTACAGAAACTCCAACCCCCTCCTTGTAAATCAAGAGTCACCCCCTGATAGGTATGATTAATCACTGACAATGTGACAGAGGCAGTTTCAAATAGACTTCTGATGAAACCATCAACGTACCAAAAGTTCTTAAATATACTGTAATTCCGTCCATATTACTATTATTAGGGATTAAAACCTACGAAAGAACAAGTAAATAAAGACAAAAGTGTGATAAACAAATTGAACTGATAAAACCCACTTTAACCTGTTGCCCCCTGTCATCCCATTGTTACCCAACAACAAACCTTGAAGCAATTTTGTGGTGTTCTGGATATTCTCTTTTGTAAAACAAGACAGAGATCATGACTTCCATGGAAGCATGTCAGAATAGCATGGTAACAAAAGACAGGCCACATCTGGGGATTATCATGACAAGGCATCAGGTGGTTTCTTCCTGTATTAAAAGTGTAGATGTAGATAGATATAAAATGTACATGTATAAGGATTAAGGATGTGCTATGTTTTTTATACCATTCGACACCTCTGTCAGCCAATCATGAACCAGTATTTCACTGCAATAAAACCCATATTCCTTGTTGTCCAGTTATCCTCCCATGGGAGAATAATAAGTGAAGCTGTGAAAAAAACACAGCAACAAATGACAAGTTTCAGTTTTGTCTTATGGTATAAGCCGGTTATTCACCGCGGGATCGGCAATATGTGTTTATCACAGCTCGGGCTAACGCCCTTGCTGGATAAATCACATATTGCCTCTCCCTAGGTAAATAACCTATAAAAATACCTAACAAGAGCAACAAATCATAGGGCCCTAAAGCAATTAAAGTTTCACTAGAATCTCAATGGACAGTGGTCATTTGGCCACATCTGACTCATAAACATGTAAGGGGGATATAGAAATTAACTTTCTCTGTTAAAAAAGTGAGAGAGTTGGAGAGATGTTCACTCTTGGAAGTCAGTTTCAGGCCAGGTGCCATCTTGCTGGCAAGTTGCAGGTTCTGTATCCTTTTAAATTTATAGTCGTAGTTTGGTGTTCAAGGAAGGGTTTACGGGTGTTTTGGCAGCTTTAATGATATGGTAGGTGTGGATCGGATATTGAAGGATAGAAAGACTGATGGTAGATGATTGGGACTTAACATCGTGTATTTATACTCCTGGTTGGCGTTTCAAACGAGGTGGACTATTTTTAAAAATATTGGACAGTTTTGTCGGGGAAAGGCCTAAAATGGTTTAATTTGGCCTTTTTGGTAACATGTGATGATACATTACAGTCATTAGGATATTGTACCAATAACATACTAAAACAATAGCATAAAGTCTGCTTTTCCAATGTATGCGAGTAGGATTTCAAGTTCTGGAGAACATGACAGGATACTGGATCAGCTATGTGGATGATCTGTCCATGTTTACAAATAAAGATCCGGTATATCCCATAATGGGCCATGTAATACAAACTGAAACATGAAAAAGTGCACTCAACTATGAGACAATGCAAGAGAATATGTGGAGGGAGATTGTCATTCAACAATGTTTGGGCCCTGGACATTTATGACATAAATTAGCACAAGACAAAAAGTGTCAAAAATGTGGTGACAGTAGTCTTTTGTCATGTTAAGACCTAGATATTGTTTTGGTGCATGTATACACATCCTTTTATCTGGTTTCACAATGTAGAAGCTTGTGTAATGGAATAGTGTAGACCACCCTGGCTTAAAAAAGGAAAAATATTAATATTGTTTACTTAAATTATAAATATGCTTAGTACTGCAGATGTCAAATTGATTTTTTTTTCAAAGTCTGTTGACTTGGAGAAATGACCGGATTGAGCATTTTAAAGTGCAATAACTGTTATGGTTTGTGGATTTGCATTTCACAGCTGAATTATTTTTCATTTAGCAGTGCGCATTTAGAAATTGAAGGGCTTTGACTAATCAGCAAAGGGACTGCGCTGCACCAATTAGATAAAGTCAGTTGAAGTGGTACTGTAGAACATTTAGAACATTCCGACTACAGAAGAAAATGCACCACATCATCTGCTTAAATTTTGTTTCAAAAATAAAGTTTGCCAATTAATGCGAAAAAGCCTGTCATGCGGAGATTTCGTGAATTCCTAGATTGTTACAAATGAAATGTAACAAGCGACATAAATCTTGACATTTTTATTCACCTACACTGCACTAATGGAACAATTAGGACATAAAGGCCGATTTCACCAACATGGTATTAAGAGAAGAGCCGGGTCTTAGCTAAGACCTGGTCTGGCTAAGCCAATCAGTCAAGCAGAGCAGTATCAAGGAATTTTAGTTTAGTGGAAGTTTACACATGTTGTGCGGACAGGTCAGCTGTTACAAACACAATGTCTCAATTTCCCAAACGAAGACAAAGCTATGGCTACACAGAAAAGGGGGGGGGAGTTCTTGAAAATTTTTAAAATAGTAATTGCCTACCAAGTCTCTAAAAAAAAAAAGAAGAGAGTTCAATACTCCCCCCTTTCCATTAACCAACCTATCATTGCTATAAAGCATCAAAACACAACAAGCTAAGCTACAACTGTATCAAAGTATCATAGTCTCTCGCACAAACATCAAACTTCATATATTAGTTTTTTTGGGCATATTTCAGATGACATTCAAGGTGTATCATGTGCATTTATTTACATGTGTGTAGGCTTGTCCATTGGCCAGCTTTGGAGGTGTGTCTTATTCAATGAAGGCTGTGCCGAGTGCCTGGGTGGGAACAAACTTCTTTTTTTTTTTTGATGTGCTGAGCAAACTTATTTTCAAGTGTCATGTCCTGAACCAATTATTTTCATCATAAGTCCAGCCACCCCCCCCCCTCATGTATTATCTGGTCAGTCTCAAAGGGACACCACTTGAACAGTTTGAGATCACTAATCAGTAAGTTGTCAACAATATTTGTTAACCACTGAACCTTGAAAAGTCTATCGAATAAAACTCAGTTGGTGAAAGAGACTTCGTTAATCCAGGTTTAAAGAAGTTAATACCAGGCCTAACTGTTAAAACTATGTTGGTGAAAACGGCCCCATGTGAATTTGAGACAGATGAACTGATGTTTCACAACCTCCAAGTCACAATAATATAGTTTATCCTTTTAAAATAATATATTAACATTCCAAAGTCGAGCAACTGTTAAAGTTGAAGAATTACAATTAGGCCTAATTCTGTTTAGCTGCGTTTGGATATCAATGAAATCACAACGGGCCTTATCCATCACATAGAAATGAACTGTCAATTTGTCATTGGGTGAGTTGTGACATCAGCGATTAGTGTTGTGACTCATTCAGTTGCAAAAATAGGATATGATCTTTCGAACTATTTAAAGAGTCATACAGAATAACCCTAGGAGAATAACATGGCAAGGATAGGGATGTGATATCACCAGGAACATTCCAGTGCATTTATGTAAGCACTTATAATTCATTGACTGTAAAATCATTTATTGACTGTAAAATCATTTAGTGACTGTATAATTATTTGTTAACTGTAAAATCATTCATTGACTGTAAAATCATTCATTGACTGTAAAATAATTCATTGACAGTAAAATCATTTATTGACTGTAAAAATCATTTATTGACCCATTATTAGGGAGATTGCATTGGGAATGTTCTTCCATCCAACATTCCCAGGGAAAAGGCACTGAAATATTGGTCATCCTTGGGAAAAGCCAGACCCATGAAAAGGCATGGACACATAACACCGCCTAACTAGGGTTAAACCCCAACCCCAGGATCCAGATCACCCTAAAAGGGTCATGATTGTTTGCAGGGTGAATGGATACCCTGTCAAGTAGCTGGGGTACTGTGTTGTGTACATTGTGTGAGATGCAGACATGAACCAACTGAGGCTTGGCAGGCTCTGGCACATGGCAGCCACTGGTATTGTTCAGAGTCGGTCAGTATTTACAGTGACTCATATCAGGGGCCGTGATTTAAGTTTGAGAGTTACGCATACCAAGTGTTAGGCATGGCACCTTGGTCAGTGGTGTATAGCTCACTGGGCTACTCACAACAGGAAACCAGGTTCAATTCCAGGTATGGGGCAACCCATGTTAGACTGATGTTTCATCCTGTGCCTCACACCCAGGCAGTTGGATGGCTGAGTGGGGCAGTCCAAGTCTACTCCGCTGAAGGTCTTTGGTTGCAAGGGTTCAAACCCCTGGATGGGGAATCAAAAGTATTTTCAGTGGACCTTCAAGAGTAAAATCCCAGAGCTCTGGATGTTGTTCGGATGATATGTTAACTTGGCAGGGCCTTGTATCTAATTATAATCAGTGTCTGTGCTGGGCAAGTAAAACATCCCTCACATTGGGCAAATGTAACATGTTGAGGTCTCCCGCTCTCTCTCCCACCTCATCAATCAACCCTCGTGCGTTTCCAGAAGTGGGCTTAGAGGACTCCATCTATCGTTTTTTTCTTTCAACATCATGGTCCGTGCCTGTTACACCTAATCTGTGCACAAATACTACCATATATCACAGATTTAGGCCCCAGGCTCGGTCCCCAACCCAGGAACAATCAATTAGATTTCGTGTTTTGCTATTAATGTATACAGGGTTAGCTGGGGTAACAAGTGATTCAGACCCCTGCCTTATTGCATTGTTCAGGATTTGCTTTCAGACAGTCTGACAGCAGTATTACACAATGAGAATGATTAAAGGACTTTACAATGCAAGCCACCTTGCTGTATATGTGTGATGAAGTTAGTCCATCTAATTGGGAAACCAGACATTTTCAGTGGACCTTCATATCACGAGCAAAATCCCAGCTTGCTGGGATGAGACGTAAAATTGGCGGCCCCTTGTATCAGTGTACATGCTGGGCTAGTAAAAGATCCCTCACATGGGGTAGATATGTAACATGTTGAGGACTCCTGTCACTCTCCCTCTCTCCAATCTCATCAATCAACCCTTATGAGTGCCCAAAACTGGGAAAAGAGGCCTGCGCTTACCATATCTATTTATCTATCTGTCTGTAATTTATTTTGTCAGATAACGCCAACGGCCCAACACCTGTCTGCTAGACTTGTCTTTACGGAAAGAGAAATGAACTTGATGAATGATGAGATATATGATTAATATGTAAAACACAAGCCTATTATCATGAATAGAAGTTGGTTGATAGCTTCTGTTGTAGATAATAGCAATTTACCATACATTTGGATCAGTGGATCAGCAATCCAATCAGAATTTTAGTCAAACTGCTATTTTTCTCAACTAAGTTGGCACCGCCACATCCATTGTATCCACCACAAGACCAATGGCGCTGCCGACCTCTATCATATATTTCTTCGTGATTATGATGATAATATAATTTTTACATTTCAATGTGAAGCCTAGGAAAAGCGCTTGTTTCCCATTGAAATAAAAAAGCGCCTCAACTGGTCAGATTTTTGGACTAGCACGGTTGTTCACAAACAAGGCAACAATTCGCCAGTGAATAACCCTAATGCAAGTTATGAACCTGACATACCCTTTCAGTGATTTATCCTGAACTCGACAATTATATGGGATGATTAATCAATGTAGTGAAGTCTGGGAAGACTTTGTGTTTGACCCATTGCTTGATTGGAGTTCTGTGATTGATCACTCTGACCCAGAGTTTTTGGGGTATTCGTTTTTTAAGGTAATCACAGAAGTATTGAATTACAAAAAAGTGATGTCACCAGTGGCCCTATCTTTTACATTTGAATGAGAGGTCAGCCAGGTCAGCTTCACTCTTAGGAATATGTTTTACTTTTCCTGAGTGGTCATCTGGCAATATGGAGATATTATGTTCTCATTTGTGAGTTGTGCGACTCCTTCATTGCCTTATTCTGATAACACTGCAAGTATTGGAAATGCCCTCACTAATTATATATGAGTCATCAAGGATAACATGGCAAGTATAGAGATTTCACCTCACTCACAGCATTTGGTAATCACTCATTAATAACCAGTTGTAAACAATTTCCTAAAACACATTTATAAGGATGTAAGTCAAAAGTGTGCAAATATTTTCGGTGTAACTCAACATTTATCTGTGGATCCATCTCTTTTTATGGATTCTCAGACTCAAAGCTTTGATGGCATGTGTAAATTTCAAAAAGTATGAAGTATAATTTTTTAGAATTGCTTTTTTTGGAATATGTTTTTATAAACACAAATGACCTCATTATAACAGCAAAGGTGTCATTCAGGGTGGTACCAGGCAGCACTTTGCCCCCATATGCACCATTTATTTCAAGAAATGAATTGGACGTAATGTACATTGCATGCTAAATGATCATTGGAGTGGGAAATTTGGAACTTTGAGCTTTTTCTTTTTATTCATACTTTTTCTATTTCTATTTCTCTTATTTGCTGTAGGGGGAACCGGGGCACATTGGGACGCTTTTATCGTCTACTAATTTTGCTCAATGCTGAAAGCACTGAAGAACTGAGAAGTTAGCATGAAAATCACCAGTACTATTGAGCTTAAATTCAAGGCATAATAAACTCTAGACTGCACCTACCCTTTTGCAGCCAGAGAGCAAAATGCAAGTCGTAAAAATGACTGTCCAAATGTGCCCCTGCATGGCAAATTGAGACATCAGCCGGGGCACATTGGGACATAAATTAAAAAATCATTTTAACACTCAATGTGCAATAGATATTACGTATAAGTAGTGCGTAAGACAATATACAGTGCATTAACACCTTGTAGTGCCCATAGTTAATAACTTTAACATAAACTGTCCTTGTTGCGGACATTTATGTAATTATATTGGACACTTAAATTCTGCCATATAAAGTGCGTCCCAATGTGCGCCGAATTCACTGTCCCAATGAGCCCCAATATGACTTTTACACCAAAATGCTAATTTCTCGGACACCAGTGAGTGTGTTTATCACGATAGCAATTCATTACTGTTCGCTACGATATATAAAATTCATACAAGCACTGAGAAAGCCTCATTGTTCATGGTTTGTCCACAGAATGATTCAAATTGAACCCAACCATGTTTACTTTAGTAGTAGGAAAACAAACTTTTCCTCGCCATACATCTGCATGTGGCTGTAATTTGTCTATAAAACCATGGAAACATCAGGATGTGAAATTACAAGATATGATCATGATGGCACTACCATATCATATACCTTGCCAGGATCCAAGAAAACCCCACCGTCCCACAGTAGCCCGCGCCCCAATGTGCCCCGGTTCCCCCCTACCACGTAGAGGCCAAGCATTTCGATGCAAAGAAACACCATGTTTGCAAAGCTCTCATGGCTTATTATGCATGTGTGATAAAATCAAAGAAATAGCATCTTAATGAAATTTGTCCTGTGATAACTAACAGACATAAAGTGATAATGTTGTTTAACTTGTTCTCCAAATTGGCTGACTTGTCAGAAACTCATGTCAAGAAGCTATTCCAGAAACTCATGTCAAGAAGCTATTCCGAGGTCAGATGTGTACGTCATAGGCCTACCAGATAAAATAATAAAAACAGAAGAAATGTGCATGCAAAATACAATCCTGCTCATAAATACGGAATACTTTTTTGGAAAAAAAGTGTCAACTAAATGTAAATTTCAGAATGTGAATGCAAGCAAGGTCCATTGTAAAGGTCAAGTCATCTTCTCTAATCACTCTTTGAAAGCCTCAACGACATTTTTTGCAAGAATTTACAATTTTTGGTTGAATGCAACTCACCCTAAAAAAACCCCTGAATTTCCATATTTCATGCCGCTGTAACTTTTCCTGGGGTTAACGCTGCAGCATGCATTTTAAATGAAAGCGTGTTCTTCCCTTTAGCGGTCATTGGAAGTAGTTACCATTGAATCAGACTATCATGTGCTCCAACCGAAGTTGCTAAAGTTGTCAATTTCAATGGAGAATGTTTAAGTATTCCATATTTATGAGCAACGGTGTAATAATAAAAGACAAAGCTTGTGATTAGGGCCTTAATTCCCACCAGTATTAAACCTTTTCTATTCAGTTGAACCCTTAACAAAATATAGAACCTTTTTTTGGCTTTGGGTTCATCATATATACCATCAAGAACCGTTTGTGTTAATAGTGTATACTTAAATTATGGTTATAACAACTCAGGCAACAAGCGCCAGTCTAAAAGAATGATGGTCTCATACACTAACCATTCAAATCGCTTATTTTCAAAATGATTTAGACATCTCAATTTCAGAGCAGATCACGATATTATGCATATAGTGTCAGAAAGTCTTGATCTCGGAGACTTGATTTAAAAATGCAAAAGTTTCAAACATGTGTTTTATAAATATTCCAAAGAAATACAAATGGAACATCTGAGAGCAGGTGCCGTTCACTCAGGAAATACAAAACCTCCCAAGTCTGTTCTAAAACAACGAGCAGAATATTTTTTATTTTCGTTTATTTTTTGCACATGTATGGTTACCAATACTTTGTAGCAACATTGATGCAATATTCACTCTAAAAATAAATTAGTTGAGAAATCAAATTTTGGAAGGCTTCGAAACAGCACTAGTTAAAAAAAAACCTGAAAAACGTTTGATATGAAAGGTGACTGCCTGTCCAAGAGCGCTCTAACCGATACTTAATTATAAAAGCATATCGTTCTAATCTTGAACACCTGGTATCTTGCATAGCACTATATTTCTTTTTCTCTTTTTTTTTTCAATATTCCACCTGAGAGTAACCTCAATGACCTTATGGACATGTTATCAATGTCACAAGCACACTCTTCAGTTTCTTCCTGAGATGCAAGGAGGTGCTTACACCTAACAAAGAGACATGATTCTTATTTATGAATATTTGAAGTGGGAAATACTTGGTTTCATCATAGTTATTACTTTTCAAACAAAACTTCTTGTCATAATTTTCACTGAACACATGCCGATCAACCACAAACTGGCACAAAGTATGAACGAGAAAGCAGAATTAAGTCTGTATGAGGCAATCGGTGTGTTACAATTGAACTTCAACAAATATATAATAAACATGTACATGCTCTGATATTTACCTACAAGTGTTACATATAAATGTTCTGATATAAATCATTGGACACCCACTTGAAATTGTTTGATTTAATTCTCCACTTTTCGACTTTATTTAGTGAACAATTCTCTCAGACAACTTCGAACAAATAAGGATGTTTGCACTTTCCATTATATATTTGTATACCGTAATATGGGGTGAATCGGGACAGAATTGGCAGTTTTTCTGTAATAGCCTATACAAAAATCGACTCAGAAATTGAAATATGGTGTCAAATTGTGTCCAGGCAGAAGGACAAAATTTCAACTGGAGCTTGATATGACACATTAAATTCCCAATACTCAGGGTCCAAAAAACCACTGTCCCAATTCACCCCACAGTTTGGGGTGAATCGGGACACTCCATTATTTCCCCAACTTTCCAACTTCTTTAAGTGATTGCTTCTTATGACTAAACATTAGAAAACGTCTTCAATATGCAAAATATTTATTTTAAGGAAAATCGGAGGTCAATTCCATTGATAATATGCAGATTTTAAAAAAAGTTATAAATGACAGAAAACAATCAAATACTGTAGTTTTCTGCTAATTTTGTTGGTGATTAATAATTCTGGACTAAATCCACAATAAATGATGCTGAGTTCAATAAGATTCGTCAAAAAGCCGTGCTAGCACATTCAAATGAAAAATGGTAGAGTATATTCTGATTATTTCCGAAACTTTGCTGCTGACCTGGATCTGAACCCATGACCAAACATACATAATCACATGTCTAGTCTACTATACTGGTCGCCTTAAACAATTTTAAATTGCAAAAATGTTTCCTGCATGTTTGATGACTCTGGTGTTTGTACTTTTTAACGAACTTGCAAAGTTTTGACTAGTTTACCAAATTTTAATTATGCAGGGCCAAGTTTCGGGTGCTGCAGCTCCTCATTGCTTGCAGTTAGAATTCTGAAATTTCATCACAATATGCGCATATATGTATACTATAAATGTGTTAAAAATTAATACCCTAGGTTAAGTAAAAGTGGTTTATCTTTTAACAAATAACACAAATGCCTTATCTGTCCCGATTCACCCCTGTGTCCCGATTCACCCCATATTACGGTATATATGTATTATCTGTTAGGATCTAGAGCTTTGTTCAATAAACTGGTAAAGTCTTGTCTCCTGTATAGTAAGTTATGGTTAAAAAACAGCCAAGTCTACTTCCAGTTCCAGAGTTTGTTAGACCGCAACATCTCAAAAGTAATAATGAAGGCACATTTGTTCAGAAAATTTATTTAATATTAATTTTGATTTAGTTATACAATCATAGCCTAAAAAACTTCCGTTTCCTTTTCAGATGATGAAACATTCGAGACGTTAAGAAAATCCAATGGAGCAGTCAAATTTGAATCATATAAAGATGGCGCATCAGGACAGCGATATCTGACGACATCATTACGATATGCGGAACACTGGAGATCATTTTGGGGCCGCCCTATGGGCAAACATGGTAGGTTTTCGTAACTGTATGGCCTGTTTTGCTGTGACAAACTTCATAACATTTTGTCTTGATTCGACTCCAATTCCAGTAACACAAAACATTCGTTTTGCAAAGGCTAAAATATGGGATAAGTACAGACCTTCATTGAATCAATTTAGTTAACCACTTTATGGAGATTTCAGTCAAACCTAACATTGTGACACAGCTGGATCGCAAATATTTCAAAGATGTGAAATTTGGAATTTCATGCAATTGTATTTTATTAATATAATTCAATAAAGTTACAATGCAGATGTGGTTTTCGAAATTTGCAACATCTGCAGAGGTTCAACACAGAATGTGGCAAACATTCACAAACCATTGAGAACATCTGTAAAAGTCCAGAATAGAATGTAGCAAACATTCACAAAATAATCATTGAGAACATCTGTAAAAGTCAAGCAAGCAATGTTTCAAAATTCACAAGCCATTGAGAACATCTGTTGAAGTACAATATATATTGTTACAAACATTCAGAAACTATTGAGAACATCTGTAGAAGTAGGCCTACAGCATAGAATGTTACAAACATTCGCAAACCATTGAGAACATCTGTAGAAGTACAACATAGAATGTTACAAACTTTCGCAAACCATTGAGAACATCTGTTGAAGTACAATATAGAATGTTACATACATTCAAAACCATTGAGAACATCTGTAGAAGTATAACATACAATGTTTCAAATATTCACAAACCATTGAGAACATGTGTTCCACAAACCATTGAGAACATGTGTTCTGTGACTGTGGTGATTGTCAGCTATTATCACCTTTTTGGAATCTCTTGACAATAGAGTCTAAACATATATTAATTTCATTTGATAAGCATAACAATGATTGTCTTCCCATCTTTTTTTTTTTCAGCCATTGAAATCAATGACATAAATTTTATAGAAGAAGGACCGGACTACGACATCATCAAAGTGATAAGGGACGATGGTGGAGAGGTGAGTTTTGATGAGTCAAGATCTTAATTAAAGGTTGAATGTGCAAAGAACCAGATTCCTGGCAACTAAAGATCTCATAAAATATGAAAGACAAGTTATTATGAGAAAAGAAACAGGTTTGGAGTAAAATTAAATATTGAATTCGGTTTGCAAATGAAAACTTTAATGGCCTATAACTTAGTTCTCATACAGCAAAATGCCATCACTCAACCTTCTGCGCAGCCCTCAGTCGACTGTTGCAAGACCCGCAATTTACAATGGATTGTATAGGAACAAGATACAGTGCCGGCTGTAAATAAGTGAAACGCATGATGTTGTGTCATTGCATCAATGGTAAACAACCTCAACTGAACTTCTTGTGGAAGCATGAATTCTCTTCGGATGAGAGGAAAGCATATTGGGTTATAAAAGCCAATATGTGAGGCATGTAGGGTAACAATGGCAGCCAATATTCTTTGCCGTAGTAGGAGTAAGGTATAGGTCAAAGTCTTTGGTAAGTAAGTGAACCACCCTTCCCTATGAAATAACATTGGGCCTGTGTTTCGGTTGAGGATGTTTGGCATTGATGCAAGACACAATATCATGTGTTTCACTTACTTACAGGCGGCACTGTAAGTTTGAAGAGACACATTGGCTTTTGAAATTATCCACAAGTCGTTTGGGTGGCAACCTTCCTCTCAAGGGGTCAATAGGCAACACCATTTTTATCAAACTGCAGAATTATTCGATATGTCATCATTCATCACGATTGACATGAATCTGTCAGTTGACAATCTCCACCTATGTGAAACAAAGTGTGAGAAACAGTATGAATGGTGGATATCAGAAATGCTCATTCCCTGACTCAAAATAATGACTGTGGCTATCATCACTGTGTTGCACTTTTTAACCCACGGTGGTGACCCGAAATTTTCAGCTGACCTTCATGAGACAAAATCCCAACTAGATGGCATTCGGATGAGATGTTAAATTGGCAGCCACCTGTATTCAGTGTCTTTGCTGGAAAAGTAAAAGGTCCCTCACATGGGGTTAATCGGTAACATGACTCTCCAATCTCACAAAATAAACCCCCGTGTGCGCCAAGAACCGGGCTTAGAGGGCTGCACATACTGTATGTATCAATCTGTCTATCCATCTATCCATCTATCCATCTATCTATCTATCTATTTATCTATCTCTTATCTGTCATTCTTGGGATTTTCAAGAAGGGTCAATTCCGTAAAGTCCAATTTGCAGATTTGACACTTCAGCAGCTTGTGTAGCCCTACCAAGGCTACCATTACATCTCAGCCATTTCATTGTTAAACAGGGACGAGGCCAGGTAATAGGGGCATCAGACAAGCCATCAACCAAAGCTGCAAGTGCAAAAGGAGCTGAACTACAAAGCGAAATGTCATGGTGTCAGACGTAATCACACGGTGTACGTCCGACACCATGACATTTTGACATAGCAATGAAATGGCTGAGTTGTAATGGTAGGCTACACTTGCCGCTTAAGTGTCAAATCTGTAAATCGGACTTCATTGAATTGCCTGAAGGAGTTTATTTTTAAATGATTAGTTTAAAAGGTGCAACAACATTGATCCCTATACATCTTGCAATTTATACCTGACTTAAAATCATTTTCTTTTATTTTAGCCTGGCCAATGCTTCCATGCCCACATCAACAACCGACTGACCATCACCTACATTGCGGACAGCCAAGAATCTAGAGATCAATGGACAGTCGCCCTGCGCCGGTTGCTGGGCAACAAATTTGAAAGATATAGAGAATCGTATCCTTTTTTACTGGCCATTGGTTAATAGTTGGTTATTGCAGGAATTATAGCAGGCCATACATGAAAAACCTAGAAACTGCGTGGAAGAAATGTGTCAAAATTGTGTGGAAACTCCCCCGAATGACTCCCACAGAAATTGTTTTATCTCTCTGCAAGAAACCCTGTCTGATGGATCAGCTTGGGGTAAGATTCATGAATTTTATCAAAACTATTGATAAAGGAGACAATCTTTTGCTGAAACTTGTCCATCGGAACAGTATCATATATAATGGACTATTGAAGAGAAATTCTGACTATTTGGCCTCTCGTTGGAACAGTAACACTCTAAAATTCAATTTCAAGCCGAAGGAGCCACACATAGTGGAAGAACTTGTTGATATCCGTGATGATATACTGAAGGTGATAGACTTTAATAAAGCTGAAACCAATTTCATATTTAATTGTTTGTGCTCCGGCACCATTTAAACTAAATTTTTCATATATACCCTTTCTTTTTGTAATTGTACTAAAGTACGAATAAAATGCTTATGATAATATATGAACAATTAGGTTCATTAAAAGAGAGTTAAGATACTACAAGATGTATTTCCAATATTTTGTTGAGAAAACAAACAACATTATTTTGAACAATAGAACATGCATGGACTGGTTACAAAAACCATTCTGGATAGAAAGATTAATAGATAAAACATATCTGTAGATAGACAGGAAAGATACCAGAACAAAAGGAAGCCCTTTTCAAACAAAATTATAATCATTCAACAAACCTCATGTTTAAAGTACCTAATTTAAGAAAAGTTGCATAAATGTAAATGTAGGGTTTTGTATGGTCAATTAAACCGACGAAACCAGTCTCAACAGATTTTACAATTACACCCTTGGCAGGCCTGTTCAAGCATGAGCTTTTCTCAACTCCCCGGGGAGTATATACTATAGCCAGGCAGCCATTTCCAGCGCACACAATGCTAAGTCACTCTACAATCGCCATCACTGCCTATAGCCAAGTACCTTTTTACACCTGAGGGAAATGTTCAAAGCAAAGAGTTATGATGGATCTGCTCATTTCCTCCATGCCATGGTTGAGATTTGAACTTGCAACATCTGAGTTACCAGACGTGCACCTTCTCAACTAGGCCATGGCACCTGAATACAGGATGTAAAACCTTCTTACGACATCTCAGTGTCTAGTCTCACCTGGAATTGAAAGAAGAACGTGCCTACTCTGTTCCAAAGTCAATGGGATCACTTTCTTTCTTTTAAAAGTTTTCTGTTTTTCATTCTGACTTTACAATAGTGGTGAAGACGAAGGGAGCGGACTTATGAGCTCTTTTCTGTAGTATGTTTGACTTCAGGAGTTTTAGATGGGAGTTTTTGCTTTAGTCACTTCAACATTTTCCATCAATTGATTGGCCAAAGGTCCCAGAATATAGGTATGGTCCATCAAAACTATACTCGATTTTTTTCTTTCATTCGCAAAATATTATGATGATCAAATAAAAATAATTTGGCAAGGCGCTAAATGATTTATCAAGCGAAAGCATTAGCCCTTGCTGCGATAAACTCATTTCACCTTTCCGCATGTGAATAACCTGGGCACTGGATCAATTCAATCCTTTTGAGACAAATCTCTGAAACATGTAAAGATATTAAATGATTCAATTCAATCCTCCTGAGTGAAATCTCTGAAACATGTAACGATGGAAGGATTAAGTTAACAACAAAGAATGTGTGATTTATTGCTGAAGTCTGTACCAAAGCAAAATCAAAATTTGTCAATGATCGGACAAAGCCAGTTTGTGACTTCCAACAGGGCAAAGCATTCAAAAGGAGAACTGCATGCTGCTGCCACCTGGTACAAAAGTTGATTTTGTATGCTACAGCATTGCTGTCCCAAGAAATAGTTCCAATTTCATTACACATTCACAAAATTTCTATTAAACATTCATGTATACCAGAGTCAGACTCGGCAATCACACTGAAATTATGTGGTCTGCTCACAGGAGCTCGCGGAATAGCACACTAGTCACTAGGTGGCAACACATGACAACATATGTTCTGATCTGCCAAGGCTGGAAAAAGAAGTGGCAATGTAACAACGGTCCACTTGCAGACAGATTCAAAAGGTTCTAAATGAAACTTTCTTGTTTCTATTTGCATTGTTTTGAAATGCAGGGATGGTATATTTAGTCTAGCACATTGTACCAAGTTCCTGTTGAGTAAAAATCATCTGCCACCTGTGTAGAGCAGCTTAAAACAGATTGCTCAACTTTCTAGAAAAGTTACAAAACATGCCAACCTATTTTACCTTTCAAGAATTTTCTTTATTTTTCAAGACAAAAGAACAACTTTTTAGCAGTTACGGTGTATTCGCGACTAAATTTACCAATCTACTGCCTGTCTTTCTTTAGGCTATTCATCTGGGAAGAGAGGATATCAATTTATCCAGCAAGGCCTTTAGCCCGAGCTGTGATAAACACATATTCCTGATCCCATGTTGAATAACCAGCTTAACCATGATAAAACATTCAAACATATACAAATTTAAGAAGAAGTGGACAACAAAGAATATAGGTTTTATTGCCATGAAATACTGGCTTGTGATTGGCTGACAAAGGTTTTTAATTAAATGGTACAAATCTTAAAATCGCATAGTAAGCCTATACTATTTGAATCATACTTTGTATTACAAGTATCAGTTTATCAACACATCTTAATATATTTCAAGTTTGTTGTGTTTTACGCAACTGCAGCACCTGAGCGGGCTATATCGAAATATATTTTTAGTCCTTAACTCCATCAGATGGGTAGAAAGATTACTTAAAGAATGTGATGTGGATGACCTGAAAAAGGGAATATCCTTAGAGCGGTCTTGCCAAATTCTGGAAAAGGCCGAAAGAAGTATATACAAGCCATACACCAAAGAATTAGCATCCGTAAGTATCGTTTCTCCTTGAAGTAAATGTATGTAACCTAAAATATGACAAAGAAAGTTGACAGGCGCTTGCATCAGACTTGCTCAAATTTCCATCGTCGTACCTTTGCCTGTGTTTTTGATCAAGAATTCAATTCATGCTCCCACAGGCATTTCTGTTGAGGCAGTTTAGCATCAATGCAGCGGCAAAACATTGAAGGCTTAACTTCCAATTTTATTGCATTGCAATGTATATATTTTTTAATTGCATACTTCTTTTGTTTACAAATGAGCACTATTGAATTGAAGGAGAACTGCTTTTCCCATCCTGAGCCAACAAAAATTCACAAATGAAATTTTTGATGCATAAATATTTGTTCGATTTCTTGTTTCAGACATTTGCGAAAGTCCCAGCCAGCAAAGGTTTTTCAGAAATCCTTCTCACTGCTGAGCAGTTTTCAAAGTTTTTCGACTTTTCCATAAGGCGACCCGAAATACAACAAGTCTATGACAGGTACCCCAGGAAATAATGACAATTATATAATATAACTTTGCATCTTGCAGGGCTGAATAGTTTCACACACCATGTTTCTTTAAAAATGTTCATGATTAAAAAATGTTGGAAAAGATTCAATGTAGCAATTGTAGCATTATACATGATTATATGCTTCAATATGATGCAAAGAGAAGATTGCTCAAGAACATTTTGAAACTTAAAACACAGTAGTCTCTAGGATTCAATTATATTCCACAAAAGAATGTCCTACACTCTGACAGTACGCCTATCAATATTGAATTGGTTAAATAAAATATTTCAATGAAATTATTCTATTACAGACTATTATACAAGACAAAAGGGGAACATTCCCTCTCTGCCAAACGCCTCAGAGACTTTTTACAGGAAGAACAAAAGGTGAGTTATAATCACCAAGATATCCAAGCATTTTGTCCTGTATTTTTGTAATGTTTAGCTTAAAAGGAGAGAGAGAGGCCAAGGTATTCAGGTAAAGTCCACTCTTTACAATTGTCTTACTAGGGTTGCCCAAAGCGGATTCAAACCCAGGTCGAAATGACGTGTAGTGAAGCCAAAAAGGGGGTCAATACTAGACACTGCTCAGTGCTCAACTCTTCTTCAAATTACATACTATTACTTTGAAGTGTTAGAATACTAGAAATACCCTTTTTATAGAAAAAAAACGATTTGTAAATTTGTTTAAAAAAAAGTGAAATTTCTTTGTAACTAAGGTATTTAGTAAAGTTTTATCCTAGAAAATATAGAAAATATGTTCTATGCGAATTGAGTCGCCCCAATGAAGCTTTAATTTTGTCTGTGGAATGATTTGTTGCATTTCTTTTCAGGAGAACATTCCTCTTCAGTGTTGCAAACAGTGGATCCAACAATGGGAATCCGTTCTTCCGCCTCAGTCATTTTCAGTTATAGGTAAGCCATATACCAAATTATTTTTGTTAAGTACAAATTTCAAAATCGTCTATGACAGCAATTGGCAAAGACATACAACGTTGCTCATAAATGTGGAATACTTCAACATTCTCCATTGAAATTGATGAGTTTTAAAGCAACTTCTGCTGAAGCGCATGATGGTCTGATTCAATGGTAACTACTTCCGATGACCTCTAAAGGGAAGAAAAAACTATTGTGTAAAACGCATGCTGCAGCGTTAGACCCAGGAAAAGTTAAAGCAGCATGAAATATGGAAATTCAGGGGGTTTCTTAGGGTGAGGTGCATTCAACCAAAAATAAAAAATTCTTGCAAAAAATTTTGTTGAGGCCTTCAAAGAGTGATTAGAGAAGATGATTTGGCCATTACAATAGACCTTGCTTGCGTTCACACTCTGAAATTTACTTTTATTGACACTTCTTTCCAAAAAAGTACTCCATATTTATGAGCAGGAGTGTATGAACACTACTAAAAGACCTCCTGCAAGAATGATTCTAAATCCACATCTCAGAGGCACTCTTTGGCTCAATTTAAGACCACACTCTAAAAAAAGTCAGGACAAAAATGGTTTTTTAGATTCAAAATGGTTTTTTGAAAAACCAAATTTCAATGCAAAACCAACATGGATTTTTAAAAATTTCAATGCAAAAAACCATTTTGAATCTAAAAAACCAATTTTGTCTGAATTTTTTTAGAGTGCACCATGACATTTTGTGTTGTTCTTTCAGGGTTTACGTCATGGATGCTGTCTCAGGAGCAAAGTATATTCAACAGAGAACACACAAAAGTCTACCAAGACATGGCAAAGCCATTAAGCCACTATTTCATTGCTACGTCTCACAACACGTAAGTCATGGAAAGTCTCCGAAGTGTGAGGAGAGCTCGATTTTCAGCTACAGATAATTCAATATCAGCAGATCAGCTTCAAGTATATATACAGGCTACTTGTAAAGCCATTCTTGCAAATTGATGGTGATTGAGATATTTAAGTTTGTAGAATATTTGAAAAGTCCCACATGATATTGTCGCTGTCATTCTTCAAACTTCTGGTTTTGACACATTTTGCAATAATTTATTGATATGTATAAAGTCTTGAAATTTCACCCACGAACATGACATCATGAGGTCTAACAGAGCAGTGATTGGTCATGTGCCCCAGCTGTGATATGACACTAAGAGCATGACATCACAGCTGGCCCAGCAACAGCTGTGACATCATGCTCCAACTACAAGCAAACGTCAAATCATGATCTTGTGTGAATTGCAATTCATTTAATGTTACAATCTTTTTCAAGGTATCTCACCAAAGACCAGTTGAAGGGAAAGAGCAGTGTGGATGCTTATGTCAACGCTTTCAAGAGAGGGTGCAAGTGCGTAGAATGTAAGTCACACTTGATTAAATCCTCAAATTACAGTCAATATTGACTCAATAAGGTTCATTGACCAGTCTTTATTGGTACAAGTTTATGTTACACAGTCTTGTGATACGTTGAAATGATTAATATTTTGAATATATAAGGAAATTTCACATAATATGAACTTAATTCACACAATATCTTTGCTTATGATTTTGAAGAGCCGTTTTGTCACTTTTCTGTTAATTTTCAGTTTCATGTTTAATTATTATGAATTTTATTGACAAGTAACTTGAATTTATTTTTCAAAATTCATTACATCTTTTTATTAATAATTTTCAGTGGACTGTTGGGATGGTCCGAACAATGAACCCATCATCTACCACGGTCACACTCTCACATCCAAGATTTCCTTCAAAGATGTTGTTCAAGCTATCAACGACTACGCCTTTTATGTCTCAAAGTAAGTTATCCAAATACAAATACACTGTTAACCATGCCACCAATTAAAATGTTTAAATATTTTGAGAAATACAAGAAATTAAGCTATAAAACCAGCTACATCACTTAACAGCTTTGACTGTTGTATATCCTTAAAATTGTTATAAATTTATTACAATTTGCACTCTAAAGCATGACATCATGCAGTCTAACAGGCCTGTGATTTGTCAGTTGGCCCAACTGTTACACAAAGCTGAGAGCATGACATCAAGCTAGCCGATGAGCAGCAGGCTCAAAATTCAAGCAAACATCTTGATTCAATGCATCAGTTACTATTTAATTTTGCAATTTATTTCATTGTGATTCTTCTGTTCCAGCTATCCTGTGATACTCTCATTTGAAAATCATTGTTCCATAGAACAGCAACGTGTGATGGCAAATCACCTCACTTCCATACTGGGCAGTATCCTTTTGAGGAAGTGTGACAATTTATTATACTTCTTGAATCAATAGCCGTTTGCATGTAATTTCTGTTTTCCTTTCATTTTTCATTCAGTTTCACCTCGAAAAGACCTATCAAATAACTTGTGATTGCAAGAAATTCTATTTATAACTGCATTTATCCAAATTTTCTCTGAAGGCCACAACATTATTCCTTGACTTATTCCCAGACAAGCTGTACACGAAATCCATTCCAGAAAATGAAAAGATCCTTCCCTCTCCTGAAGCTCTCAAAGGATACATTCTAGTCAAGGTAAAAATTTATCACAAATATTATAAAATAGTTATCGAAAATGCTAAAAATATATGACATAATATAATGTATCTCGACATTGGAAAAAGTATTTTTAAAAATATATATGGCCTGGTGCAAATAAGAGCGTGACAAGCGGGTGAAAAATAAAGGTGTTCCTTTTGCACAGAATATTGCTCCAAATTGAAGTCTATATATATGGTAATAAATAAACAAAAAAACAGGGTTAAGTAATGATTTCCGACAGAGATATTGCGATTTTTTCTGAGAAAGAAGCCACAAAATTTCATAAAAACCTAGTCTGATTAAATCTGTCGTAAGCATTGTATAAGTCATATTTAATATTTTTCTGAACCTGTTTGGCCATGCATGACATACATGCATATTTTGGAGGGACACAAAACTCTCTAAATAGTTCCAAATTTTCAAAAGTGCCATTTTTCTCCAATATTAGCCCAGTCTTAACACAAGATAGAATTTAACATTTCCCAAACAAAGATTTACACATTTCAATACTTAAACAATTGACGAAATGTTGTTCTGCATAAAAAGCTTAGTTTGCTGTTCAAATTTCTCAAAGATACGGTTATTAGTCTTGAAGATATTACATGCTGATATGGCAATGAAAATTTTGCTTGAGGTGTTAGGGTCGGGACACTTTATGAAACTCTACCAAAAAACATGCTGTTCAACTGCTAATTATTTCATATACACAGGATAGAATTCGGAAAATATTTTAAAAGGTTTACTGGCGTCATCAGAGAGGGGGGTAAGTTGAAAGCATGATAACAATAAACCGTAGCTGCACTTTATCTGTCTGCACAAGTGTCTGTGGGTGTAAGGGGTTCCACTCAGAAAACAGAATGTCATATGTCACAGAATTGCTATAGATATATCATTAAATAAAATAAAATAGTCCAAAAGAGGATATATATATGTGCTAAGTTCGCACAGGAAGCACCAAGTAAAGTGAAAAGATGTTGGGACACTATCAACGAAACTAAGTTTATAGAATCAAGACCACAATCTCATAAATCTTTTAAGGTGGCTCGATACTCGTGAACTTTCTAAGATAGGATTTCTCAAAAATAGTTTAGAATGATCCAAAATATAGTTTATAGCAAGGATATGTAAAAAAAAGTGGTCGCAACCAGCCTTTTTTTCAAAATATTTGAGGTTATGTACAAGAAAGTCAGTCCACGCAAACCTGAAAAACTCAATTTTTTTCTTATCTTTCTTTCTGTGAAGTTTGTCCTGCCATTCAGTGGTCATGCATCCCATATTATGAAATGAAGCATGAAATTGAAGAAAAAACTTCAATGGAACTGCTGATTACAATTTCAAAGAGATATATTTAGTTTAAAGGACTTTCCAAGGGGCTCGGAATAAAAGTTTTGATTTTGACAATTTTGATTTTTTTTATAGACCATGGCGCTAAAAAAAATTGACGGGATAGGATTTCTCATTTTTTTGTCATTAATTTCCAAATATTGTTAGGAACAATAAAATGTATAAGAGAAGGTTTGCTACCGCGATAGAAATTGAGATAAACATTTATTTATATCTCTAAGTCAATTTTTAGAAATTAGACCTGCTTGCCGAAAATCGCGTGTAAAAAGTTTCTATTCGGACCATAAAGCTGAATCTCTGGTATGTTATAGTGCTGTTCGTAGCGCATCTTATGCTTTAAACCAGAAGTTTCTAACCCTAATAGAAGTGACGCAAATGACAAACGAAGCGGCAGCCGCACGGAATTATAAAAAACCAAAAAAGCAGTCCACAGAGCTGAGCAGGCTGTTGTTGCTATGGTGACGCCGCCATTGCTGCACCATGAGTAGCGAGCCACCTTAAGTCACCTCCCTGGGTTAACGCGTTGTTCTGAAATTAATTTTACATTTTTGATAGACTAGTTCATTGATTAAAGGAGGTTAATGTATAATCTTATAAAGTATATTAAAGTTACCCCGCTGCTGCAGCTGCAAACAATTTCTTAGGTAGTTTTGGCACTTAGTGCTATCTCTAATGATTCCGAGGACTTGCAGAGTCTGTCATGGCTCGTTGTGAATAGCAAGCAGTAAATATTGCCTTGTTTTGAAGTTTTAATGGCCCATCCTTGATTATAGCAGATGGATTTTAATCTACTATAATTATAATGGGAGATGGTCCAAAAAATTTACAAAATATTTTTTTTGTAAACTTTGAATTATAAAAAAGCTTTTTCATATGCCACAGTGGAGGACTTAATATGTTTACTGGAACACAAAACTACCTTAAAAAGATAACTCCGATTCATACGCACTCTGGATTTTATCTTTTGATGTTATGACACGTTTTTAAACCATTTACATTTACTCAAATGGATTTCTATGCATTATAAAAACCCACAAAAATTGTATATCTTATTGAAATCTTGAAAAACAATCGTTTGGATTTTACATTGTGGTAATTTAGCTTGGTACCTACCATTTAATACCACGGCGTCGGGGACAATCTCGTGTTGGATCTTCCAGCGTGTGTCTTGTGTCTCGCGTCTCGGTCTTGTCTCTGATTCGCCTCTTCTCGCTCCTGCCGAGACCACGGCGACCTGGCGCGCCCCTGGCGGCCACCACACTCCTCCCCGTCATATATATAGCTGTGCACAGCGTGGGGGGGGGGGGAAAACCCCCATGTGACTTACTAACTTACCCAGCTGGGGGCCGGGCTCCCTGGGGACTCGGGCCCACAGTGGGTAAGCTTTACTTGCCATTTAACATCATAATTTCAAACATCTACATGCTTATGTATGTCATAAGGCCAACAGGCCAACATTTTGCGAGGCCAACTGACCTACATATTTCAGGGGGCCAACTGCCCAACATATTTCAGGGGGCCAACTGCCCAACATATTTCGGGGGGCCAACTGCCCAACATATATACAAAAACCCCTCAAATCCCCCTCCCCTCCTCTCTTTGGCGCTTACTGGCCTAGGGGATGCCATATAAGGCCTTGGCATTGGAAGCCGAGAGGCTGAGTACTACCCTCGCGGGCAGATTCCTCACCCTCCCGACTAACTTTGCCAGCTGGTAAATACACCAGGGGGAAGTGGGTGCAGGCCTTGGACCTAAGTAAGGCGCATCGGACTCCAAAATTAGGAAGTCCATTCCAGTGCGCCTCACGAAGTCAAGCCCCTGGCCCGGTTCCAGAGACTTGGATGAGGTGCCGAACTTAGTATTCGGGAACACCTTCAGCCAAGCCTGGGACTCTGCCAGGGAGCCTGTGAAACAGTGGACATGGATGGGGTGTCTGGTGGGAACACCCTCATCCTTAAGGAGCGTCACTGCTTCATCCAAGACCTCACCAATGGTGATAGTCGTGCTGCCCCGGAGGTGCAGGACGAGAACCTTGTTCAGGGAGACGCCAAGAGTTGCGTGCTTCCTGAACATGCGGCTCTGTGGTCCCCACGCCGTCCGGGGGCACGACTTATCGAGGCCGAACTCACCCACGCCAACGCACCTGGGCCCGGAGGCCAGGTCGCGCAACTTAGCGAGGGTGAGTGGTACTGGGTCGGTGCCAGCCAACCTGGGGTGCAGACCAAAGGTATGGTACACGCCCAGGGAGTGGCTGGTAACCTCCCCAGACAAGTCAAGGTCCACGGGGAAGGGACCCGTCCAGTCTCCCTCAAAGACATGGTTGTCAATGAGGAAGTCCATCCGGAATCCCTGGGTCCCCGCGGACCAGGACTTGACGGCCTGGTCCAAATCCAAACCACTTTTGGCGACGGCCAGCCGAAGATGGCAATGACCGTCGCCTCCGGTGGCCCACCTAGGCTCGGCGGCCAGAAGATTGGGCGGGGGCGAAACTACGGGGATGTCCCGCAGTTTGCCCTTGTCGTCCAATCCTGGCGCCGAGCAAAGTAGGCCGTAAATCACCTCCCAATGGAGGACGGCCACCGGGTGGTTGGGTGGACTAGATCGTAATGGGCCCTTCAAGGGGTCACCCATTACAAGAGCCAGGTCCCTGTATTTGGGCACCATGGCATGCTGGAAGTGGCTGCCCCCACTAGCTGAGATGCCTCTCTGCGAGCAGAGGGTAACCAGCATGTGGGGGGCCACAAACCCCAGGAGGCCGGTAAGGACCCCCAGGAGGTCCATCATGCCATGGAGCCACACCAGGTAGTCCTGCTCTACGTTAACCTCCTCGCCGTCATGGTGACGGGCCATGTGCCGCAGCAGCGCCGTGTTGGTGCTGAAAGCCACCCGACATGTGAAGCATGCCGTGGTTCCGAAAAAGAACCACGGCAAATGCTCTGACAGCATGTGGTAGCGCAAGGATGTGGATTTTAGCGGCACATGGCAAATGCCACAGGCCCCGGCTGCACATGCAAGCTTAGGGGCCTGACTGGCAGGATTGGAAGGAGCGTCTAAAGGACGCTTGGTGGCCGGGGTCACTGTTGACACCCGCCCAGCAGCCTCCGAGAAAGTAACTTTCAGAATGGAGCTGCCTGGACTGGGTGCCTCAGGCAACCCCGGCAAAGTAGCGCCAGAGGTGCTAGCCACTACTGGCGCCACATCCACTTGACACGAGGGGGGCACCTCAGAGGAGTGGATCGGAGCCGCGGGCCGCTCATGTCCCACTAGACTAGTGGGACGGATTGGCTCCGCGGACCTCTCACACCCCTCCAGGTCCCTCCTCAATGTCTCATGGCAGACATCGAGGGGCAACACCAGGTCCCTGGTTCTCAGCAGTAGGGATCCTCGGAAAGGTCTCGGGATGCGATCGTATTCAGCGAGGAGGGCCCGGATATCTTCCAGGGCGTACCCCTCGCTGAGTAGTCGGTCTAGCATCGTCTGTGGGCTAGGGCTCCCTATAGTAGGGGTGGCCCTAGGCCCAGTAGGTGGCGAATCTCGATTAGCTCGGCTCCTACCCTCATCTCCGCTTGACATTAAGATGTCGTCATCCGACCTGCCGGCCATCTGAAACAATACCAAAAAAAACAAAATCAGAAGGCTGCATATTAATGCACCCTTCCGGTAGGCCCCTTGTTAATGTGTTAGCAACTTAATCTAGGAACCGTTGGGGGACCTTCACAGGCCTCCCTCGTCTGGTGAATCTTGGCTCCATTAAGCGTTTTTCATCACATGAATCTTCCGGAGTCTCTTCCACATCCGGTAATGGACCCTCTGCAGTCCCTTCCACATCTGGCAATAGGTCCAGTTCAGTGTGGGTGGCTGGCTTGTCCATGAAGAGCCACTCTATGTCATGTGTGTCCTCCAAATCCTCCTCAATTTGTGGTCCGTAGAGAATGGCTGATCGGAGACGTTGCATCCAAGGGGGTATCTCCCTGTCTTCACACAGCCGCAGCTTGTCCATATGTCTCACGCTGTCTCCCTTTCTGTCAGATATAATGTACAGATGCTCAGACAGGGCCTGTTTGATTACATAGGGTCCTTTCAACAGAGGCTGCAATTTCTTACATTCCCCGGGTGGGGATGCTGAATTGACAAGATATACCAGGTCACCAGCGCTGAATCCTCTGGTAGCGACATTGGGCTTGGAGTCATAATTTTTCTTCATGACTTGATGGGCTGACCGGAGACGGGTTCGTGTCTCAGAGAATGTAAGATGAAGTCTCTTCTGCAGTCCATGCAGGAATGATGCAGGGTCAGATTCCTGGGGCTTCATGGTCGTCAGCCCAAATAGAAGATCCGATGGCAAGCTGACCTCCTGCCCAAGCCTGAGCATGTTGGGAGTGAATCCAGTGCTCCTATTCACAGTAGCTCTCAAACTCATGCCAAGTGCTGGAAGATGGCTGTCCCAATCAGAGGTCTTATCCTCAAGGAAACAGCGAATGAAAGCCAAGATGGTGGTATTTATTCTCTCAACCTGGCCGTTCGAGCTGGGTCTGTAAGGGGTAGTACGTGTCTTGCTGATTTGCAACAGTTGGCAAAGTTCCACAAACAGGTCACTCGTGAAATTACGACCTTGATCAGTGTGGACGAAGGTCGGTGCCCCAAACCTGGCTACCCATTGTTCAAAGAAGCACTTAGCAGTGGTCAGGGCTGTCTGGTCACTCAGCGGTGCTAATTCGACCCATTTTGTAAATTGGTCAATCATCACCATGATGAACTTCTTACCAGAACTGCTCTCTGGGAAGGGACCAAGAAAATCTATATGGACCCGCTCCCCAGGAAACCCAGATTGGTAATGTTGCAAAGGTGCCCTTGGGCTCCTGGCCTGTTTACTCCTCCTACAGACACCACAGGAGCTGACATACGTATTTACATCTGTCTTCATGCATGGCCAGTAGAATGACCTCCTCAAGTTGCTGTAAGTATTGGTATTGCCCAAGTGACCCACAATATGCTTATCATGGAGCATGTGCAAAACTTCCTCCCTCATCTCCAGGGGCACCACAAACTGAAGATTGTAAGAATTATCAATGTTGTACCACTTGTGGTACAGTACACCATCTTTAAGTAGCAAGGTGTCTTTTTCTCGCCACAACACCTTGGTAGAGTAACTATGAGCCCTGAGGTCCCCTTCTTCTGGAGAGACCTCAGACTCCAGCCAATTAACTATTGGGCAGATGTCACTGTCAGCGAGTTGTTTGGCTCGCAGTTCTTGCTTCTGGTAGGCTGCGCAGAAGGCTTCTTCTTCTGGGCTGGCAGTGCTTTCCACCTCTTCCTCCTCCTCCAGACTCCTGACTGCCAAGGGAACCACATAGTCTACTTCCTCCTCAAATTTGGACCATTGGTCATGTAGTTTGGTACAGTACTTACAGCCTCCACAGGGCAGTGTAGACAACTTCTTACCAGCTTGATAACAGTTGCACTGAGGGATCCCAGCCGGCATCCTGGAAAGGCCATCAGCATTTGAATGCAAATTCCCCTTCCGATGTTGAATCTTCAAATTGTACTGGCTAAGCTCCTCTAACCATCGGCCCAACTGTCCGTAAGGCTCTTTGAACCGGAACAGCCAGGACAATGAACTGTGATCAGTTCGAATGATGACCTCCTGGCCCAACAAATAATGGCGAAAATGTCTGGTGAACATCACAATGGCAAGGAGTTCTCTCCTTGTAACACAATAACGCCTCTGCTCTGGGGTAAGGAGGACAGAGGAAAATGCAATGGGCACCTCCCTCCCCTCCTGGACCTGATACAATGCCGAGCCAATTGCTGTATCCGACGCATCAGTATCCAGAATGTAGGTGTCATAGGCATTAGGGAAAGATAATACAGGTGTTGTTGTCATGACCTCCTTCAGCTTAGCAAAGGCCAAGTCACATTCAGGGGTCCAACTGAAAGTGCATTTTGGCCTTGTTAGCTGATAGAGAGGCTGGGCAATTCCTGCTAGGCCAGGAATGAAATCCCTATGGTAATTGATGAAGCCTAAAAACTTGCTCACCTCCAAACCGTTGGTAGGTTTGGGCCACTCCAGAACAGATTTTACCTGAGTCTTCGTCACGGACACGCCATCCTTCGAGACATGACGACCCAAAAAGATGACTTCATTACCAAACAGAGTGCATTTCTTCGGCTTCAGTTTCAATTGGTGTTCACGAAGACTTTCAAAGACTTCCTGTAAATTGGCTAGCCCATCTTCAAAAGCATGGCCTAGCACAATTACATCATCTAAATATACCAGGGCTATATTCCAAATTAGCCCCCTCAGGACCAAATTCATGACACGCTGGAAGGTCGCAGGCGCATTGCATAACCCCTGGGCCATCCTGACGTGTTCGAATAGGCCAAATTTAGTTAGGAAAGCTGTTTTGTGACGGTCTTCAGGTTCAACCATTATTTGCCAATACCCAGCATTCAAATCTAAAGTATGAAACCAAATACTACCTGAAAGGGTGTCAGTGCACTCACTGATTAATGGCAGTGGATAAGCATCCTTCCTGGTTTTGGCATTCAATTTCCTGAAGTCAACTGTATATCGTACTTCTCCCGTCTTTTTCCTAACTAGTACGGGCGCTGATGCCCACTCTGATGTAGATGGTTGAATGACTCCTGTCTCCAACATATCCGTTAATGTTTTCTCCTCTTCATGTTGGAACTTGATTGGTGTTCTTCGAAGTTTCTCCTTTGTTGGAAATTCATCATACGTCTCAATTCTATGTGTCAGTTTGGTGAACTGACCCAAGTCATTCTTGTGAGACGAAAATACATCAGCATAGTCACAAAGGAGATTGCATAATTTTAAGCTCTCTTGGCTGTTGAGCCGTGAAGTAGCATCTTTATAGAGATCTCACAAATGAGATGGCAGTCTGTCCTCTGCAGCCTTCACGTCGTTTGCAGTTGATTTAGACTCAGAAGGGATATCTTCACAATCCTTGCCAGATGATACTCTTCTAACTTCATGGATGGTATCAACCTCACTGGCCTCTGTCACAATAACATTGGCATCAACATGCTCTGCAGCAGCTGAATCATTAGTTATCAAAATGAAGAGTTCAGACTCACCTACTTCAAAGACGACGGATGGCAATAACAGATTAACAGCACATTTTGGTGATGTCACCAAAATTGTTCCAGGTGGTGCTAATACCTGTACAGGGACAAGTACACTGCTGAATGGTGGAATTTTGCAGGCTTCAGTTGTTGTCACCTGGCTGATGTAATAGTTTCCACCAGGATTGTTCTTCTGGATCCAGCACCTTACCTTGTTCTTATCAAGGCCAAGGCTGCCATTAGGAATATCAACAACACAATGGAATTTCAACAGGAAGTCCAGACCAAGAATAAAGGGGTCATTAAATTTTCCGATAACAATGTCATGGACATAAGTTTGCTTGCCCACAACAATGCTCACCTGTGGAATCATATAGCATTCCATTGTTGACCCAGACTCAGCTGTTCGTATGGTCCTTGGATTTTCCCTGTCACATTCCAATTTTAGCCTAGCTGCAGTCTCCTCATTCATGACACTCACTTGTGCAGCAGTGTCAATAATTGCAGAGCAGTTACTGTTGTTGATTGAGGTCGGAATGTAGATGGTATACCCCGTCGTCTGGTCAACTAAAGTTCTGACAACATCATGAACTTTTACCATTGGTTGGCCTATTTGTTCAGAAGTCTTGGTAGGTGCGTGGCCATCAGAACCTACCGAACCTAGTTTAAAGGCTTGGCAGGTGAAGAATCCCTGGACTGATTGCTCCCTGAATTTTCACGACGTTTGTTTAGGAAGGGCTTTTTGTCTTCAAAGTCCTTC
Organism: Platynereis dumerilii; assembly: GCA_026936325.1. Taxonomy (NCBI): domain Eukaryota; kingdom Metazoa; phylum Annelida; class Polychaeta; order Phyllodocida; family Nereididae; genus Platynereis; species Platynereis dumerilii. The sequence continues at coordinate 320,671 of JAPTHN010000173.1, forward strand.
CTGGATGTCCTTCTATCCCCCCCCCAATGGGCCTGACGTAGCTCTCCAGTTTGGTGAATCACTGCCTCTTGTCGTCGGAGAAGGTGATCTGTCCCATTTTCCTTTGTCACGACTTGAACGGTCAGGTGACTGGTTTCGTGACGGTGAAGACCTACTCCTGGCAACACATTCCCTGGCCACATGGCCTTTGCCATTACACTCAAAGCATTTCAATGGAGAAGGTGATCTGCGGCGTTTGTTAGGGCATTCCCTGGAAAAGTGATTGTTGCCGCCACACGTGTGGCAGGCTTCAGACCTAGTAGCACTAAGTGATCTCACACTACATGGGAATTCATAGTTGCCGCAGTGGTGGTGACAAGTTTCAGATCTGCCATGACTGATGGACCTAACATTAGCAGAGGTATCACTAGTGTCAAAGTTTACCCGGCGTCCTTCCACCTTTATGCCCAACCGTTGTTTATTTGCATGGATAAGACGCATGTGTTCCACTGCATCAAACATAGAAACAGGCATAGCTACAGTAGAAGACAGCAAGGCCGAAGACTTGTCCTTGCAACCCTTAGTGAATTTGTCTATGGCAAGGGTCTCCAAAATTGGCTTCGGAGTATTTGTAGGATAGGCTGAAGTGACTATCGTCATCACCCTATCGGAAAATTCCTCCAAGTCCTCCCCTTCTTCCTGCTCAAGATTCTCAAGTTGGGCACGAAGATTGGCTTTCGTACTTTTCCGGCTTTTCCCATATCTTTTCTGCATGAAATCACACAGAGTTTCAAAGCGTGCCCTAGTTTCCTGTGGCAGACTCATGTGGGCCTTAAGCGCAGATCCCGTGAGAGCAGTTGTTAAGCGAAACAACTTCTCCCTCGGGGTCCACTTGCACGCCCTGGCAATAAATTTGAACTGGTGGAACCATGGGTCCCACTCACCCATTATTTTGCCAGAAAATTTTTCAATACGGATATTCCTGGCATCCATTGAGTAACCCTGGGGGCCCCGCTCATCCTCCTCCTCGTCGGCGGAGAAGTCGCTGAAATCCCCCACAGACGCCTCCTCGTCATAATATCTTTCAGAATTGCCGGAAGCGGAATACCCCAAAGAATTACTGGATACTTTGCGACGTCCCTTTGGGGGATCCTTCGAGCGGCTTCTCCGTTTCCCTACCGAGGCCCCACGGTTTAATGTATTTGACAGAAGGGAAGGAATTGAGGGATTCACTTTCATATTATTAGAACCCCTCCCGATCCCACTGAGCCGGGGGTCGCGGTTTGGATAGTAGACACTATCTTTTACTATGCCCTTAAGCATATCATTGGATGCATTCATGTGGGAGCCTCTACCGAAGTTAGGGCCTCCCAAAAGGTCATTAGGCTGATCCTCCTTGTGTAACCTGGAGAATGACTTAGGGGCACCTCCAAGTTCTCGATGATCAGCATCATCATCTGAACCCAGACCTACGTGTTCCTCTTTATGGGCTGCAGGGCCCACTCCGTCGTCACTATCATTGGACCGTGTTGGGCTCCCCATTTCCCTATGTTCACTCTTCAAATTTGGGGACTTGTTAGTGAGTGACATCACAGTTGCCTGGAGATCTTTTATTGCAGCAGATGTGTTATCGCTACTAGTGTTGACTAAATGTTCCAGACCATTCATCCTTTTGTCAAGGTCATCATGTGTTTTGTCTAGTTTAGCCTGAAGATCAACATGTGTTTTGTCTAGTTTCTCTTGAAGATCAACATGTGTTTTGTCTAGTTTCTCTTGAATTGTGTCAAACCGACGATTGTTTACAGTAATGTTATTCTCTAGCTTGTCCCTAAGGCTTGACATAATTTTGTGAAGATGCTTGTTTCTTCGCTCTTCAAAATGTTCAATGTCTTTGTACTTGATCAGCTTAACATCCAATTCCACAGCAGGGTCCCAATCAATGTTTTTGAAAATCTGGATACTGGATACCATAGCCTTGGTTGTGTGTAATTCTAGAGTTTTCTCAAAAGTGAACTTGGTCACGTTATGGAACGCTTTCCATGATGTTATGGGACCAATAATTCTATCCTCAAGTAATTTGTCAGCAATGACTGTTCCAATTCCAGCTATAGTCATCAGTTCATCACGTGATGCCGAATCCAGATTAACTGGCGCCATTTTGGCTGTCAACAAGTTGTTAGTGCCTAGCTATTATAACTTAAGCTAATTTCCAGCAAGCAAACCCTGGAGCGGGATGATTAATAAGCACCAGAATTTGTTAGTAGAAGGCACAGCAAGTGGTATTTGGGTTCGCGGTTTTTCAACCAGAACTCCAAACAGGGTCCACTTGTTCTCTTATGTCATGAAACTCTTAATCTAAGGTTAATAGTTTGAAAAACCTTAAAATCTAAGGGCCATACGACACAAGGGTACACACAGTGACAATTGGCATCAATGCATTATATACAGCACACACAACAATGTCAAATTATGCAGGATACCTTATTTGGTTAGCACTCCACTAATATTGGCAAATATGTACTGTATTAATAACTTGACACTCAATTAAATAGCTGGCGAAATTTCATAAGTGTCACAAGCATAAATAATCAGTTAAATGCTTCAAAATGCCCAATTAAGTCATAGCACGCTGAACATATAGCCTATAATGACACACAAATAGCCTACAGCAAGCGATGCTACAATATAAACAAACTTTTGACAGTTGTCCAGATTTGACAGGTGGGGGGGCTCAAACAGAGTGACTCCCACTATCAATCTCAGACACTGACAATTCGAGCAAATCTGCTCAAACCGCACTGTGTTATAATTCCAATAAGATTATTGAGCTAAATATCACCCAGAGCAAGCATTAAACCAATAATTAAGCTTCCTTCTGGTGAATTTTTGCTCGAAATTTCGGCGAAATCCAATATGGCGGCCGCCTAATTCAACATGTGACAGCGCGAAAATGTCCACAACATGTTGCCTTCAAACACAAGATCTGGAAAAAGAGGCAAAAGAGCCTGCTTCCAGAAACTCAAAAGCTAAAGCTATTGGTTTAAAGCCTGAATGTAGCACAGGAGTGCAAAAGAGAAGTTGTTAGGGTCGGGACACAGCTGTTAGGGTCGGGACATGCAACAGTTTTCAACACTATCTAAAAATCCAGAAAGGCTGGAGAATTCCTTCTGGTGCTTAATGATTGACACACCACTAAAGAAAAATGTTGTGGTAAAAAGGGTTATGTAGCCTGCCTGTTTGGGACTGGGTGCCACAACAAACTTTGTGTTAGGGTCGGGACAACTTCAACATAGCAAGAAAAAATGATGCAAGCAAGTAATTATGACATATATACAAGGGAATGAGGTATAATATGAAATAGAGGGGTCCTCAACCTAAGCTGGGAGGGCTAATGATACACAGAATACGAAGAACCAATGGGTACACAGAGTTGTTGCATAAAAATTGCTAAAATTTCAATTTTTGGCTTCATTGGCCACTTTGGAGTCCCATTGACACTGTTTCACAAATACACAGAGTATCAAAATGCTATTGATAGTCACAGAACCAGAACTCCTATGGCTACAGTTAAGAAAACTTTCCATTCACAAAATCGTATACATTATTTCCATATGAGGGGTTAAACATTGCTCAAAATATGCATGTCACGCAAAAATGCCCAAAAATGGCCTTTTTCTGGACGTTCAAGATATCAGACATCCGGAACCAATTCTCCGATTGTCCTGAAATTTGAAAGGTTTATTCACAAAATAGTATTCTGCATCACAAAGCGATAAAACATGCGACACACATATTTTCTATGGTTTTATAGCTGATACAATGCTGGCTTCACCAAAAATACGCAAAAATTTGCATCAGGCCATATGTATAATGAAATGAAGACACATTTGTAACACTTTCGAATATATAGTTTCTCTGCACCCAAACTTCAACCCAGTAGGCACACGACGTAAACCCCAACGTTGCTAATTGTTGGAGAGCTGGTCTGTTGGTCAGGTAGATATGTATGGTGGAGATTATGTCGCCCCAACGTGAACACGACGTCGGGGTTTTTTTACAACATTGCTACAACGTCGCAAGCTAACGTCGAACTCCTGAAATTGCCTCACAATGTTGTAAAACATCGCCACAACATTGCATGCTAACGTCATATCTTTGACGTTGCTTCACAATGTTGTGACAACATAATTTCAACCATACAATTCTATGTCATTTGACGAAAAGTGTGACGTCGCTGCAACGTTGCTGCAACGTCGATGTACCCATGGGGAAAGTAAATGGCTGAAGTTTTACCACAACAGCGCTTCTTTTAAAAAAATGACCACGAGTATATTACAATGAATTGTCAGTAATCACGTTTTCATTAAATGGAACTTTATACTCATGAGAATTATTTGATTGTCTCTTACTTCAATGCACACAGCTTGTAAGTTTCAGTGTTTTTTGTCTTTTGTAAATGTCTTTTAAAAATTATTCATTTTCTTTTGGTTTGTGGTTGAGTTAACCATTGGCAATGCTGGTTTCACAAAGATTTAACAGCAAATATGTTGGTGATGTTTATCCCTGTAGAATAGAATTAACATTATGTTGTGCCTTGTACTGTTTTTAGCCAAATTTGTCACTTAGAATAGTATTCTTCAGATTGTTGAATTTCATGTTCTCTCTGTTGTCAATTTTTCTCTCACTTGTAGTTGGTTTAATATCTGTTAAATATCTTGAACAGACTTTTAAGTGGGAGAGTGATTTTTTTACTCTCAAAAGTATATAATATATTATTATCTTAATTGTCAGGAACGTAATGACGTATACATTTGAAAGTACTAATTCTGCCTTAAGTCATATCAATAAGGTACTCACGTAACCTCAAAATTTCTCTTAATTAAATTAATTGAGAAAATTCCAGAAAATGGTCATGTATTAAATGATTGAATTATAGAACTGATTGGAAAACTTGGTCACTTTAGTGATTTATATTCTCTGAAACCCAATCATCAAATAAAAGAAAATCATAAAAACCATTACTGTCACCAGTACCTCAGAACAGCTGTTATGAGGTACTGCAGCTGTCACTATTATATAACTTAAAATGTATTCTTTCTCAACAATTTTCAGTCAAAGAAACTGAAAGACGGGGACGATATGATTTACGAGTACGAATACGAGTCGGACGACACTGACAGCGAAGATGAAGTCGAGGGGGTCAACGGAGATGATAAGGAGGCTACAGAAAACAAACGCCTGTCCTCGTTACGAAGGAGCATCAGAGGCGGGTCGGCCAACGGGGAGAGGAGAGGCTCAAATGCGTAAGTGATTGTGGAAGTGTTTGGGTGTAGATGACTTAGTAAATAGAGTGGATGTGATGTAGGGTTGTATTTTGGGGGCATGGAGTTAGGGTTGTGTGCTATATAGACTGAGAACATTGATAGTAACTTTAGGATAGACAATATTAGAAATTATTTACAGTGTAAATTGGTGCATACTTATACATATTATGTAACAGTTTATACTTTAAATATTATACTTTTTTTGTATTTCATCATTATTGAGGATTCTGATATATATATAAATGAATTTGAATTGTAAGACTAAACATTTGCCTACACTTGAGCATTGGTGCCTGAAAAAGAGGTAAGAAATAGTCAATTCAGTGAATTTTGCACCCCAAGGAAAGACTACACCCCTTCGAAAGACCACTTCATGACCACAGAAGGGAAGGTCTTGTAACAAAGGTTGCTGTTCTAATATTTAACATCCGTAAAAGGCTTTAAATTACAATTCGTGTATTTATGCTTGTTCATACACTTCAGGTCCAAGGCGCGCAAAGGGTATAATATTTTTAAAAGTTAAATTGAAAATACAAACTATATAATAATATTATGGCTAAATTATAAGTCCTTGGCACACGAATTGGAACAATTTGAACTTGTAAGGAATTTATATTTATACTTGAACTTACTAGATTAATTTTGCACAAGAGAAGACTTATTATTTTGACGTTCCTGGCTAAGCTGACAACTGGCAATGTAATTGTAAAAATTTGGGGTAAGAGTTCCAATGTATAAGTGTGTGTGTGTGCCTTCATATTACTTTAAGCATTTAAAAAGGCCAACAAAAGCAATATTAAAGGATGGAGAATTTTGACCAGAAGGATGGCACTGCGTGAATGAAATTAAACGTAAAAATTGAGATGCGTAAATCAATGAAATTAATCTGAAGGTCTTGTCTTGCACTTCCAGCAAAATCATGAAAACAGATAAGAATATGAATACGAATAAGTAATTTAAGTATATTGATTGGGACTATTGGGTTACAGATAAAACAAGAACACTCAAGGATACGTTTGCTAAGTTTATAATATCGATAGCAACAAGAACATGAAAACCAATACGACTAAGGATCAAGATTCCATAGGGAACATTTCAACAGGTATACTAGACCGCACGACCATGTCCCAGATAACACAAGTACCACCGACAAAACTGATCGCTTACGACACTACAAAGTACATGTATACACTTTATTCAATCACACAGTGAGACTTGGACTCAGTTTCTTCGCTTAAAATCCATTTGAAAATAATTTAGTAAAATATTGGTCTCACCTGATATTTCAGAAGCTACACCTCGACTGGTACAATAGACCACATGTTATTATTGAGTAGTGTTCTCAACGACACAAGTAGCAAAAAATCAATTCCATCAGAATAGTAACAAGGCCTATTGATGGTTAAAGTTACAGGTACCTGATGCATGTCCAGTTTCATGGATCACTAAAAGACTCATTTGACTTTGCAGAAGCAACACCTCGACTGGTACAATAGATCGCACGAGTAGTGTTCTTGACGACACGAGTAGCATCAACAGCAGCGTCAATGGAGACATGGACCATGATGCAAACAAAGAAAATGAAGAAGATGAAACAATTGAAGAGAACAATAAGTTCAACAAGAAGGATTCTATAAGAAGATTTGGGAGCATCAAGTTCCGGGGGAGTTCAAGTTCCGACGGAGGTTCCCAGAAGAACAAGAAGAAGAAGGTGAGGAAAAACTGGAGATCCTTGCGGTATACTTTGGAAAAAACTGGTTTTTGAAATATCAAAAGACTTTTTGAAACAACCATTTTGGTTTTCGTATGGAAGTTTTGTTTTTTATTGTATGCCAATTCTTATGACTGTAATAAATACAAGATTTTTTCTCAGGTAAAAATGCAATCTGAAGTAAAACTAACAATCAAAATAAAACATTTTATACAAGAGGCAACATTTCGAATCCTGACAATACTCCGCTGATGTCTTTAACAAAAGTTACAATGCATGTTTCTGTTTCTTTATACACTTCAGGTTGTTACACCAAAGGTATAAAATATATGAAAGATATAAGTAATCAAGCACATTTTGATTTAAAATTAATGGGACTAAGTATGCAAAACTAGCAGTAATGTGTGGCTTTATAGCATAATGGTTAGCACAGCTAAGAGGGCATCTAATGTCAGAGTGACATGATGATGATGCCTGTGACATAATTTGACATCACCTTGACGTTAAAGTCAAAATGCTGAAGAGGTCATGTTTGGTACCAGACCCAGAAGGCACAGTCTTGAGCAATCATGAAGTCCAAATTTCTTAGACTGCCGTAAATTTGTTTTTCAAACCAACATGCACCCAGGCCTTGATTTTAAAGCTGGTAAGCAGATAGCTGAATGTAACTTAAAAATTCACTGATTTGCAAAGTATTGTATGTTTGGTTACAGAGCTGTGTATTTTGGCTCTAAAATAGCATAAATTGAACAAATTGTGGTGTATTCAACATGTGTTTGTTGTTATATTGATTAGTTCAAGTTTGAACATTCTTGTGACATCTACTTCTACTTGAAATTACTTCAAGGAAATTGTCTTGAGCCACCAGCTGCCTTTGCAACAAACTTTGTCGAAGCTGTCAAAGCCTTCAAGCAAACCACAAACCAAAATTATGGCTTCGGCATTTATCCGTGACAAACATGTGGTACTCTCGCATGCCAGTCCCTCTCAGTCTTCTGGGCCCTGCAGCCATGTTAACACACTTTGATGCCAGGGTGACATCAGGGTGATATCAGGCAGGGTACATCAGGGTGACATCAGGGAGACATCAGAGTGACACCAGGGTGACATCAGGGTAATGTCAGGGTGACATAAGGGTGAAATCAGGGTGACATCAGGATAACATCAGAGTGGCATCAGGGTGACATCAGAGTTATGTCAGAGTGACATCAGGGTGACATCAGGGTTACGTCAGGGTGGCGTCAGAGTGACATCAGAGTAATGTCAGTGTACAATGGACTTCATTCTGATGTTGGTCTGATGTCCAGTGATGCCTCCGTATAGTATATACACTTAAATTATTGAATCTACTGACATTATCATATTTGATTTTCAGCCAGTAAAAATTGCCAAAGAATTGTCTGATCTCGTCGTGTATTGCCAGGCTGTGCACTTCAAAGGTTTCGAGGATGCCAAAGAAAACCGTAAATATACATATCTTTTCTTCTTCCCAGAAGTAGTATTATATTTTGTTACATAATCAGTAAATATTCTTCAGCTTATACAGGCTCTTCAGAAGTTCAGAGTATCAGTACTTCCTTTTTTTTTCAGAATAAACAGAATAAAATATTTCAGTCAAGAAATGGAAATATGTGTTCTTTTTATCTATTTTCAAAACATGGCTAGCCAATATTAGTACAGCTATATTGCTCCAAGAAAAAATTACAAAACTCTTTATACAGCATTGGAGAAACCTCCTCTTCCAGATGTCTTCCATACATCATACATCATTTTGTTTGTCAAACACATACAATACACTGGTGCAATTATAGCATCAAAAGGGGATCACTTTGAGTCTTTGATGTATGATATATATTGATATAGACAATATACAATATTTATACTTCTCTTTTGCTTCGCAGAACACCATTTTGAAATGTCTTCTTTGGGAGAGAAGAAATCAATGAAGTTGTCAAGGGAGGACCCCAAGTCATTCCTGGAATACAATCAGCGACAGTTTAGCCGTGTTTACCCCGCAGGCCACCGGGTGGACTCTAGCAATTACGACCCTGCGCCTCTCTGGAACGTTGGTTGTCAGCTAGGTGAGAGATGCTAATTTATCAGTATTCGCAAGGTATGAAAGTATATATAAAGTGTATAAATAAACACCTCAGTTCTGTGATGACTGATGACGTATTGGAATGTCCTCCTGCTCCTGCCCTATTTAGCCTACCAAGCGCATAAATGCAGTACGTAAAGTCCCAATTAATTTGAAGTTGTTAAGAAGTTTCACACCAATATTGATCTCAATAATTGCAGAACAAAGATGCTGACAAACTTGAAAACCATGCAATTTGTATTTGTTGGCAACGCTCCTCCAGTCCTCCACCAATATGACAATATCAAACCATTTTAAGATGCTTCAGAAGTTTGAAAGAACTTTGCAACTAACATCATAGAGATGTTTGCCAAAATGGAGAGTTTCACAGCCTCATTATTGGTTACGAAAAATTATATAGTCCCACTAACATGTTGTAGTCTTGAAGTTAGGAAGGAGACAACAAGTTAATTTACCTTCATGTTTCTCATAAGTTAGGAAGGAGACAAGAAGTAAATTTCCTTTCAGTTGCTCAAAAGTTGGGAAGGAGACGACAAGTTAATTTCCCTTAAAACTGCTCGAAAGTAAGGAAGGAATCAACAAATTAATTTCCCTTCAAGTTGCTCAAAGGTTAGGAAGTATACAACAAGTTAATTTCCATTAAAGTTGCGCATAAGTTAGGAAGAAGACAACAAGTTAATTTCCTTTCAAAGTTGCTCAAAACGTAGGAAAGAGACAACAAGTTAATTTCCCTTCAAGTTGCTAAGAAGTTAGGAAGGAGACAGCAAGTTAATTTCCTTTCAAGTTGCTAAGAAGTTAGGAAGGAGACAGCAAGTTAATTTCCTTTCAAGTTGCTCATAAGTTAGGAAGGAGACAGCAAGTTAATTTCCTTTAAAGTTGTTCAAAAGTTTGGAAGGAGAGTTTACGTTAATTTCCTTTCAAGTTGCTCATAAGTTAGGAAGGAGACATCAAGTTAACTTCCCTTTGAGTTGCTATAAGAAGTTAGAAAGGAGGCAGCAAATTAATTTCCCTTCAAGTTGACAAGAAGTTAGGATGGAGACAACAAGTTACTACAGGGGAACAAGAAGTGCAACAAAATGATCATGTGGTCAGTTGTTCAAGTGGTCTTGTGACAAGCAATTTTTCTATGCACCAGTGAGCACTAAGTGCAAATATTTCCGAATCTGAAGACAACACTTTTATTTAATCCATAAGTTTTATAATTGGAACAACCATTAGGTCTCAGAGAGGGGGGGGGGCTTGAAGTTTATTTTGTATTCTTTCTGGACTATCTTGAAATAAATAATTTCTGAGGAGGAGCTTTTGCTCCCCAAATATTAGTACACTGTTATAGTGCAGTTCCGAAGATATGCCGTTTGAATTGTTGAAGTCTTCATCTTGAAATTTGAACAAATATCTGTCCTCCCCAAAACACTGCTTGTACTTTGCCTAAGCAAAACCTCTGTGAGTGATTGAATACCGCCAACTGAGCTTGCCCCCTACATACAGGACAAGAGGAAGAGGTTATTTAATTACATTTTTAAAAAGAGAATATTTTTTCCATGTAAAATTAATTACCATTTGGCAAGATATATCGTCAAAGTTGTTGTGTGAAAACATTTGGATATAGGATTGTACCATTTTTTGCATTCTTGTGTTCGGTAATTATTTATTTCAAGCATGCAATGTATTGAAATATTTGTTTCTGAATCAAATCAGGCCCTTTTCAGAAATAACCCTCCCCCCCCCCACCAGAAATAACCCTCCCCCCCCCCCACCGGCAGTTCACAATGAGTGTCAAGTGTACGTTATGTGCACTCCCAAGAAGTTTTACTTGTTGATGACAGTTGCTGTAAAGCACAACATAATTATTAGATTGTTGTAAAAGAGGGTGTTGTTTCACAGAAACAGGAATAATCCTGAAGTGTGATACTCAGAATTTGCTCAGTCAAGTATGAAAATTTGTGACATGGCAAAGCTACTTGAGCACCAACCACATTGTCATTTCATTGCACTTCTAGTTCCCCTTGTGAGCTCCAGGAGTCTACTGGTTGACAGAGACAATCATAGACTACTAGTCACACTTACAGACTAATTAGTCAGTCCTCAATTAAACAGCTTCCCAAATATATTCTTATCACTGCAGTTGAGGGAGCTCAGCTAGCCAAGGATATGGCTATCACAATTTCAATAATTCAATGACCAGTTATACTGGGATTTCAAGATGCTAGTTTGTATATGGTAAGAATGACAAACAATATAGTTACGGTTCACAGATAGACTAAAAGAATAGATATTTATTGATACAAGACAGTTGGTTATATAGCACAATTACAATGACATCACAATGATGTTATTTGCCCAGGGCTCTGGGCCAATCAAAAGACAATATTGGTAAAGAGGGGTTTAACCCATATGCAAATTATGTCATTATAAGACATTTCAGTGATTCTGGATGCATAAGTTATTGATCCCCAAAGGTGTTAATTGTTATATTGCTGCATCAAAGAGACCTGAGATTCCTGAGTTGGTATAGCCGTTTAGGTTTGGGCCAAAAGTCCCCAGCATAGTACTTGGGTAAACAATTAAGATATATTGACTTCAAAGGGGATCTTTGTACTAGGAGATTACAAAGATTCTATACAAAGGCCCTTAAACACAAAGGGTAAACTTAAATGATTACAGGTCTCTGAAATTAGGCAATCTATCAGTAATGCATTGATGTTAAACTAAATGTAGATCCAAGGTAAAATACAGATAGAGAGATTTAGATATTACCCAACAATTAACATGCAATCATTATACTCATAATATACAACAATTGTGGGGCCATCTTTTACATTCGTATCATACCCCACAAGCTGTGTGATACCCGTTAGCACACAGCTATTAATTCCATCAAAATCCATCCAAATAATAAAAATGGCCCTAACAAGGTTGCTGTCCCATTTAAACGACAGTGATATACAATAATTAATACATTTTAATTAGACAGTAGGCCTACTTTATACATAAAAAAATAGGCTAATTCGTTCAGTTTTAGCACACACTCTAAAAGTAATCATTATAGTCTGGTTCTCAGTTTAACAAGACTTAAATATTCAATTCTCCTTTTGAATTGAAAGACAATGTACAAATCAAAATTCGACACACAGAGACATTAAAACATGTAATATATTCAATACACACACCTCAAACATACAAAACATGAAACATGTAATAAATTCAATACATATATATACACAGCAAACATGCAATAAAATCATTGCATAAAAATCAAACACACAAAACAGGTAATAGTAACACTAGATGGGGGTACTAAGAAAGCAGTAATGGCTATCAGCCTCCATCCTACCAATTGACAGGTACCAGATGACTAAACTTAGGATTAAGTTGCGACCTAACTTATGACATCTAAGTTAATCTGTCCCATGCAATTGTTTATTACTAGGCTTGGTTTCATGTGTGGCACAGGGGACTAAATTGAGGATCAAGCTGCCTCGCCTAGAACTTGTGACATCCCAATTGACCTGATGCTCAACACAGAAATATAAAATTTGCTAATTTTAGCTAATACTGTACTCAGGGGGTGACTAAGCTTAGGATTAAGTTCCAGCCCAACTTATGACATCTAAGCTGACCTTCCCAAGATTTTACTACACATATCACCATGACAAAAATGACATACAAACAATGTAATAAATACAATGATTTTCAGTTGCCCTCTTGACAGCAATATAAAGAAATAAACCATGCACAAGTTGACCCACACAACTGCATAATACATGTAATTCATTCAAAATATGCAGAGTTTGCAACAAATAAAAACACATAAACCAACATACAGGTAACAATAAAACGTCACATGATTAAACAACAGGTAGTCATACCTGACAAAAACAATTTTACAATTGAATATGTTAAAAAAAGTTTAATTAAAAAATAGATATATACTGTTAAGTTGGCCACTTCATGTCTAATCACAATCTTCATTGATTGGAAGAAGGCAAATTATGACACAATTGGCATCCTTTTATCCACTAAATAATTGGGCGATGGTGGAGTAAGACTTCCAGCAAGACGAAAACCACTGACGAAATGGAAGTAATCTCCTCTACCCTCTGTCCTGCTATACTAGGACAACTTTTGACATTGAGCTATAACAAGAGTTGTTTTACTAGTAATAATTTGTTTATATTTATAATTTTGTACATTAAAATCGCTTAGTCATGCTGACTCAGGTCATTCCAACCAAATAAAATTCTACAGAGAGTGTCATGACTCTAAATGTCAAATGACACATAATTGTACTTTGGGTCGCACAGCATCTCTTGGACCTGGCTTGTTGACTCCAAATTTCAAGTAACATATAGTTCACAGTAAGTCACACAGCATCGCTTGGACCTGGCATATTGAGTCTAAATTTAAATAATATAAAATTGTACACGGAGTCGCACAGCATCGCTTGGATCTGGCTTATTGACTCTAAATTTCCAAAAAAAAATGACGCATAATTGTACTTGGAGTCGCACAGCATCGCTTGGACCTGGCTTGTTGATTCCAAATTTCAAATAACATATAATTCTACAGTAGTCGCACAGCATCGCTTGGACCTGGCTTATTGACTCTAAATGTGGGTTAAAACGTGGTTTTACACCCCTAATTTATGCACTAGATGCTACTTCACTGCGTACGGCTTATGTTAACTGCGTACGGCTTATGTTAACCTAATTTGTAAGTGTAGTAAATGTAATTCTTAAATAAGCTTCTTTGAAACTCAAAGAATGACTAATGAAAATGACTTCCTGTCTAATAACATGTGCATGCAGAGATGCGTATGTAGACCTCAGCTGCTCTATTAGGAGCTATTAGGGAGCACCTAAACTGAGTCTTTGTTACATAAAAATAATACAATGATACAATAAATGACATAAATGAGGCGCATTTAGATGCCCTAGCCCATGTAATTAACTTGATTGTTATTAAATAACACATATAATAGATGAGATCTGCATAATGACAATTAATTACAGCAAAATAATGATCTCCTAGCTACAAAATTTTATCACAGCCAGGTTTAGTTGGAACATGAAATGGTCGATAAAATTGGCTGATCATTGCGCATATGATCAGTCCTAGGGTTATCAATCTGGGAATGTTAACCTTTACATCACTTAAAATTGATCTGACCACTGTATTTTAACCTCCATACCTGGAATTTCTTTTGAGCATGAGACAGGATCTTGTTGAGTTGGTCCTCGTTGAGCAGATCTCTGTAGTTGTTCTTGATTATGAGGTGATGTTTTGAAATCAGTTGGCATCAGATCAAGGGTGATTTCAATCCTAAGTGGTCCGGTCGAAGTAACCATAAGGATCCAAAACAAATATAGATATTTTGTAACTCCCAAAGTTCTGTAGTTTCCACTGATAATGCCTGAAGTACATGCTGCGATAATTGGGTCCTACTGATCTGAGATAGCAGCATCCAAGTAGGGTTCAACCCCCAATTCCGAAGACGAACATTTCTGCAATATGCCTTATGCCAAGCGGACACCCACAATTCCGAAGGCGAACATTTCTGCAATATGCCTTAAGCCAAGCGGGCAACATCTAAAGGCTACTTGTAGGCATCCAACTTCAACTCCTCGAAAAATGTAGAGTTACTTCTTCAACTTACGCTGACAGCAAACAGGCCACTTGAGTTGACGCAGCCCATGTCTGATGCATTGATGTCGTGATGATGAATGATAGTTTTTGTTGAACCTGTTGTTATTTAGCTTCATTCAAATTTTCGTTTTGTTTCCAGTCCAATTTTCGTTTCCCGAGTTCTCCTTCCTTTTGGACTAGAAGCATCCTGGTGATGCAGGAGCCATGTTGGACAGGTTTTAGGTGATCAGTTCGAAATCTTGAAGCCCATGTGTTTGGTAAAATGTGTCTTCGCGCCTAAAACTTTCAACTAATTGCTGATCTTGTCGTACATCCAGTAATGTGTTTTGGTAAAAGTTGTGTTTTTCTAATATCCAGACTAAAAAAAAAATTTTGGCTTGTAATATCCACTATGTACTCACTGTACTGCTCCAACATGTTCACAAAAAGTTGACTCTGTTCAATTCACTCAGGGTACACCATTGTGAACTCCACTAGTAGTAAAAAAAAATTTTGAGCTTTTGCTTAATTCAGTCTTTGTTCACTTCACTCCAATGATTCAGAAAAGTTGACTCTGCTCAATCATGTCAGGGTACACCATTGTGAGCTCCAGGAGTCTACTGGTTGACAGAGACAATCATAGACTACTAGTCACACTTACAGACTAATTAGTCAGTCCTCAATTAAACAGCTTCCCAAATATATTCTTATCACTGCAGTTGAGGGAGCTCAGCTAGCCAAGGATATGGCTATCACAATTTCAATAATTCAATGACCAGTTATACTGGGATTTCAAGATGCTAGTTTGTATATGGTAAGAATGACAAACAATATAGTTACGGTTCACAGATAGACTAAAAGAATAGATATTTATTGATACAAGACAGTTGGTTATATAGCACAATTACAATGACATCACAATGATGTTATTTGCCCAGGGCTCTGGGCCAATCAAAAGACAATATTGGTAAAGAGGGGTTTAACCCATATGCAAATTATGTCATTATAAGACATTTCAGTGATTCTGGATGCATAAGTTATTGATCCCCAAAGGTGTTAATTGTTATATTGCTGCATCAAAGAGACCTGAGATTCCTGAGTTGGTATAGCCGTTTAGGTTTGGGCCAAAAGTCCCCAGCATAGTACTTGGGTAAACAATTAAGATATATTGACTTCAAAGGGGATCTTTGTACTAGGAGATTACAAAGATTCTATACAAAGGCCCTTAAACACAAAGGGTAAACTTAAATGATTACAGGTCTCTGAAATTAGGCAATCTATCAGTAATGCATTGATGTTAAACTAAATGTAGATCCAAGGTAAAATACAGATAGAGAGATTTAGATATTACCCAACAATTAACATGCAATCATTATACTCATAATATACAACAATTGTGGGGCCATCTTTTACACCCTGTAGTAACTTCCCTTTGAGTTGCTATAAGAAGTTAGAAAGGAGGCAGCAAATAAATTTCCCTTCAAGTTGCCAAGAAGTTAGGATGGAGACAACAAGGTAATTCCCTTCCAAGTTGTTCAAATTTAGGAAGGAGGCAACAAGTTAATTTCTCTTCAAGGTGCTCAAAAGTTGGGAAGGAAACAAGTTTTAAAATTTCCTTAAAAGTTGCTAAAATTTAGGAAGGAGGCAACAAGTTAATTTCCTTTCGTGGTGCTCAAAAGTTAGGAAGGAGACAAAAAGTTAATTTCCTTTCAAGGTGCTCAAAAGTTGGGAAGGAAACAAGTTAATTTCCATTCAAGTTGCTGGAAAGTTAGAAAGGAGGAAACAATTAAGTTAATTCACTTGCTCAAAAGTTTAATGATTCACTTATCCTGGTGTGATCAATTGTGACAAATTTTCAAATGAAGAATACGCTTACAGATTCAATTATCTTACTCTGTAATTTTTCTTTGCAGTTGCCCTGAATTACCAGACCCCTGGGAGACCAATGCAACTCAACCAAGGGTTGTTCCAGGACAATGGATTTTGTGGATATGTGCTGAAGCCTTCTTTCATGACACAAGGTAGGGATGGATTACTCTAATTGTAGTTCCCAAGTTAATCACAACCCCATTTCAGTGACAGAATGACGGCACTGTACAGCAGGAACTAGAGTTAAAACTACAAGATTTAACCTAAAATCTAGGCTGAAACTCAATCAGTGAAATCGGGCCTCAGTTGCTCAGAAATACATGACAATCCATATCATATAAACGTGTCCTATAATTTTCTGCCGTTGTAGTAAAATACTAGGAAGCACATCACCATAAAATGATGTGGAGAACGCAAAATCAGATTTTACTGGACTATAACTTACATTTTGGCTGAAATCTGACATGTAATTTGACTGCTCAATTTCAGAAGAAATCCAGTTTGATCCGAAAGGACCATTTGATGAGGGAAAAGTGAAATTTCTCATGATCCGGGTAAGATTCTTTTTTTCGACATTGAATAAATTATCAGAATGAGTGAATGAAATGGATTAACATTCTTTGTTTTTGCACTGATTTGCCTTATGGAACAAATTAAATCAAGACAGGTGGTACAGGATGAAAACCCAAAACTAACAGCTCAGGAATCGAACCAATGTTCCAGACTAGACAAGAGGCCAACAATAATTTATTGACATTCAACTGCGTGTCTTAAATAGTGTAAGGAGTTCTGATATCCTTTGGGTTACCAATGCTCTTTCGCACTATTGCTATTACTATTTTGAACTTAAGCGCATAATATGCATCAGACAACATTCAAAATGACCATTATGTTGATTTAGGGGAGACCGGGATGAAGAGATCCCCGGGATGGATTGACCCTTGTATTCAGTTCCTCTATCCATAAATTTTAATACGTCTAAGGATAACAATTCCCCAGGGATCAACTTTACTCCCAGTGTTCCTGTATGCCTATTTATGGAAGAACCTTTTTTGTCATGATAAGAATTTGTTTTGACATTCTTCAGAAAGTCAAACTATTCCACGAATGATAAGGATTTTATATTCATTAGAAACTTTCTTTCCCCAGGTGATAAGTGGACTACAACTGCCTTACAAAACCGAAGAGAAAACCAAGTCAGAGAGAAGTCTGCATGTCCAGATAAAGATAGCCGGGGTGGATGTGGATATCAAGAAAGAAAAGACAAAATCTGCCAAGAACAACGGTATGAGAATGCATTATTTTCTGTTTATTTGAGATCCTTTATTACGTCTTTTGAATGGAATTCCTTGAAATGTGTAAAGCTGTTAACAGACTTATGTAACTTCAAAAGATGTGAAAGTGCACACCTTAGAGCATTGCTTCAGTAGAATAGCAGTTAGTACAAGGTAACCAACAGAGGGTAATTCACATAGTTTGTGGCAAAATTCATTTAACAGAGCTAGATAGACTTTAGCTTAAACCTGGTCTTAACTGTAGTTCCAACTGTACAGTGCTACCATTCTGTCACTGAAATGGTGTAATGACCAACTACAGATAGACCCCGTTGAAGGCTAGCGTCCAAAGGGAAACAAAGTAAGGCACATTTTGGAGTTTCTGAGAAAATTGACTTTTAAATTCCAGTCCTTGCAGTAAGAAATAGGCTTACTGGGATTTGCCAGTGTCATTCTGGGGCAACGGGCCATTTCTTGAAAATCTAAACTTAATAGATATATAGAAACATCAACTTCAAACATGTCTAAGAAGTCCTATTTTGACCTTAACTCAATTTGGCCCAAAATGTGACTTACTAGGTTTTCCCTTTGGACGCAAGAAGGTTTAAACTCTTTTGCTGAAATCAGGCCTTTATGTTTCACTGTTGGGGTAAATAAAGTAGTAAACACTGGTGATGCTGGCATCAAATCGATATACACTCAACTAAAAAAATAAACCGCCCTAAAAATTACATTTATAAATGTTTATTGTATATTTTCAGGTTACAACCCAGTCTGGAACGAGGTGCTTGGATTCAAAGTGTGTGTACCAGACCTCGCTCTTGTGTCCTTCACCGTCAAAGAGGGAGACAACTTCTTGGGCCAGAACACTCTGCGCTTCACTTCCATACAACAAGGTATGTTGAGATTAGAAATGCTTAAAAACTGAGAAATATATTCCAAGCAAATGATATCATGGATATGCAGGTAGATAGATAGATATGGTAGGGTCAGCCATCTAAGCCAAATTCTGGCCACTTGTGAGAGCTGATTGATGGGAGAGATAGTGGGAGTCCTCAACCCATGCGAGGGATTTTTTAATTTGCCAAGCATAGACACAGATGCAAAGGGCATAGTAATTTGATGTTTGCTTGGATTTGGTGCTTGATGTAAGCTGGGCAAGCATGACGTCATGCTCTCAGCTTCAGAGCTGGGGCAACAGACAATTACTGCTTCTATACCTCATGATGTCATCATTCTCCTTAGTGAAAATCATAGTTCTTATTCTACAAATTATCAGGATGGGTCTTCAAAAACAAGCCATAAGCTTGTGCTTTTGAGAAATATCAACGCTTTTATAAGTAATCAATATGTATCGCAGCCACCTTAGATTCTTAACTTGATCATATTTTGTCAGTGATTAAACTTTACAACTATAAGTAATCATACAAAATGAAAAAAAGAATTCATATAGCTATGTGCAAAGAAACATTCAAAATGATAATCTTTCAGGCCTATGAGTGGCAATGACCAGGCTCATGTCATAAGTGTAGCATCTTCTCCAGATGGCCAATAAATCACATTTAAAAAACAGCGTGAAAGCCGCCACAGCTAATTTCTTTCAAAAACACAATCTCAGTCCTGGCTTTCTTGAAATCCAGACCACTTACCAGATCTCTTGTTGATTCAGGAAGTTCTGGAGCAATAAATTACAGATGATTGTCCAAACTTAAATTGTGTTTGTGTAAAAACTTTGTTGTCTGGGCTTTTGGACTCTTCGACAGCTGAGCCCAAAAAGGAGCTTTCAGTCTGTAAATTTGTTACGAAAAAGAGAGGACCATTTCACTGTGAAAAATGCACTAGTGACTAATGATAGCTGATGACGCGTGATGATCATACATTTAACATGGGAACCATAGAGGCTGTTTGATTGGTCATGATCAAGAGCAGGCCATTTGACTTGTCATAACTGATTTTAGAGTGAAAATCAGATGCATAATCCTTTCGTTTGTCACCAACAAGCTGGAGCAAGTCTCCTTATGAAAGTATAGGGGTATGATCATGACAAATCATCAGTATGATGACTCACAAAGTGCCATTTTCAGTGTGACAGTCCACTCTTCTTGCATAACAAATTTACAGACAGTAAAGGAAAAACAGGATTTGGAGAAAAAGGCCTTTTTCTTTTGAAGAGTTGTTTTTCAGTTGGCACTAAGTCTCTTTCTGCACTCCGGGGTTATCTTGTATTAAGTCTATATCTTCTAATAGTGCTTGCGGGGGAGGGTTGGTCTAGGGGTAGCGTGCTGGGCTGCCAATCGCTGGGTCCTGGGTTCAAACCAGCTCTTGCCTGGTCACCTGGGCCTATGTTGGACGGCTGTTTCAATCATCCTTCACCCCATTGCCGTGTCATCCTCCTGTCCTAATTAGCCTACCAAGTGCAAAAATACAGGACTTAAAGCCCCAATCATCCATCAATCAATCTAAGTGCTTTTAATAAATCTTTTGTCTTCTCTTTTCAGGTTACAGAATAGTTCCTCTGCTATCTAAATCGTCAGACCCACTTCCCCATGCCAGTATTTTTGTCCATGTGGAAATTAAGGAAAGTCATCTTTAAAATTTTACGCGTACAATTCACTTTGACGCATTACATGGACTGAGATTATATTAGTCATCGTAACCAAAAACTAATTTGCCATTGATCACTAGTCAATCAGTCATGACGTATTGATATTTGTGTGATTTTCTTGTTGATGTCATCGTTTACTATCATTTTATGATTTACACATTAACATTAATACGCTAAGTTCTTCACAAGCAATTATAAGCCTTTGATAATAATCAGTGCGTGTATGAAAAATGTCGATGAACAAATTTATATAAAATTTCAATATTACATAAAGTTTCACCGTGATAAAATGTCTGCATTTGCTTAAATTGCTTTTTAAATTGAAGCTGGGCTTGAGCAAGCTAAGTGAGGATTTGCAATAGCTTGAAATATTGTATGTTTAGGCCAGGGGCATATCTAGAAATTAACTGGGGGGGGGCATAATATGCGGCGAATATGTGGCCTTTCGCAGACTTTCCTAGATATTTCCCATGTTAATTTTGGGCACCTTTATTTTAAATTTTTGCTAGACGATTCGTAAAATGTTGGCCAAAGCTGACTTTTTCCAATTTCTAAGGGACATCCACCTAAATTGCTAATTTAAACAAGTGACTACGCCCAAGCTTATAATTCTGCTGATAACATGCCCCTTTTGTGTATGATAGTATTAAGTGATCTCATGTGCAATTAATAAAATTTTAAAATAGAAATGTTATCAACTAATCACCATCCTTCCAAAGGATAACCTTTCAAATACAACTGTATATTGCTTATATGAAATGTTGTTAAATTGTGTCAGCTTTAATTGTGCATTTAATGTTAAACTTCATTGAAGTCATTATTATTACTGAGTCATTGTTTATGTAAGGCCGGACATAATTGAACTTTAGCTTCTCGGATCTTCTCGAGGCTATTTGAAAGTCGGTAGGAAACAAAAATCTGTCATCTCATTTTTGATTGTCAAATCGATTAAATAAGATCAGAGATACAAAATCTGTTGGGTCAGTCGATTCGAGAAACTAAAATTTAGTTATGTCTGGCCTAAGTCATTCAATTCTGGGGCATACCTGCATCTTAGACGTGTGTAATTATTTTCAGTTGTCTTCTGTCAATGTGTACATAGTAAGTAAAATTGAATAAATCTAATATAGTCAAAAGAAAATTGTCGATCATTGTATTTCAAATCGTTAAAAAGAACACCGCATATCTCACAGGCATTACAAATAATGAAAATCTTGAGAATAAATGGCGGCTGTTAATGTAGATGGATGATCAAGGCTTGGAGGACTACCGACTAACATCATAGGCGAAGGAGGCGGGGTCGGGGGCTGCAGCCCCCCCCCCCCAAAAAAAATTTAGCAAAATCAATTTTTCATGAACTTCTGAGCAGAAAATTTTGTGAATTTAATATCTTTGGGACTTTTTGGGCAGCCCCCCCCCCCCCCAAAAAAAAATTATTGATCTCCTACACCTATGACTAACATAGAGGCAAGGGGTGATTGAAACTGCAGCCCAATATTGGGCTTATAGGCCCAGGTGACCACGCACCACACGTCAGAGCAGGAATCAAACATGGGACTCAGCAATTGGCAGCCCAGTGTGGTACCAAGTGGCTACTTAATATGCATTATTAATTTGGCTCAATTTATTCTCTCAGAGACATATCAAACTATCATTCTTCTAATGTCATCCTGCAGGCGAAGTAGGGGTGTTTTCGGAAAGGTTAGGGGTGAGTCCCCTCTATCGGAACACCTAACTTCAGCTGCTCAGTGTGGAAAGGGTATTAGTGCTGTGAAGATTAAAAGTAGCCTGAAAGATGAAGATTGAGTTGAAATATATTGTGCTTGATCTATATGGACACTAGACCATTTAAAAAAAAAAAATCAAATTCTCAAATCACCAACCTAGTACCTAGTATCCTCGATTGCAGTGGCGTCCCTATGGGGGGGCACGGGGGGGGGCACATGCCCCCCCATATTGGACCTGTGCCCCCCATATTGGACCTGTGCCCCCCTAGGTGCCCCCCATATGAACTTTCCAACTCAGGCTAAAATATACAGTTAGTATTGAGGGTGCCCCCCCAGAGAATCTCGTGCCCCCCCAGGTGCCCCCCCTCTCGAGATCCCCCAGTTACGCCACTGCTCGATTGGACCACCAAGTTGCCTCGATTGGACCACCCCAGAGAGCAATATTTGAAATAATTGAAGCTATTTCTATCATTTAATAACCCACAAACATAATTTTCTGTTTGTGTCAGCTAACCTCAGATCACATAAATTTCCTTTTTTTTAATTTTTTACTTCTCAGCATTGTTCCAGAAAATGCCTGTAGAGGGCATCTTTGCATGGTAGTTAAATTATCATAATTGATTCAACATATCTCTAGGCCATAATTTGATTCTTGAGGGATTATTTCTCATAAAAAGCTAAAATTGTCATGTTTACAGGGTGTATTATGAATATGCATACATCTATGAGGTGGTCTGATCGAGGACACTCCACTGGTCCAGTCGAGGAGGGAATATGTCATTTGCAAAATTTAAGCCAATGCCCTGAATTTTTTAGATAAATGAATTCTTCTTTTTCGTTTTGGGAGACAATTAGCAGATCACTGAAACAGATTCTGAAGGATTTTTAAGCAGTATGTGAATTCTGACTGTGTGAGACGGTAAGACCTGAATGACAATGTTAGATCAGACACTACCATTTTATACTTGTTACCTCAACTTCAAATATAGATGATTTTTCAAGTCAAACATTCATGACCATTTTCAAATGATTGAAAATCAATCACTCAAGACAGGACAGCAGTTTATAAGGTTAATAATTTTGTCACAATCATAGTGTTCCGATCGAGGCAAAGGTCCGATCGAGGGGACTCTCCCCTACACTAGTAACTCGGGTGACAAGGGTAACGGGCATGTTTTCGAACACGCCAGACTCGAGCCTCGTGTTTCCCGGAAACCAGGACAGGAGAGCTTGAAAGTGATCCAAAAAGCCGCCGCCAACTGATCAGCTGCTCCCAAACAAACTCACAATGACAAACCAAAGTACTACCTTCTGGAATTTTGGAGTCAGCCGAAGACACCAGAGGCTGCATACAAGCGAAAATCAGGAAAACTCTGAAACAAGAAAGCAATTATTGCAAAACCCTCATAATTGTACTGCTTGACAAAAATGCCGACATAGAAGCCAGGAACTACGAGCACATACACCACAATCACACAAAAGATTTTTCAACATACGCCATCTCGGAGACCAAAAGAGGGTCCTTCGCAATGAAACGGTTATTCTGGAAAATAAAACAACACAGTCTGCAACAAAACCAACCTTTTGATGAATTCACATGCTTCTGGCATGAAGCATTTTAATATGGATTGTGCAGCCCTCCACTCCATGTCAGCCCCAATAGCTCAGTCAGTAGAGCGCTCGCCTCACAAGCGAGGGACCCGGGTTCAATCCCCAGGCTGGCCATCATGTCATTCCACGACATCGTCGTTCGCATCAGACGTAAATTGGAGGCGCCGTGGGCCCAACTGGAAACAAGTCACTGACTTAGCTTGGCTACCCACGTTAAATAAAAGACCCTTTACCTTCAAGTTGTAAAATAACAATAACATCACCATATATATATGGGTCCGAATCTACTAGTTGTGTCCAAAGTGTTACATGGGCAAAAATATTAGAACTAACACCAAATTTATCATATTGGTAAAAATCTGCAGCTATAATTCTCTAGTTTACTGTTTTTAAAATTTTATAACAAATTGTTATTTCCTCTTCCTGTAATTGACTTTTTCTCCAACAAAGTCAGGTTTCTCACGTATGTGATGAAATTCGGATGGACATGGGAATTACTCTCTATAGCATAGGTTATTTTCATATTTTATCACAAAGACACAATAAATTAAGAAAAGACCACATTTCTGTAAGCAAAAAACTGACATGTATGGTAATCCTACTAAGTGCAGCTTAATTGACGCAGCAGCAAAAATGGGTATTTTCGAGAGAATTTTATACATTTTTTGTCAGGAATATGATTTACATTGGCTGAATTATTCATTTATTAATGTTAACCTACACTGATTCTCTAAATATTGCAAAAATATTTTAACACTCATTATCACCTGATGCTATACAATTCCACATCTTTGTTAACGTATGTGATGTTGACATTTGACTTCCATTTAACGTATGTGACTTTCTAACGTATGTGATGGTTTAACCTAAGCTTAAGCTCATTTAATTAGTTTTCAGTATGTCTCATTAATAATGAAGTGTCATTGAATCAAAATGCATTGAATAGACTGACTATCATTCCAGTGTTGGGGATCCGTTCATTTGTGCAATTTCCCTTTCTTAAGCTGCGTTCAAGGCTTATCCATGATGCATAGTTTAACCTAAAATGTCCGTTTTCGATAATTGATACAGCAGATTTAATTGCCTTGAATAAAATGATTTTGATTGCATATTTATCAAAGGATAATGTTATTTAACTATTGATACTTATAACCAGTGTTGGTTGATATCTTATGCTCAACTTTTCGTATTAAATAAATTTTATGTCAATCTTGCCGTTCCTGTCAAATCATCACATACAAACTTATTCAAGTATTCATATGTGATAATGTAAAAGAATATTATATGGAATTTCAAAGGAATGCATCACAAAATCACATTTGGAGGTGGCGGTTGAAATTTGGTTATCTGCACCAATTTCAAATAAGAAAAAAGTGACAAATATTCTGACAAAATGTATGTGATTATTTGACATCCTTTGAAAATTGTCAAACATCACATACATGTCAATCATCAACATTTTAAGTTTTCTGTTGGTATTATTGAATCTTTTTATTGTTTCAAATAACAGTAAACATCTTTAAACTATATAAAATCAATCTGGCTGGTTAACTTGTATGTGTTGTCCAGAGAATGTGCACCTCAGAAGTATGTGACAGTTGGACAATCGCCGGTCAACCATCACATACAACACATAAGTGTCAGTAAAAGCCATCAATTGGCGTATAGCAAGTACAATATGCGATTAACACAATATGTTTCAGCAACTTAGTTCACCTGGTGTTTACTGTAGTGAATTTAAATCAGTTCAGAAGGACAGGAACTCACCATGTTGTGTCAACCATCACATACATCACATTCGTGATTTTGACCACATAGCTGGAAACCACCCTATTTTACATATGTTCTGACATGAAAGTTGGAGAAAGAACACAAAATTGTTTAATTTAAAATATTTTCCTTTACTTTTCCTTCCAATTTCATTAAAATGGCTTAAAACCTCCCTATTATCTCACGTATGTGATGCATCTAACGTATGTGATGCACCACTTTTTTGCAGGAGAAAAATATTCAAGCGCCCCCTAGCTGTTAGGGTGTTGTTATAAACTCTCCAAAAAGGGCTAACAATGTAGTTCTCCTGGATATCTCCAGATGACACCATCATCCAGGCTATCTTTCCTGTAGAACTAAGATATTTTTAGCCTGATTTTTCTGAAATACGTATGTGATGCTTTGATTTTTTCATACATCGTCCTAGTTTTTAAGGTTTTGATCATCAAATGTCACTCCAGCAAACTATTTTTGATTATAAATAGCAAACTTACTAAATTATCAATAACTTAGAACTCATACTTGTGTTGTATAACCATTTCAAGGATTATTTATCTCATCTCGAAATTTAGGGAGAAATGTTTGACCAAAACATACAGAAATGGACCCTTTTTGAATGGGGTAAAAAATGAATTCCAAATGGTTATGGACTAAAAATTAAATTTTTGTGACAAAGAAGAATATCTGTACTTCAGGTTACCACTTTGCTTTTGGTGGTTACACCATCTTGGTGCGGCGATTTTATGGATTAAAGTTAGGCAAATAAAAAATGTAACGCTTTGACATGCCAAAAACTGCCGTTTTTTGGGCTGAAATCATCAATAGAATAAAGGCAAATTAATTTACAAACACAATTTTTTCACAAAAACGTAGCAAAAATTGTCTTTTTTGTGCTGCTAAAATTTCAGGAAAATTTATTTAATATCCAGTCAGCTATAGACACCAATGTGTGAAAAAGTCAGTTGGACACAGTTAGTAGATTCTTACCCATATATATTTGTATATTTTTTTCTCAACAACGATATTCATCGACATCACAAATACATGTTGTATCAGTTTTATGCATCGAAAATACATCATATCGGTTTATGCAATATGCATAATACAAGTTCATCACTTAATTGGTTATATAGATACAGACAGGATATTCCAGTGTATGCACGGGTGGGAAAGAAAAGCCACAATTCATATTTGAACCAAGAGCATCTTCAGGGACTCAACAAATTTTTGAAGACTAAAGCATGCCACAAATCATCTGATTTCGTGTCCATGTCAGATTATGCTGATAAATCAGTTTTCTAAATCGGACATGGAAGGAAATGGATAGGGCAAGTAAACTGCTATTACGAAGCACACAGTTCATCTTATTTAGCACGTTTTTCAAACAACTCATATTTAATATGATAATCAAGGTTGTTTCACATTAAAACCCAGAGGATGAGACTGAAATTGATAGGTGATGCTTAATCTCTACATTATTCAGAGCAATGTCAGATTCCATCATCATGCAGGGCTTTGGAGTCGGATGTCAAGTGAACCGACTCCGACTCCCGAGGCTTTCTGAAAAGTGACTCCGACTCCTTAGGTCACCTGAATTACGACTCCGACTCCGCTTATCGGCATTATTGCACAAAAATATTACATGGTCAACAGGGAAGAAAAAGTAGTTCTACAAAGTTTTGTTTGGTTTTTGTACATGAATCCTTCTTTAAGAAATTTTGTATTAAATTTGTGAAATGTTTTAAATTTTTGTAAATCTGTTTTTGTAAATTATATTAACTATTTTAGGAGTCAGGATTAGTGTTGGGACGATACTATTACTATCGCGATACTTAATCGCCAATACAGTCACAATACAACTATCGTGAAGGAAAATTTGACATGATATATCACGATACACTATTGCCAAAGGGAGCAAGTAGCACGATTATCGCGATAGTAATCATCTGCTTAAAAGCATAGTTCCACTAATTTCTGATGTGCGCTTTAATGCACATCACACCTCTATCTTGTGAGAAACCCAAGAAAATCACAACTTTTTTCAGTTTTTTGCTTTAGTTTTGTGAAATCGAGAATATTTTTTTGCCTAACTTTCCTAACACTAACTTCATACAGCAGTGATGTTGAATTGACACCATTATAAATGATGTTTTTCAAGCTTTTTCTGGTAATTTACCTATCGCAATAGTATTGTATCGTGCACCTCAATAGTTGGCAATATATTGAATCGTTTCCTCACTTGATAGTATGTATCGTTCAGGTATTGTATCGCTAACTAAGTATCGTTTAAACTATTGTATCGCAAAATCCTCACGATACCCAACACTAGTCAGGATTCACCAATTTAATTTCCGACTACGACTCCACCTGAAAGTCAAAGTTCGACTCCGACTCCCGACTCCACCCAAAAACCTCCGACTCCACGACTCCCCGACTCCAACTCAAAAGCCCTGCCGTTATGTCACTTTTATCTTAAAATTCATGAAAACTGTTTAAAAATAACAACATATTTTACATATAAATACTCATCCAAATTTTTTAAGTGATCAGAAATTGTGGCAACACTTGTAGAATCATTGAATAAAAAATTCAGTCTGTATATCAAGATTTCAATACGAAACAACCTTTTGAGACATTAAATGTAGGCTTACTTATTACTTAATACTAGATGAATGATATTTATATTAATGGTGAATGATATCACAGTGCCACTTCAACGAAAGCACCACTGCGCCACAAGTAAAGTCTGGAAGATCATCACATAAGGCAACATATTCAATAGCACAGCGCAATATCAAGCAGTAAATGTTTCTCACAATTGACATTAATCTCCTATCTTTATAATCAAAAGGTTATAAATTATTTCTTAGTTTCTAAATTCATTTAGAGATTATTTTACAGAGCACCCAATACAGATACTAAGCATAACGGCAACAGGCATTTTGCGTCGGTCGTTACAAAAAATCTCCTCTAAAGCTGCAACGATAGGTAGGCTATAAAGTAACATATTCACTTTATACTTTTTAACTTGATGCTGAAAGCACCACTAAATGGAAAATTATTTCCATAATGTCAAAAATAGCACAAAAATATCAACATTTCTAAATCACTTAATGCCATACATGCGTGATGATGCATTAAAAAAGATACATATAACATAACATCAAATTATCAATCAGAATGCAGTAAATATGAAAATACATAATTTTATAAAGTTATGTGTATGCCAAAACCATGTAATGAAATTACATTTCTGCAGGAAAATAAAATTAATACGAAAGAACGATTTACAAGAATAACTGAATGTAACAAAATAGTCTTGGTGAAATTAACGCTTAAATCAGTGTACTTTTAAACTGCTATATCTATTCCAATACATCATTTGGATGCTAATATGCCATATAATCTCGCTGTGTCATGTTAATATTATTCATGAATCATGTTTGTCCCAATACCTATTCAAAAATTATCTCTGGATTAAGGTCGCATTTTCCCTGCGCTGTTTTAGATAGTTTAATAGAAGCGCAACAACCATGAAAAATTATTAATCATGACACATAATGTTAACATTTAAGTACCCAGTTGGGTTTGTATTTTCAACAAATGCAAATTATTTACTTCCATATACACCGAAAATTGTATGATTACTTTTATAATATAAAATATTGACTAGTTATTTATCAGATAAATTTAACACAAGTTTGGATTTCATAGCACACATAGGCAGCCAACATTCTAAGCAACTACCGCAATTAACTACTGAACAAGAACAAATCAGGTTATTTAAAGTACTGCACAGCAGCAAATCAAGAGGATTATACAAAATTTAGATGATTATAAATATAAAACACCAACTAAGTCAACAATTATTGAACAAATAACAAATAAATTGTAGTAAATACCAGTAACATTGACTATGATAATCTTTGGCCGAAAATATTTATGATGTGTTTATAGGAGACCTAAAATTATGACCGTTGTTCGTGAATCCATATACTTGTACATGTAGTTGTAATTTATAATTTAGGATAGGAGCACAAAAATTTGTTAATCGCAAAACATTTTGCATTAAACTTAAATTTTTTGGATGATTTAATAGCAAATTTTTCAAATAAAAATAAATGCATAGTTAGATTAACATAAAAAAATAATTTTGATCAAAATGAGATAATGTCAGAAGTTTATCGATCCACAAATTTGGATAAAATTAACATAATAATAAAGTCATAATCTCAGGTCTGCTGTACTGCACTAAACCCTTTAATATATCCAGCTGAATCAGCTCAATTCAGAAACGACTGTATATCAGTGTATATTGTGTGACCTAAACACTTGGCAACAAAAACAATCTAAACCATTGGACAAAGGAGGCATGAAGGAACAAAAACTTATACAAAATTTTCTGGAGTTCAGCATCTCACGACAAAAAAATAATTACAAAATTGGGCACTCTTACGAAATTGGGCACTCCCACTATAAATCATGCTTAAGTTGGCTCCAATCGTAGTCCAAGACAATAATCTGAATGCAACCCTCTCTGAAACAATACTGCACTTATCCTAAAGATTCAAAATCAGTGATAATTAGGATTCAAATCAGTGATAATTATAACTATGCTTCTTAACCTACAATTTGTAAAATTGAGACGTATCCTAACCTGCTTCGAGACTATTTTTCAGAGGGACAAAAAGAAAACACTTAACCGTGGAAGCAACATATGGGCCATTGTGGGCCTTCTATCACTGAACTTCTTTCACCTCCAACTTCTACATACAGCTGCTCGTTTTGGGACAAAGTATAAGCCTGTGATTGACGTTGATTAAATACATCAGAAGTTCTGATTCAGAACGTGTAAATGCACATGTGATCATAAATTAAAGAGACAATAAAATATACATCTGTTTGAATCGTGAATAATGAATATATAATAAAATTATCAATAATGATATTATAGTTATTAAATAAAGGAGATCCCAAAGATGTATAATAATAAACGGAATACTATGATTGTGGAATCATCGTCAAATATAAGGAATCTTAGAGCAGGAATGGCAATCAAATGACTAAATATTAACTCAACAAGTCACTTTAATACAGTTTGTATCAAAAGCAGTAGCAGAATTTATGAGTAATGTAATAAATCATAAAATTATCACACGCTGACGTCTTCAGAACTTTCAGAGTTAGTTTGAGTGAGAGTAGCCTGCTGGTTTCGCAAATAGAGAGCGTACTGGGATTGGGCTTGACGCAGAACTCTGAAGACGTTATGCCTCCGAACCATCTTATCAAAGTGCATCGCCAAGTCATTGTAGTCCATTCGGTTTTTCATAATGTGGTCCCTCTGTTGCGTTAGAAGGGTCAAGCACAGGAACATCAAAAACGGATTGCCGTAGCCGAATTCCAAAGGACTCGGTAGTTTTGGAAGCTTCTCTTGAACGTGGATAAAGTCAATGCCCGGATTTTCTACGGCTTCCTCGCAAGAGTTGATCTCGGCTTCTTTCGGCACTCCTAACTTTGAAGACCTTTCGGTGACCTCTCCCGATTCATCTTGCATCAAAATCTTACTAGCTAACGTGGAATTCGCTTTAGCGCTGGGTTTGCAAGCTTTCGGAAGTTCGATAGATTGCGGTCGCTTTCGACTGGGGGACAAAGGGCCGCCATCGTCTTCTTTCGAGGAATCGTTTTCCTTCTTCGCTCCGTTCGAGATTGTCTCTCCTTCAGCAGATTTACGACCTGATCCCTGATTGTTCTGATGATCCCCAGAGTCACCGGAACAATTCGAATGATTATTAGTTTGACTAGCGTGACTAGCAGAGTCCTTCACATCACCACTGACACCATCATGACTAGACTTCTCCTGAGATCCCTGACTCCTTTGACTAACGTACAACTTTCTTTTCGCCTTACTCGTTTGGCCGTCAGAAGGTTTAGACAAAGCCTCATCGATCTGACAAGATTTACTGATCAGATCTTGCGGGATCTTGTCTCCTGTTGATACGAAGTCTTTGGGATCTAAATCCTTCTCTTCCTCCAATGGAGTGATAGCCATGGCAGAAGAATGCGAACTGGAGTTGGAACTAGCTGAGGCACTAAGTTTAGCAGAATCTTGACTGTCGCCGTTGGTCACTTGGACTTTGACTTTAGTTTGTGACGTCTGCCGACACAAAGACTTCAAGCGCATGTAGGCATTGTTAGCTAGAGAAGGGGAAGAGGGAGAGCATACTAGGCGAGAGTAACTGAACCCTAGATCTGTTAATAATAATTCATCCTTAGGGGGGTCTGGAGGCAAGGAGCTCCACATCACTTCTAACATCAAGAGAGCATCCTCGAAAGGGAATTCTCGTTTCAATTCAAGTAGGAGCCATCGATAGCAAAAGAACATGTCGTGGGCACACTGGCTTTTCAGGTAGGCGAAAAAGTCCGGGTCCTGGTGCTGGAGGAGTAAGGCTAGGTGCTGGAATTTAGCTGTCATCGCTACACCGTCAAGCAAGAAGTTTACCCTTAAACGTTTCATGAGTCCGCAAAAACACAAGTAGGCAGCTGCCTCGTCTTTTTGTACTAAGAGAATGGGAGACGCTAAATCGCTCATTCCTTGACAATATGAGACATCTGGGTGAGTGATTGCATAAGTCACTAGGATATTAAAGAGAGCGAGTACATTCTGATTGTCGTCGGAACCTTCAAAGAACTTGTGTGTCCTGTCGGTCCTTAGTACGTCTTTTTTGACCATGTTTGTTACGAATTTCAGTTCCTCTATTTCCTTTCCTTTTGAGAATAACTCCTTCCACTGATCACGTAATTTGTAATATTCATTACTCTTCTTTTTTGTGTATTCGAAACGTTCTCTACCCGACATTCCTTCAGGAAAGATATTCAACAGGTGGCGCCACACTACACTGCGCAGTGACGGCTCAACCCCACCTTGGTACACAGCCATTCTGAATTCCTCGGGGCGAATTACGTGACCCACAGCGTCTAAGTAATTGTGGAATTCTGCATCAGTCATTGCTGCTTTGATCGGTCGGAATATGCCTTCTTCTTCTGACTTCAATCCTGGAAAATAACAGAAAAGTGAGTCATTTTTAAACATGCGGGTTAACAAAAACAACAGGTTTGGGATTGCTCCCTGAATTGTTGTGTCAGCAAATGTTAATTTTGTAATTGTAATATATAATTTATCCAGACTGGGTGGAAGTGTTGCAATCATCTTACAGCCAAAGTCAAAAGGAACGATTCTTCTTCATGTTGAAACTTATGTTGAATCAATGCTTTTGACTTTGGCTGTAATTGTACAAAAGATGAGTGTTTCAATGAACTTTAAATTCTAAACTTTCATGAATAATCAAAAAGAATATCCTATAAATGAAATAATCACAATATCACAATGATTAAAATGATGTCCTAAAATAAGAGCTGAAGTGTCTTGCTATTCCTAATTGTGCATGGGAGAGGGAAGGTTTGATGGATGGATGGATGTTTGGGGCTTTAAGTCCAGTATTTATGCACTTGGTAGGCTAATTAGGACAGGAGGAGGACACGGCAATGAGGAGTGGGAAGGTTTGACTGCCTCAATTAATTCAAAAGGATATAAGGAACTTGTATTGTTATTCTAGTAACGCAACTTTAACTCTCCATGTATTACTAAAACTTCAATGATAATCCTTCTGTAATAGGGACCTATCTAATCCAATCATAATTCAATAGGTGGCAGTGGAATCCTGTTTAATGTGACCACCACCTAGTGGCCAACCCAGGAGATGGAAAATATTTCTTTCACCAACCAACACCACCGTCTACTTTCAAATTTCAAGTCACATCACCAATATTTTTCTTCACTTCTACACAAACACAAATTAAGCACAGCTGTCAGGCACAGGGATTTTGAGTTGCTTGTCTGAGTTAGAATTGGGAGTCAGGACCCAGGAGTCTGAGTCCGACAGTCCGTGTCTGCTTTTGGAAAAGGTTGGAGCCGAAAGTTGGAAGTCAGAGTCGCATTTTGGAAAAGGGTCTGACGGGAGACGGAGTCTTATTTTGAAAGGGTCGTTGTCATTTTAGATCCATTCCTACGTCCGACATGTGATAACTCCCCGACATATATTCACTATTAAATTTTGTGTAATTTCATGCCCGGCTTGAGTCTCATGTCAAGGTAATAGCAACCTGTGGCCATAGAAAAACTTAAGAATTGTAAGGTCCAAAAAAAACTGGAGTCAGACGATTGAGCAACCAAGTCAGTCCAAACAGACTAAACAAGAGTCAGGAGCTTTTGAGTTGAAT
Source organism: Platynereis dumerilii (assembly GCA_026936325.1). Classification (NCBI taxonomy): domain Eukaryota; kingdom Metazoa; phylum Annelida; class Polychaeta; order Phyllodocida; family Nereididae; genus Platynereis; species Platynereis dumerilii. Next base: position 354,541 of record JAPTHN010000173.1, read on the forward strand.
ATCAGAAACGAAAAGAGTGCGGAGTCAAATATTTGGAAAAGAATGAAGTTGACAGTCGGTTTCAAATGTTGAAAGCGGGGAGGGTGTCAGGAGTCACTTTAGAAAGACTCCAAAGCTCTGGTCAACACTATGACTCCTGCAAGTCTCATGAAAAAATCAGTAAACATATAAGTCAGTCAAGGTCTTTTAAATAATCTAAATTCGATTACTTTTAGTATATGACAAGCTTATTAACCTAACTGAATCCACAAGGTTCAAAATGAGACTTTTAAATTACCAATCATAATAATTTGCATTGAAAATAGTCTCTACAAAACAAGTTTTTGCGAAATGAAGTGGTGTTGTTGGTCAATAAACTCTGATAAATGTCACAGTGATATTCGCTCCACCAAGAGATCTATACTTCCAGCCTTTAAAACATACCATTATTCGATACAATGGCTCTTACAAGCATAATGTCAAGTCACGGGGAAATGTTGCTACCTTCAAAACACCTTCCGAGAGCATCACAATCTTTCGTCGTAATGCCCTTTTTGTCGAGCCATAACCAAATGAGAAAAGTTCAAAACCATATATCCCTCCATACCTGTTTTTATTTTGAATTTGTGCATCTGTCCTGAGTATTGTTTGACTAAAAACATTTGCAATAAAGTTTCAATTGTACAATTCGTAGAAAAATGAATAAAATAATTAAAATAAAAAACATTGATTTCAACAATCAGTAAATGTTTTGGTGTTGTTTTAATAAGTAGAATTATTATTTATGTGTTTCTTGTTAATAAAAAGTTGTCTTTAATGGCATAATCACAAAATAAGCCCCTCACCTATGACGGAATTGAGTAGCAGCCTATGCTATTCAATGGTCTCGCTCATTCCGTTATCAGATTATCAGAGGGCGGGAGCTATTTTGTGATCACGCTTCTTTAATTACATTACGTATCCAACTTCCCAACTTCATATCAATTGCGGAGTATACATACCTATAGCCTTTGAGACTTGTGAGACAGTCTTTCCGACTTGAGAACTGATATGTCCAGTTAAAGAGTTGAGAAATCCAGCGTTCATTCCCATCGTGAGGGAGTTTTTAGGCGCAATATCCAGAGGTGCTACGACATCCCAGTCATCCAAGCCTGGAAAGGAGAACAGTTTGTTTACGTAGTTCAGAAGAGACTGCATATTTTTTTTTGAGAATGTCTGACAACTTTCGGCAAGTTTGTTGTGCAGTTTTTTTTGGGTGTTTTTTTCTCAAATATTGTCCATCAACTAGCAATCTGCAGTTAAAGATAAGTGCTAGCATCCAGTCAATATGACTCAATAAGATCTGTGCTTGCAGTTCTCAAATGTCGAATTCCACATTTTCATCAACATGATCTAAAACAGAAGGCGGACCTCACCTCTGAGACAAAGGAAAAGTATTTTCAGCACTTCATTGAGAAAGACTGTATGCCAGCTTTGAATGAAGCATCCAAGCTACATATGTAAATAATGAGTAAAACATTGGTTCCTAAACTAATTTCTTTTCTTTTTTCTTTTTTCAGTTGTAAAATATGTAAACTCCAGGGTCAAAGAACACTGATGATAAATCTATGACTCTTTAAATGTCAGCATATAAATTAAAAAATCACACAGTAAATCCAGTATGTACAACAGTGACACAGTCAAATCATTATCCAATCATGTAAGCACTCAAATTTCAAACTTGTCAATATCAATTGAGTCTTTTGCAAATGAAGATGAATGTGCTATTTCCAGTCAAGATATCTTTGTACTTCCGTAGGCCTATTATCAAATAATATCCAAAACCATCTCATCCAATCTTCATGTATATTGTATTTCTGACATGAACTGTGTTTGTAATAGCATAACAGGTAATGATCTCTGTCACAGTGAGGTTTTCATAGTTTGCCAAACAATTAGGTGACAGTTGATTCTTCAACTTTAGCAAAGCCAACATGCTTGAAGGTGTGAAATACTTGTGACTGTCGGATTCATTGTTGTGTTCACGACAGTTCTTGTTGTGTTTGCTGTTCAGTTTCTTTAAAGCTGTTGAAGAGGTCATATTTGACCATCTCAAAGGATTGAATTATGGTTTTTCAGCTCCCCAATTTTTTAAAATGCATTTAACAGCAAAATCTAATCAGCTGCTAATTGACGGTTAAATTATATGAGTTGAAGAAAATTGGAACAGAATCTGTTGATTCAAATGCAGTTTTAAACTTGATGTGTAAAAATGCAAAATCAAATTTAAGGCTCAATGCTCACTATACAGCTGCAATACAGTCAATTAGGTTTTACATTTTAGAGATTCAGACTGTAAAATCATAACTATTTCGTTCATGTGTATATTTATCTATAAGGCCCATTTACTTTAAATTCAAAAGGTGTACTGCACACTGAAAACAATCATCTCCTGGTATCATAATTCCTAGTACGAATTATGTGAAGGGCTGTTTCTATGAATTTCATACGAATAACCCTTAGGCCACACATAATTGATTCTTAGCTTCGCGGACCCGCCGACACAATAGATTTTCTGCCGATGGAAAAAAAAATAGAAAAGAAATTATTATTTTTTTGACATTATAAAAAAAAAATTTTTTAACTTTTTTTTTTTGTCCTACCGACCGACCCGAGAAAGAGTGCCTTGAGAAGATCCAAGAAGCTAAAGATCAATTATGTGTGGCCTTATTTGGTTTCATGTGTATAATTATCTATCAGGGCTATCCGCTTTAAATTGAAAAGGAGTATTTCAAACTGAAAACAATCATCTCCTGGTATCATAATTCCTAGTACGAATTAAGTGAGGGGTTGTATGAATTTAATTTCATACGAACAACCCTTAGGCCACACATAATTGATTCTTAGCTTCGCGGACCCGCCGACACAATAGATTCTCTGCCAATGGAAAAAAATAAATAAAATTTTTTTGACATTATAAAAAATTTTTTGGTCCTACCAACCGACCCTAGAAAAAGTGCCTTGAGAAGATCCGAGAAGCTAAAGATCAATTATGTCTGGCCTTCACATAATTCAAAATCTATTTCCACCTACCTTCCTCAAAAGGTTTCAAATCAACCTTGAGTCTCAAACATGGGTCAGAAGCACTGTAAAAGGCTGCGTCCAAGTCCCAGTCTGACAACAGGGATAGATACATCTCCTGGCCATAGTCATCCCTCGCCAGGTAACTCATCGTGAATTCTCTGTAAAACAAAAGGAAATACTATGTAGAATTACTTGATGAGAGGTTCATTATGTTTTCAAACTATTTATGTTGTAAATTTTGAATTCTAGAATCTAGATATAACATTTATATATGTAAATGAGAATTATCTGAATCTATGACAAAATACTCAGACTACTACATTAACATTTCTAGGCAAACATTGAAAAAGTTATATTTTGATTTATGTCTCAAAATCATTCCAAGTTAACTTGTAAAATAAGATAAAGATTTTGTGACAGAGAGTTTCAAGAGATACTGTTTATTTGAACATGTTGAAAGATGAGCTGAAAGTTGAAACCTCATGATAAAGAAAAAATAATTTCTTACTTTCAGTTCTTTGAACTCAAAAATAGGGGGACTAAATAAAGACTCCACAGCTCCCAGGCTTTTGGAAGGACCCGTAGTAATATCATTTGTCACATTTATAATTTATTTCCAACATAATAAGGGATTTGTATAGTGCTATTATAATATCATTTCAGAAGGCCAAGTCAATATGCGATATGGCCAACTGCTAATATGGCAAATTGACAGTTGGCAGACACCCAGAGATGAAAGTAACCGCAACGAAAGTGCACGCTACTTAATCAGTGTTAATATTAAATGTATCCGAAAGCTATTATTGTCATTCATATCAGGGCTTCAGAGTCTGAGTCAGCGTCGAGAGTCCTGGAGTCGGAGGCTTTTGGGTGGAGTTAAAGTAGGAGTCGAACTCTGATTTTCAGGCGGAGTCAGGGTCAAAATTAAACTGGTGACTCCTCACTCCAAAAAAATAATTAATATAATTTACAAAAACACAATTAAAAAAATGTGAAATGTATCCCAAATTTTATACACAAAATTTCCTAAACAAGTGTTCATGTAAAGAATCATATCATATGAAACTTTGTAGAATTAATTGTTCTCCCCTGTTAAGCATGTTATACTCGTTTGCAATAATGCCGATAAGCGGGGTCAGAGTCAATTTTCAGAAAGCCTCAGGAGTTTCTTCACTTACTACCCGACTCCGAGGCCCTGATTCATAGACACTGCATGACATGCTACTCCCAAATAAATGTTAAACGTTTTAGCACTGTTAGTTCTTCAGTCCTCACCCTTTGATATCAAAGGCACGAGCCAGCAGATTCCTCAAGATGTCGAATGAAGTCAGCTGCGGATCCACACAGAGCTTCTTGTACTCCGGCTGCATCATGCCGTCGCATTTCTGAAACAAATTTCGCAATAACAATTAATTTTTATCGTAAGGAGAGCAGCTTCAGCTTTTGAAAGGATTTTGAATCGGCATAATTACACAAAGAAATTCACAGAAAATAAATCAAGAGTGGTTTCAGCTATATAAAGTCACTCGTGGATAAACAAATAAGGATTCAGGGTTAAAACAGGCTAGCAATTTCTAGTTTCATTTATCATATCTGCAATGTTACTTAGGCCACACATAATTGATCTTTAGCTTCTCGGATCCTCTCACGGCACTTTTTCTAGGGTCGGTCGATAGGACAAAAAAAAAAGGTGAACTTTTTTTTTTATAATGTAAAAAAAAAAAGTTTTTTTTTTCCATCGGCAGGAAATCTATTGGGTCAGCGGGTCCGCGAAGCTAAAAATCAATTATGTGGGGCCTTAATCTTTAGCATTATAGATTGTAGTCTTTTGACCAATTTTGAATGATACACAAATCGAATGATAAATGATAATGATATGTCACTGTTGGCCACATCTATTTCAAATAAATTGTACATTAAAGCAATTTTGAGTCTTTTAAAGCAAATTAAAGTTTTCAACTTTGCCTATATTACCCCACATAAAATAAATCTAGGTAAGCAGCTTATATATATCATATAATGTTCATACAAAAACAAATCAATATGTTTGTAAACACTATGAAAGCAGAAGCCTTTGTCATGTAACAAACGGGTTAAAATAACATATGACCTTTTACAGAAAAGCAAGGCCAAAATGTTAATCTGATACTCATTAATTGACATGCAATCATCAACCTTAATCGGGTCAAACAGCACACAGTGCATTTTATCATTGATTATGTGCCTCATGCCAAATATGGAACTGAATGAGTCATAATATCTAGAAACTGCAGTGTGATATCATCTGGCACAGAAGACAAGCTTCCATGCAGAATTTTACAACCCTTCAAACCTCAACATTTGTTTACGCGAAAACAACCACAAAGACCTACATGTACCCCTGGCATTAATGTTGCATTATCACTATGAAAAAAAGAAAACTACCAACAAGAAAGGCCTACAATTTTTTTGTCCAGCAGTTCAATTTTCAAGCGAGAATCAAGCAGACTGTCAGAGGCTCACCCAAGAAAAAGACACCAGAGAACCATTTTAATCCGAAAACCAACGCCACAAACCATTTTAATCCTTCAGTACAAGTTTTTACAACCAATTTAATCCTTCCACCCAACATTTTGCCAAAGATTCTGTTTTTCACAGTTTTGTTTCCCCAACTGCGGTCACAGTTGCGAACTGGTGTTTGGTCAGATTTCTCCTCTTCTACAGTTCACACAGTAGAAATACACACACTCACCACGGGCAGAAGAGCCGATTTTTAATTTATTTATCACATTTTTGTGATGTTTCTGTCAGATTTTTGGCGACGGCCGCCCATTCTAGAAATGGGACAGACTGTAGTCTTAGAGCTACAATTCTCACAACATGCGAACTGGTGTTTGGCCCGATTGCTCCTCACCTACTACAGGTCACACAGCAGAACACACATACTCGGACCTAGATTAGCAACATTATAATTTTTCTGTCACACTTTTGTGATGTTGTTTTTGTCAGATTTTTGACGACGGACACTCATTCCAGAAATTAGACAGACTGTAATCTGTCATTCAGCTCACTGAAGACAGAGTCACTGCCAATGCCAAGGATAGTACCAGTCCAATGCAGTGATGAGTCTGATGACACAAATGTTGATCATGTTGATTGCTGAATGACAGATCATAAACATTGCCATAATTTTGGATCCAACTGCATTCAATGTTCTGAGCTGTCACACCAACTGTAGGCTTCCACATTCAGTTTACAATCAAGCCCTAACGTAAAATACATACCTTTACTTTTATCCGCACAACTTCTTGCTTTTCTAACCCGAATAAAGACGTCATTTTCGCAGTTCTTTGCAGAAATGTTTTCAATCTTGGACCGTGTCTCTTTGCGCACTTCCTACGCAAAATTTTCTGACGTCAGTGATAAAAGCGCACTGACCTCAATTGACCTCCCGGCTGGATTCGATTGTAGTACTCGCGCCGCACAAGTTGCATGTGTAACCAAGACATGTTCCAATGAAGCTACCAGGGCTCCGGAGTCCAGAGTGGAGCCTTCAATGTGCCATGGTAGTCATAATTAAGCTGGATGGATCACAAGTAGGTCCACAAGGTCACAGCTAGCAAATTCCTTTATTGTTCAAACCCGGAAACTGCATGAGTGGTGTTGATGGGGCTTGAACATTGGAATATTGGGGGGGGGGGCGGTACACAATGTAATGGGCCGTAGCCCCCAGGGACCAAAATTGACAAGGAAAAAAAAGTCACAAATCCCTCCATATTGGCCTGTTATGCCCCCCCCCCCGTACAATTTATGGGTATGTGCATGGCTTGAAAAGTTGAAAAAGAGGGGGGCTCCGGGGGAGTCAGGCGCGGGGTCAGAAATTTTTGTTACATAATCTGACCTCTGATTTGACCTGGTAATTTAGCTATTTCAATGTCTAGGGGCCCTAACCTGGATGCGATACAAAATTTATTGAAAGCTTAATGTCGACTCTTAATCCTTCATCTTCATGCCATGAAATCTAAGATCTTCAAATGGGTCATCAATCAAAATTAACTTAATGTAAACTTTCCCATCCGTGGACAAAATTTTCACCACATTTGCACCAAAGGGACGCCACTCGCGCTCATCCTCTGGACCCCATAGGTCACTTGGATATTCAATCCGATATTGCCAGAGAAGGCGTAAATAGGATCTATGGCCAGACCATTCCCAAAACAAGAGATGCTGATTAATTAGTTTTTCTAACACCAGGTGTCACCAGCTGCGGACTCCTCAGACTCGGAGAAATGTTGACATTACTGGCCAACCTCACCCAATCTGGGCTCCACGGTCATTTATGACCTTAGGCACGTAGCGAGTTACGTCACAAAACTTTTCTCAATCAGTGACGTCACTTCGATTGTTTTCTAGACCAATCAGAAGCAGAAAGCAGTACTCCCTGCTTGTCTGTAGAATCATAGACAGGAACTAGATTGACCTCACCTGAATCTTAATCAAATGCCAAATAAAAGCATTTTTAGTAAACTTTTTAATTAATTAATAATCTTACTATTAAAAACAACAACAGATACATTTTTACACATATTTATTCAATCACAATTACAGCTTAACTTAAACACAGGGTAACATCACGAGGATGACCTTTGATTAAAAAAAATCAACATACCTCATTTGTATTGTTAACTCAACCATTATTACTTTCAGCAATATATAACAATAAAAATACAATGTATCGGACAACAATGAGGAATCTATTTCTTGAACTTAAAATTTAAAATAAATTGCGGATGTCCATCCAACTTCAGATATTATCATTTATCAAAGTTAACATTTGGCAGATTCTGTTTGTGACCCCTAATAACAGGGTGACATTATCATAAGTGATATCACACAATTACAGGGATAATGAGATTATGTTGAGATATTTATATTGAGATAGGATAACATGACAATAAGATAATCAGGAGTTTGATATTTTTCGGAAGATTTGACACAATAAATTCAATAAAAATAGAAGTTTTGTATCACAATATTGGTCCACGATTGTTACCAAGCAGTAGATCGTCTTCAAGAAATTACAGCCGCTAAAAGAGGGTACATTACGATATAGAATTCTTGCAAAAAATCATATCATATCATACAGCAGTACAATATTAACTCAGCAATTACAAAGTTGCTCAATATTTTGATTTGCTAATACATCATCAATGATTATTATATATGGATCGATGCAGTTGTGGAAAAATTATCAGCCCCCTACAAAAAAATATATGAGTAATAACAAACTTTATAGTCAACTTAATTTTAAATCAATTTAACAATTTTAGAGTTTGATAACACAATTATTGTTCCACTCTACACGAGGAATAAGCAAGATGCCATTCTTTTCAACATTAGGATAGAAAGATGATTGGGCTTTACGTCTTGTATTTATGCACTTGGTAGGCTAATTGGGACAGGATGAGGACACAGCAATGAGGTCGAAGGATGATTGAAACAGCCGTCCAACATAGGCCCAAGTGACCCGGCAAGAGCTGGATTCAAACCCAGGACCCAGCGATTGGCAGCCCAGCATGCTACCACAGTACCACTAGACCAACCCTCCCCCTTTTCAACAGTAAATCAGAGGAGCCAGGAGGCTAATAATTTTGCCACAAACTGTATGTATTCACATTTCAGCAAAGCAGCCAAGCTTCTTATATAATCATTATGTAATCACACTGGCACCATGACATAATCACAACTCTCTTTACTAAAGTCTTTAGTGCAATATAATCAATACCCAGGTGGAGCCACGTGAATTTACTTCACTCAAATCACGAAGACCACTAATTACTCTTACGCTGCTTTACACCCATCAAATGAGATTTTTTGACCGGTGATGCTTACATAAGCACCAGAGATTATTCAGCGATTTCTGCTTAAATCAAAATTAATTCGAAGTTATTTAAAGGCGTAGCATCCACGGATTTGACATTTGACATAAATGTGTGTACAACCTCTAGGTTTTAAAAGTTGTAGTTTGTTTTACTTTTAAAAATATTCTACACTCTGCTGATGTCAAATACTTGAGACAACTTCAAATGTTTTTGGCAAGCAATCGGTATACAAGCGATATAAATGTTACTTTATATAAGAGTTGTATCATCAGCAATGGAGTTCAAAAAGCATTCATAAAATTGCTAATTTTATCAAATTCTGAAATTAATTCAAATTCTAAAATTCTTCACAAAAGAATAATTAGCCATATATACACAATTTCACATTAAGCTTTCCTACTTGAATTCACATTCTCAATTAATTATTTTATACACCTTCGTTAATTGATACAAAATCTAAGGCAGTCCAAATCTACACAATAATCTGTACAACACGCCGTATTATTAAATTCAACAGGCATGCACAAAACAAAGCAAAAGAAGCGTTTTCTCTCTCTCTCACCAGGGTCACATGCAAGAATATATATACACATTATAAAATAAATAGCTGTGTTATGTGTTGTCAGGGTATGTGTGTGTATATTATCAATGTCAATTGTCAATGTTAATGGGCTGTCTCCAGCTGACAGACGCTATTGCAACCTAGTCAGGGTGCCTACAATGTGTACAGGCTACAAGTTGTACAAAGGATCTTCTCATGGAAATAAGGCAAAGGATGATTGAAACAGCCGTCCAACATACATTGTAGGCCCAGGTGAGCCAGTAAGAGCTGGATTCAAACTCGGGACCCAGCAATTGACAACCCAGCATGCTACGACTTGAGCTAACCTCCCATGAGGGAGCAGGCAAAAGCAATTCACTGGTGGTGCCGTATTTAGGTCAGCGCTCTCAAGCACAGCTGAGCTATATCATGTATATAGCAGTTCTGCTGAGACTTTAAATAAAAGAGAGCTGTTAAATTGACCTGGATCCAATTTCAGAAAACGCAGAATTAGCTTCTATGTACTTCAGGTAATTGTTTACCTGAAGAACCCAGACTAAGTTGCAATACCATCAGTATACCGAGAATGCCCAATTAAATATTAGTTAATAGACATTTTCTTATGCGCTCAGGTCTTCGAAGCACCAAAAAGGCTTCCTGTCTGATAAACATTTTATCAAATATTGGATGTATATTTTGTGTGAAACTAAGAGGAATTATACACTGAAAATTCCTGTCTTAAACACGGTATTAAACAATAAGTTTCTTTAAATGCTACATATAATTATGCTTCAAAAAATATAACTCCATGTTAATATGTCTACAGTCCTATGTAAGAGACACAAGTCACAAACTTCGCTGGGAATGAATAGGAAAACTGTACGTATAAAAATATTACTCAAAACAAGATTCATATTTTTTTCAGTTTTACCATAAACATGATAAATGACAAAATCAAGGTAACAAAATATGCATTCACAATATAAATTCATAAGAAATGAAACAGGCGGGTTAAGCATCTTGGCAGAGTTGTAATTTTCATATTATGTCAATAAGACCTTATACAAATTAATTTATTAAGCATTTATTATCCATTTAGCTGTTTAGTGATTGAGATTAAATCGCATCCTGGTAGATATGCACCTAATTGAACTGAAATTCTGTTCTCCAGCGACTTGTTAAAAATTCTTATATTTAGAAATACTTCCACGTGCCAAATACTACAAAACATATTAGAAGTCCGACATTAACAATTCATCAGGCCGAAGAAAAAGTGATAAGCTCCCTAGAGCTACAAAAATAGGATATATTTCTTTACCTAGCCCAAAACATACCATTATTAAAGAAATTCTCAAATAAATTAGTTTGACTTACAACAATACCTCCAACGTTTGAGGCCATGATATTAAATTTAATTGTTACAGTTATTTATAAGGGAAAATTAACACCTGCTTAGCAATAAAGATGAGATTACTGCATCATCGAGATAATAGGTCACCGTTAAAATGTCATTGAGAGACTAAAATGCGAGACTTAAATGCCCTTTACTATGTCAAAATTTACTTTTGATATCTAGAAAATGCTTGCTATCCATATGCCAGGAAATTTCTAATCTTTCATTTCAATATTATCATTATGTTTGTATGGAGATCTATATAGATATAGATATTAGACTTATCAAAATAATCATACAAATTATATGAATGATACTCGTTTAACATAGATTTGATAGTAATAATATAATTGATAATAAATTTGATATAAATCGGTAGGTAGATATAATTGATATTTTAGCATTCCATATTAATGCAAATGAATGAAATGTAACATACATGAATACAAAAATCACTTACATTGTACATTAAAGGTATCAACAGAAATGCAATTACTGTTTCAAAGCGATTAGATTACTCATGCAAGTTATCCAAAATATACGCATTTTTGTAATCAGTGATTGTGTACTTTGTTTTAGGAGTATAAAAGGGGGAAAAAAGCTTCGGAATGTGAAATAAATCTAATACAATGTAAGTACTAAAGATGTATATGTAATGTCTTAATGTAAATCAGAGTAAAAGAGTGATATCAAAGCTTGACGCCGCAAAAAATACTGGTCCACAAAATCGAAACAAATTGGTCCGTAAACTTGACGACTGGTCCGTTAAATTAAGAATTGGTCCACTTGACTGACAACTGATCCGCCATGTATTTGAAAACTCATCCATCGAGCTGTGTATAATCTGGCAGTAAATTGATGATAGTTATGTAGTAAGATGAGACTGAAGATTGTCCCAAGAAGCGGTCCGAACTAGGACGAGCGTCATTTTGATGATTTGTCAGTTTGGAGACAGGGTAAGCTTGTCCGTAAGCGTGAAACTGGCAGTTGTATAGTCCGTTAAAAGGGCGAAATTTTGATGTGTAGTTTCGGAGACAAGGACAGCCCGTCTTGTGCATGTATTGGATTCATCGCGGAATATAAAGTCACTCTGCGATGACCCCTGGCCTCTCAGAGAGCTTCTCAAAAAGCTCATGAACATCGGAGGGTTCGTAACAACACTGTACCATATTTCAGATATAAATAACCTGAAACAAAAAAGAAGGACAACTGAGTCATTTTTTAATCTATCTAATAATCATTTTTCCCAATTTTTCCTGATATTTGAAATATTGTTATAACGTTCCTCAGGAGTTGGCTTCATAAGCCAATCCCCTTTTTCATTCAATTATATAATGCAGTACATTGTACTTTGTACAAATCAATTAAATATTTACATCTATGTTTTTCACCTGTTTCTTATTTTTTAACAGCATTCACATGAATGTAAGTGTACCTGCTGTTAAAGGCCACATTCATAAACAGTTTATCAAAAAAACATCATAAAAGACATTTTTAACCAAAAATGTTCAAAGAACAAGCATATATAATGGCACAGCATCGCCCATGCCCCGCATGTTTTATCCTATTTTTATCCTATCCGTTAGCCAGTTTTAACAGGCCTCTCAGACTTAAAGTATCTAAATATGGGTTTTTATATGGGTTCAAAATGAGTAAATATGGGTTTTTATGGGTTCGCTTTTGGCAAATATGGACGTTTATGGGCTTTAAGTTTTTCTAAAATTATCAATAATAGACCGTCTTACCATTCTTCCAAGTTATGATATTACATAGAAATGCTATATTTTATCATGTACCATTCATGCCACAGTTGCCACTTTGTCTGAAGTTTTATTCACATGGCACAGGGGTTCCTTGGTAGCCTATATCGGTGCTATTTTGAAAGTTAACAATCCACCGGTACCAGCTACCAAGGATCAAGTACCACACTACCACACAACAACCTTGCAACTAAAAAGTGAGCGGCTGAGCCAGAGCAATTTACCCATCCTTTTTAAAGTCGGTTTCTTAAGAGCTCTTAAGATTAAAGCTGAACTAATGAACATTAAACCAGGCAAAAATTTGATCTTCTGTAATACTAACTGCATAATCTCAATGATGAACTTCAAATACGTTTGAAGCATGGACTTTAAAAAGAACACCGGAAGTCAATATGTGGGCCTTGACAGACGCGAGCATCACAACAAAGCAGATTGAGAAAAATTTGATGTGCCCCAAAAAATGTCTTGAAAATATATCAAGACTTAATTGTACACTTTTTCTTTTGGTGTACATTGAGTATTGAGCTTTTTCTGCAAACAACGTCCTTCTCTGGTCTGATGAAGAAGTCTTCACTATACATGTAGGCAGTGGTAAATTAATAGAATTTCAATTTTAATGCCACTGGAGGGATAGGCCTTCCTAAAAATGGCAGGGCTCATTTTAGATGTCAAAAGCCAAACGGGTGGTGGAGACCTCTGTAGCCATGGGTCAAAAACATCACTAACCTTTATCTAGGAGGGTGTGAACATCAACAGTCAATTGTATATATATATGCAATTGTATATGAAAGTGCTGTTGGCTGAGATGTCGCCATGGTTGATAAAAGCATATGGCCAAAACTACATATTTACCAAACATGGTGCACCTGCAGTGTCCTGCACACAATACAAATGTTGATCAGGCAAGTTGTAATGTTCATTGCTCTTGGTTATCTGGCCACATAAGTAACCCAGAAATAAACCCAGCAGAAATTTGGTCTATCATGAACCAGACAGCCACACAGCAGTGTCCATAGCATGGTCAAGGTATACCATGCCATGTTCATGGGGGGCAGCTGAAGGACATGTCAGGCCATTTGTGAAGGCAAAGGTGGTCAAACAAAATTGTAACAAGTTACTGACTATATATATGTATATCAGTATATGTTTCAATTAAATCTAGAAATCTGTGTACTACTTATAAGTTTCTTAACCAATGTCTGTGTAGCATTATTATTGAAGGCACCAAACATGTGGAAAAACTAATCTGCTCACCTTGTAGCTACACTAAATTTCAAAAGTCAATAAACAATATCATGAATATGTCAATACTGATTCAGAAATTCATCATACGCGGAAGCCCAAGAATGCAAAATATGGGTTTTTATGGACTATATGGACTATTTGAAGAAAATATGGATCCAAAATGCCAATATTTATAGGTTATTTCATGGGTTGGACCTGTATTTCCCAGATATTTTCACCCGAGACCCTGTATTTCCTGAGCCCGCAGGGTCGAGGGAAATACAGGGTCAAGGGTGAAAATATCAGGGAAATACAGGTCCTACCCATGTCATAACCTATTTATTCCATGTCTAATTGCCTTAAATATCTTTTCTGACAAATAAAAATAAATTACGAGCAGAGCGATCGTCGGGAAAAGTGCCGTAGCGAGGTCAAAAACGATCGTCGGACAAAATCTGATCCTGTCAGTTTTTTTGGCTAGTATTGACCTACCTAGCTGTAGCACTTTACCGGGTTCAAATCGGAGCATTATTGACCGAGCCCTGACCCAAAACGTCTGGTACTGACTTTTGATTTTTTCAGCTTTTTTTTTTCTGTTGACAGTGCCATACATGTATTGTGACGTCGTGACGTCATGGTAACGTCATCGCTCAGACCTGCTCTGATTGGTTGAATCTCGTATTTTCCCTGTCAAACTCATTAATTCTTGTATTTCCCTCTGCAGCTCATTAATTCTGTATTTTCCCTCGTATTTTCCCTCTGGTGTTCGTATTACCCAGGGAAAAAGTGCTGTATCAGGGAAGAAATGTACCTAGACATGGAATAAGGACTAATATGGACTATATGGGTTTTTATGGACTCACTGAGAGGCCTGAGTTTATCTTGTTCGTTTATCCTATCCATTTATCCTATCCATTTATCCTCTCCGTTTATCATATCTGTTTATCCTATCCGTGTATCCTACCCGTTATCCTGTTTATCCCGTTTATCCTATCCATTTATCCTATCTAGTTATCCTATCTGTTTATCCTATCCGTTTATCCTATCCGTTTATCCTATCCGTTTATCCAGTACCCCATAAGCACTGGTTCATCCCATTTATCCTGTTTATCTTATCTATTTATCCTATTTGTTTATCCTATCTGTTTATCCTATCAGTTTATCCTATCAGTTTATCCTATCCGTTTATCCTATCCATTACGCTATCCGTTGACCCTATCCGTTTAACATATCCATTTATCCGATCCGTTATCCCGTTTATCCCATTTATCCCGTTTATCCCATTTATCCCGTTTATCCTATCCGTTTATCCTACCCATATATCCTATCCGTTTATCCTATCTGTTTATCCTATCCGTTTATCCTATACGTTAATCCCATCCGTTTATCCTATCCATTTATCCCATCGGTTTATCCTATCGGTTTATCCTATACGTTATCCTGTTTATCCCGTTTATCCTATCCGTTATTCTATCCGTTTATCCTATCCGTTTATCCAGTACCCCATAAGCATTGGTTCATCCCATTTATCCTGTTTATCCTATCTGTTTATCCTATCTGTTTATCCTATCCGTTTATCCTATCTGTTTATCCTATCTGTTATCCTATCCGTTTAACATATCCGTTTATCCTATCCGTTTATCCTATCCGTTTATCCTACCCGTTTATCCTACCCGTTATCCTATCCGTTTATCCTATCCGTGTATCCTATCCGTTATTCCATTTATCCCGTTTATCCTATCCGTTTATCCTGTCCGTGTATCCTATCCATTTATCCTATCCGTTTATCCCATTTGTTTATCCCAGCCGTTTATCCAATCCGTTTATCCTATCCGTTTATCCTACCTGTTTGTCCAACCTGTTTATCCTACCTGTTTATCCTATCCATCTGTCAACCCATCTATCCATTAAGCCATCCGTCAATCCATTCCTCCATCTATCTATCTATCTATCCTGTCTGTTTATCCTATCCGTTTATACTATCCATCTATCCTATCTGTTTATCCCAGCCATCTATCCTATCCATCTATCCTATCTGTCTGTCAATCTGTCTATCCATCCGTCTATCTATCATTCAATCCATCCGTCAATCCATTCATTCATCTATTTATCTAAGTTTCTATTTATCCTATCCGTTTATCCTATCCGTTAATCCCGTTTGTTTATCCCATCCTTTTATCCTATCCGTTTATCCTATCCGTATATATCCTATCCGTTTATCCCATTTATCCTACCTGTTTATCCCATCTGTTTATCCTGTCCGTTTATCCTATCTGTTTATCGCATCCATCTATCCTGTCCGTCTGTCAACCCATATATCCATCAATCCATCTGTCAATCCATTCCTCCATCTATCTATCTATCTATCCTGTCTGTTTATCTTATCCGTTTATACTATCCATCTATCCTATCCTACTGTATATCCCATCCATCTATCCTATCTGTCTGCCAATCCATCTATCCATGCATCTATCTATCTATCTATCTATCTATCTATCTATCTATCTATCTATCTATCTATCTATCTATCTATCTATCTATCTATCTATCTATCTATATGTCTATCTTTTGTTTACATGAGTGTATATTATAACCAGTATTTTATTTACATAAATATAAAACAGATTTATATAATATATAGTAAGTTGCCCATAGATTGGAGGGAAGAGAATAGAATAATATGAAATAGATACAATATAAGCCCGTGCTACCTGTATAATTAGTTGGAAAGATGCATGAACTATACTGAGATGCAGGAATTGCTGAGTTTCCAGAAATAGAATGTGGTGCAAAGAGAGGAACTGGCAAAGGACTTGCAGGTGCTGCCCTCTTGTGTAATGTATGTGAATGAGTTGCTGCTTGCAGTGGCCATTCTGTGTACTAAAACTCACCCTGTGGAAGGGAAAATGGCCACCACAATGCAGGCTTTCTGGACCTTGATAGCCTCTAAAACTGATAATAGTAAATTTTCTAGTATTGAATTAAACTGAAAATACCAACCGTTGTGCACATCTACAATGGTATCAATGTGTTATGCATATGATAAGAACTTCCAGAGTGGGCTGGTTGAGGCCACAGCATTGGTTGTTTCACCCCTTCAGTAGATTTCAGCACTAAAGCATAATCGCCCTATGCATAGCATAGCATGGGCGATAATTACATAACCAGGAGGACTCAAATGACAAACTGAAGGACCCCATTAACACCTTCACTCATGATAAATAATCAATATTTTCCATTTACTCATCAACATGATCAATAAGCAGAATAGTTATATACAGATTAGTTAATAACTTCTGAGAGATAACAAATCTAGGTTATCTACAATAATCTAATCTCAGCACATCAACATAATTTGTGATAAAATTTGAGTGCAAGTAATAATCAATTCCCAGCTTCCAATCAACATTTCATATCAATGTTTATTTGTATTTGGTAATGTTAGTTATTGTCTGCGTAAGGAGGTCTATAAAGACGGCAATAAAAGAAACACTATTTCTAACCAATATCAAGATAACTGGGCCACAGCGAAGATAGATAAACAAGTCGAATAACAAACAATATGGCATTCACCATAATCAATAAGACAATAACAGACAATATGTAATGTTAAAAGATACAGGCATATAATTATAAATGCTTTTTTATGCCTTCTCGGTAAATACTTTCAAGGGGATGGACGGTTGAGGTTTTACATCTTGTATTTATAAACTAGGTAGAGTAATAAGCTAAACTGGAACAGGAGGAGGGCATTTCAAAGACTCGAAGAATGAAGGAAATTATGAAACAGCCAGAGCAAGTATCAAACCCAGGACCCAGCGATTTCGCAACTTACAAGTAGCTTAACCCAATAAATACTTCCAAGAGTATTTGAAATACATACAAGAGCATTTTTTTATTCTATCTTGATTTACTTACAAGAGCATTTGAAGTTTTGATTAGAATAGTCCACAGTCTTTGAGGTTATTCTTGATAATGACATCGGTAACAGCATCGAACACAAACTGGACGTTATTTGTGTCGGTGGCACATGTGAAGTGTGTGTAGATTTCTTTTGTGTCCTTTCGTTTGTTCAAATTTTCAAACTTCAACTGAATGTAGGCAGCAGCCTCGTCAAATGTATTGGCACCTGGAAATAATTAAGACATACTTATGGACATGTTATTTGTGGAATCTAAGTAGTGAAAGAGAGAAATTAGTACTGTGAAAAAAAAAGCTATGCATGTGCAAGTGTAATGTCAGAAAATGGATTGGGCACTTCTATAAAGTTTAAACAGTAAACTCTTAATTACAAAATACACAAGGCATTACATTCAAACAATTTTGAAATTCGAAAAATTTTAACATTTGGCTTTTCATTTCTACATATTAATTTGATAGCTGAAATAAATATAGGAGATCTACAATGTATCAACACAAATACAGAGGATGAAGACATTTGTCACCTGTCTATAAGAGGCTTCCATTAATTCAGGTTCAAACACCAAGCATGAAGAACATTTAGGGCCAGGATTCAACCATTGGCGAGTCAATACATTTATATTTTTCAATATATTTTTTTACATATCCTGTGTCCATTTATATAAGGCTACAATTTTGATATGTCATTTGATTCTGGAACTTACCCAAGTATTCTGGAAAGCAGATAGTAAGCGGAGACTTCTTGATTTTTTCTTCAAACAGATCTTTCTTATTCAAAAACAAGATAATCGACGTGTCTGTGAACCACTTGTTGTTGCAGATGGAGTCAAACAGTTTCATACTCTCCATCATTCGATTCTGAAAAAGAAAATAATTAATTTCAGAAAAACCCTAAAGACTTTATTACTCATATGTTGCACGATTTATTTTGTTTAGCATTCAAATTTTTTTTTCCTCAAGATGCAACCATAACAATATAAAATAAAGGTGATAGATTTTTATCCGCATACGATCAGGCATAGAGAATATAGGACTATAATTGTCCTAAACTATCAGTTAATTAAAGGCATTGGTTTACATGATATAGATCTATTCATCACGTTCATCTTGAAAGAATACATCATAAGAATCTAGAAGAAAAACGGCATGAAATTGTGGTTGAAATAAACAGCACAAAATTGTTGTCGCTTGTGAAAGTTAGCAAAGATATTTGATTTTTTTACTTATCAGTTTTAAAAACAGTTGAAAGTATTATCATTTAAGTCAAATTTACATCTTTTAATATGTTGCAACAACTGCGGACAAAAGATCCCTATGACTATCGGATGGATGGATGTTTGGGGCCTTACGTCCTGTATTTATGCACTTGGTAGGCTAATTAGGACACGAGGAAGACAGGGCAATGAGGCGAAGGATGATGGAAAGAGCCGTCCAACATAAGCCCAGATGACCTGGCAAGAGCTGGATTCGAACCCTGGATCCAGCGATTGGCAGTCCAGCAGGCTACCACTAGACCAACCCTCCCCCCACCCCCTATCATATGGGAAGTAAACCCATAAGTGGTGAGACTAATCAGAGACCGTTTAAACACTGTTAAAGAAAAGTATTATCATTATCAAGATTCACAGGCCACTGCAATTTAGTGCAAGAACAACAAAATCATGAAAAAGATCATTATCATTAACAACAGGTATACATGTCAAAGATAACAGCACAGATAATAACACACTTAATTTCACTCTCACCAGCGTCCTCAGCATCAACCACTGATAAATTGGCACTCAAACCCAGCAATAACATCAGCGCAGAGGCTGTATTTATCAGCACTTAAACCTGTGTAACCTAGTAACATAGTCTGCTGACAGGTCTCGCAGGTTTCACCTTTGTTTGTCGTATGACAGCAGGGCTTCAATAACCGTCTTTCTACTTTTTATATGAGAGATGAGTTTGATGGAATTTGTAGGTGCATGGGGTCATTAGGTAAAGCTTTACGTCCTATATTTTGGCAATGATCAATGACGATTAGAACAAACAAGGGAACACGATTGAGTATCCGTGAATAGAGGTTGCCAGGCCAGCCTTAGAACAGGACCTGGGACTCAACAGTCACCACTAAGCACTGCTAAGCTAGGCCCAACATAATTTATGATGCTCAGGAGAGTTAAGTTCAATTTCGGTGGAAACGGATATTACTTGATGTAGGAGAGCACACTACCCGGGCGGATCCAGCGTGAAAAACCAGCAATTAATTTGAAGTTTTATCCACAGAAACTATATAATATTACGTCATTATGTTTTACTTGTTCCTGACAAAGACTTGTACTGCTGATATTTCTCGCACAAGTCAGACCAAACTTGGACACAGTGCCTCAACTTTCCTGGAAACATGACCCACATAACTCAGGATAATAATTAAGATCTGTGAGCAGTAACTATGATATAACCTCAACCAAAGAAGCATAAGATATACATTGACGGATTACTTGAGATAATGAGCTTAGGAGGCAATTATGGGGACAAAGTACTCAAGAACATCTCAGCGATCAGGTTGCAGAATCCGAGAATAGAAAGACGAGATAATGATGACGTCAATAAGGACAAATCCACAAAAGAAAAATAAATTCTTCCTCAGACCTCAGAAATAAAGTAGATCTGATGGTCAGAACTGTCAATGTGGAGTTCAGGTCATGAGATTTTAGAAACAAAAATGTAGGTTATCTCGACCAACATTTATTTTCATACCGTTAACAGGTAAATCATATTCGGCTGCCTTAAGAATACCATCAACTTTTAATTTGGAAGAGATGGAGGAGAACTCTCTCAGATGCTATCATGCTGATTGCTCCAAATGAATAGCTACTTGTGTCTTACATAAACATAAAGGATGGATGGATGCATGTTTGGGGCTTTACGTCATGTATTTATTCACTTGGTGAGCTAATTAGGACAGGAGGAGGACACGGCAATGGGGCAAAGGATGATTGAAACAGTCGTGGATTCAAACTCTGGACCCAGCGATTGACAGTCCAGCACGCTACCACTAGACCAACCCCCCCCCCCCGTGCCCTACTTAAAAATAGTGCTTATATATTGCTCACGACCACAGCAAAAAGGTCAACTAAACAGATGCAAAAGACTACAAATTTGAAATTTCAAAGATGCCGTTAGTCAAATGGCCCAATATTAACAAGAACCCAGGGGTTCAAAATGGAGGTGGTGTAGTGTCCTAAGTTGAAGTTCATATGCCCCGGAATTGACTATTTCCCTGATATGAGTGCCAGTACCAGGTGTTGTTAATATATTGTGTGCTTAATTTCAGAATTTTTACAAATAATCCATTTTCAAGCCACAAAATGACCATGTGGCAGATGCGATATGGAAAAAGAATACATTCCATAAACTTGAAAAGAGCTGTAATATGATGCATGGAAATGTGTGTGATCTGCCAGGTAAAACCTCCTTTTTATGGAAGGAGCTGCACATTCATTTATTATTATAAAGCATTTTGGTGAATATGATATGATAAACAATGAGAAGACTGGGAATCTTAGAGTAAGACATACTGTATCCACTAATAGAATTCACTGTCTCAGTATGGAACACTGGATAGTGGATATAGGTATAACAGTTACCTACATCCATTAAAATCCAATGGGCTCTGACACTGGCTCTGCAAAACTCCAACACAAAATTTACACTAAAGTATACATGGCTGTAAAAGTTACTAATATGTTTTTAAAACTAAAATAATTTTTGAAGTTACCAATTTATTCATTACCGTTAAATTGTGAGAAATCAAAATTTAAGAAAAATATCAGAAATCCCAATATTTTTTGAGTTTTTTGGTTTTTATGAAAACTTCAAAGGATTTGACCTCCAAATGAGTTTAGTCATTTAAAGAGGTATAACTTAGACACCTAAATGCAAAATTTCAGAGGTCTAACTCCAAAATCGACGGAATCATGGAGCATTGAAAAAAATAACATTTTTTTCAAATTTTTGCTGAATTTGCTCTTACTAATTTTTCTAAGAGCAGTAAGACCTCCAAAAGGCACATTTAGAGTATCTAACGCATAATATGGCAGATTTTCATGTTCATAGGTACAATTGTTTCGGAGTTCTGTTCCGGAAAGGAAAAAAAATAATTATTTTTAATTTCCAATATTTTACAAAAACTGTACCAATTGCTTGAATATGAACACCAAAAGACACATACATTCTACAAGACCCATTTATGTGCCAAATATCATATATACAAGTGCAATAGTTTAGGCACAGTGGCCAATACACAATGTGTGATGCTGCCCGTAGTGGATTCAAGCAAGATAAAAACGAAGTCACGGCCAAATAACAATATACCGGCTATTCATTCCCATGTCAGATGCTTGCTCTATAATCAAGCTAAGGTGCATTCTTGATTCCAAACTTCTCCAATCAAAATTGCCAAGTCAGGGCTCAAAAGACATTCGAAAATGCTCAAATTTCAAATTTCCCGCCAAAACTTTCCATTTTGTCAAAGTGACTGCATGAATGGAGATGTGTACACACACCTCCATTAAAAATACACAGGGCCAAGAGTTTTTTTCCTCGAAAACTTCTAATATACTAAAATGAACTTACAGGATACATTTACATCATCAATAATATCACTAGACTCACCATTTCTTGATCCTCGGCCAGCGTAAGATCGTATTCACTCGTAGCTACAATAAAGATGATTGCCGTGACTCCCTCAAAACAGTGGATCCACTTCTTTCGTTCCGACCGCTGTCCACCAACATCAAACATCCTGAAAAAGACAAAAAAAAAAAAGAATAAGATATTGTAGAAAATTAACTTCATGATGATCATCATATCTGCAGTTTATGATACAGTGCAACTCATACAGCCAACTTTGCACACAATCAACGGCTCAAGTTGACAGCAAGGTCCCAGATCTATTCTCAGATCCTGGGTAGGCAAGACCTCAGCTTGTATTGATGGATGGATGATTGGGGCTTTACGTCCTGTATTTACGCACTTGGTAGGCTAATTAGGACAAGAGGAGGACAAGGCAATGAGGCGAAGGATGATTGAAACAGCCGTCCAACATAGCTTAGGGTAAGTTTATGTCACCTACATGATATGACCTTCAACTTCAAGCCAATCAAATTTACTTGATATTACCTAATTTGCACCAAACACAGGTGTCATAATGACATTAATATTGCTAATGAAGGTCATTCACAGCTCAATCGACAGTTCAATTAGCAGTTTTCACAAGTTCAAGTTGGTCATTTACAACTTATTTGCAAAGGTCACAAAGTTCTGAGATAAATATATGCATTTATCTGGGAATGCCAGAAGAAAGATATTGGCTAAATAATTAGCCATGTCAATTTTGTTTAATACGAAAGAATATCCCGGTGTGTTTTCTTGGCCATTTCTATACATTATGTAACGTGAAAATAAGATGCATCACTAAACATCTAGCGCAATGTTCTAGTTTTCTTGCTTGGAACTGTTAGTCTGTCACTAATGTCAGTGTTGCGATGTTCGCATGTTGGACAGTGCTGAAGTGTGTATTTTCTTTGCACAATTAACCACGATCATGCTTAGCACACAAATTCATGTCAACAGCCTTCCACAAGGAAATGAACCCACGACAATAGTGCAAGAGAAACAACACCACAAGAGATAGTATATATCAGAATACTAAGACACATAGACAGGGCTTAGGCCACACATAATTGATCTTTAGCTTCTCGGATCCCTCTCAAGGCACTTTTTCTAGGGTCGGTCGGTAGGACAAAAAAAAAAAAGGTAAAAAAATTTTTTTTTATAATGTCAAAATTTTTTTTTTTTCAAATTTTTTTTTCTGTCGGCAGTGAATCTATTGTGTCGGCGGGTCCGTGAAGCTAAGAATCAATTATGTGTGGCCTTATCAATGTTTATACAGCATGTCGACCTTAGAATATCCCTGATTATGGACAATGGATAAAATGGCAATGATACTAAATTATTTAATCAATTAGATTGAATGAGGACATTTGGGTGGATTCCAAAAATCAGCACATTAGTTAACATGTCTGACAAACCAACACTCTTGAGTCTAACACAGAAATGTGTGATACATGTAGAATAGCTTGTCTCGGAGTACACACACCAAAATGTATATATATGCACTAAATACACTCAGTCATAGTTTGAGTTTGAGGCACTCATACAGGATTCTATTTTCAGTGTTTAGAACTGATAATAGCAAGATCCCTCCATTTATAAGTGACTCAATGCTGCTTCAATGAAAACACTGGAATTAATGATAAAAAATAAATCTACGTCTTGGGGATGGACGTATAGGGCTTTACATGAGAACTGTATTCAGGTATTAGTGCACTTCGTAGGTAGATTAGGACACGAGGACAGAGCAATGAACAAAGATGAGGCGAAGGATGATTGAAACTGCTGTCAAACATAACTACAGGATCCAGCCAGAGTGAGAATTGAATCCAGAACCCGGCAATTGCCAGCCCAGTGCACCAACTGAGCCAACCCTCCCCCATCGACTTTTGGAAAGTGCCTGGCCAAGATACAAATCAGCTGATCAGACACAAATCGATACTCCAGAAGACATTTCATATGATCATGATATGAAAAGGTGGACTCATATCGAGGCGCACATGTAAAACCATTGGGAGGGTGGGGTGATCCCAGCAAGCAGCCTAATGCTGTGTACCTAACTGCCTATGTCATAAACAACAAGTATTACAACTGCTACAAAACAGTGCAGACTGAACCATATTCCATGATAATATCAGGGTGCACTCACTTGAAATGCAAGTCTTTGAATGTGAAGTGTGTTTCTACGATTCCTGTTGTCTTGACTCGGGTGCGAAGAACGTCCTGTTCTGTTGGAACATATCCAGGCTGTGAAATGCGATCCAGCGCATTCAAATAGCTGAAAGCAAGACAAAGAAACATTTGTAAAATGATAGGTACTTGACAGGTATTTGGACAGGTATTCCTACTAATTATTCCAGGACTCTCATTTACAAGTCGCGCCTCCATGGTCCGCAAAAGTCTTCAAGATGAGGATCAAATTGACAATATGACGAAACTGGATTTTCCTTCACCATGTTCAATAAAATTAGTTAGGGCAAAAAGGATAAATGCTGATTTTATTTGGAACATCATCATGTTATCGGTTATTACTGCAATTATGATCAGTTGATACAAAGAGTTATGGTTATTGTGACACAAATTTTGCTGTAAAGCATGTCAAGTGACAACTCAAGTAAAGCAACATCGGAACCACTACGCCATTACTTACTATTCTGCCGAGTCGTTCAACTGGTACTCCCGAGACCTGCCGAAGCATTCCCTGACTCCTGAGTCTTTCCATAACCTCTTCATGATGTGTGCTAGTTCCGTCGTCAGTTCTCCTTCGTCTGCTGTTCCCGCTAAACCAAACAAATTGCGAGCATCCTCCTGAAAATAAAAGAGATCTATATTAATATACAATTCAACAAAATACTGCCATTCTTGTTTAATTTTCGCTAACCAAACATTTCAAAAGTTTTGATGTAACTTTTATGGGAGTCAATTGAAGCCTGGCAGGTGACTAACACACTGTCAAAAAGCTTGAAAATATAGGGAGGTACAAAAACATAGGGAAATCAGAAATATAGGATTTTTATAGGAATTACAGGGCCGCTGGGAGCATCTGGTTTTTGTTTTCTGTTCCAAAACATCTGTGATTAATTATCTAAATTTGCTATGTCATTTTATTTTTTCTATAGGCCTATATTTCAAACGGGAATTTGGGTAACAAGACCCGTAGTTTCCTTGCACAACATCAGACAGGCCTTGATATATCACTATACTCTTTGGCAAACATATTCTCAAAAAAATATTCTTATGACAGTTAAGGAAACTACAAGACAAGATAATGGATGTTCTTGGACAATATTATACAATATGTATCTTTTGTCAAATTGCAAAATACCTGTCTACAATAGCTGAATACTACAAAATGAACACAAAAAAGCCATTTATACCATGCTGCCAATTTCAAGTAGTTAGATTCACTAGGCACAAGTTCTACATAAGTAGACAGTGGCACTACAATGGTCGCATTTGACCTGTTACTGTAACGAGTCTCTTGCACAGCATATCACACTGGACTACAACGCCAATCGCATGATAAGGATATGTTGATAATGGTTTATTGAAAGGGTGGTAGTTGACTACTAGTTATTGTGGACGTTACCATTTATTGCCAGTACAGCAGTATACATGGTATAGAGTTAGTAGCAGACTACAAGTCACCTGCTGGTAGCCACTGAGCTGCTGTGTAAGTGCCCAAAGTCTTGATTGGTTTTGACATACAAAATCTCCAGACACATTACAATATCAACAAAGCAAGATAAACATCATCAATTTATGGATCATTTAGCATTGTTTAGTGTCAACCTATTCATTTGGTACATTGCAATAGCCCCAAGTGACCACGAGAATCAACAGAGGAAAGTAAGACGAGGCAAGAAGGAGAAGATTAACATAATTATCATTATCAGAAAATTTGAAAATTAACTTTGGTGGGACGGCCTGTCACCGATCACTATAAATATGTTCAAGACATATCATGGGGGCATTTAAATTAATATCTTTGAAAAAAACAATATATTATTGTGTTTTTGAAAACCTTTTTCTCGCAGTTTATCAGAACTGAGAACATGGGTGTGATGGTGATTGTAAGTACCAGAAAAGAAATTGAAAACTCGCAAGTTAATCCGACAGATCACAAACACAAAGCATGACAAGAGAAAATTCAGAATTGACATCTTACAACCAATATTACACATCGACACATGACAATGCAAATTTAGCCTTATTCAGGGACTACAGATTAGTCAAAACTCTTGCCCATGCTGACTTGACTATCCAGTATCTGAACTTCTGAAGAAAATTCCATAATCTGATCAGGGGAAAACCCAAAGCCTCAAAGGTCCCAGATTAAACATTGATCCATACCACACTTTGCATTGAACATATGTTGAAGCATTGGCAAGCAGGAATCAACATCGAGGGACCCACACAAAAATCAATTACCAAGTGATATGAAAAGGGCAAGTAAAACCCTGACTAGCAGAAAATCACATTTGAATCACTGGAGATTTGCAGACAACGATCAAAATAACATCAAATCAAATATCAGAAATATTTACGGGTATTGGGGAAATCCCATTTTATGTGAACAGTGACACGACACTTCATCAGTACCTGTTAATCATTGTTTATCTTGTAAGCATTCTGCGCTCTCAATTTCACACATAGATTACAAAGAACTGAAGCTAAATTTTGGAAAATCACAATATAACAGAACCTTCATGCATCATGTATACCAAGATCTAGTGGCATATTATGCCAGACCTATTTGATATTTAGTTTCTCGGATCGATCGACCCAACAGATTTTCTGCCTAAATGGCTATGGAAAAAGATTGAGTTACCTGCAATTTTTTCCAAAGTGACAGAATTAAAATTTGAGATTACAGCTTTTTTTCTACGACAGAACCTAGGAAAAAACTTAAAGTGCCTTGAGAAGACCCAAGAAGCTAAAGATCAATTATGCCCAGCCTAAGGATGCCTTTGGCTTATTCGTTATTCATCGAACTGCAGTACCTCAAATTTCACGAATATGGTCGATTTATCGGTTCTATAAGTTTCAGTGGAACCTAGCATTGGGAAAATCTACCTTTTCGGTTGCTTATTCAATTGAACAATTTAACATACAGTTTCATTATATCCATTCAAAGTCATAGCATTCATAAAACGTTCTGAAGACCTTAAGGCAAAAATCAGACAGCATGATTATACGCCACCCTTATTTATCTGTCAAATATTTTTATAGAACTAAAATTTTGAAGGGTCCTGAAGTTCAGACGTCATTTTTTCTATACACATTAGAAATACAATTTGTATAACGCACGGTAATAACATAGTGCATTCAGCAAAGCATGTTTAGCAAATAGTGTACAAAAGACTGTACTATGATGTATTATTCCATAGATATAAGAATCATGAAGTATAACTTTGCATGAAAAATTTTATTGTGAAATGGGACTGCAATTCGTAAATTGGCATCCGTCAAAACAATTGCAAACGTGATGTCATTCAGCGGAAAACACATACAGGAATGTAGAGTATTTCATTGGTTAACATTAACATAGGCCTAACCACGCTAACTATCTTATCCCAAATTGACAGTTGGTCGCATGTCATAAGGTGGGCCACAAATGTGTGACATGGTCAAAATGGCCCATTTTTCAATATTCCCATAGGTTATTGTAGGCCATCACACACATCAAAAACAGCAAACAGATCTTCATTATCTTTATTTATAAGTGAGATATACTCGTTTATGTGCAATTAATTAACAAAGAAATGCACTAAAAGCCTGATCTAAAAATGCATTTTTCTCAATTCGGACCTTTTTTACAAAAAACATCATTGCCAGGTCGAATCTCCATAGAATTGACTCTGGTTTGTTTCAAATTGAAGATTACAAATGGGACTATAAGATAAAGCCAAAATAACCTGCTTTATCAATATGTAAAGGAGTATGAATTGTGAGTAAAAAATAGCAAACATTTTTCAGACGTTTGTAGTAAATATCTTCTCAAGTTGACTCTTTATGGGTCCTTTGATCCTATCATAGACCCCAAATTATATCAATATGTCATCCTGAATGCCTTTCCAATGAGCAAGTGCCCACTGACACACCTAATTATGGAAATAAGTGCTCACAAGGCCCTATTGAGCACATTATGTACTAATGGTCGAAAACAGACCAAAAACGGCTTGTCTGTGCCTGTGGTACCATTCGTTTCTTTTAAACTACACAGATATTACACCACCAGAGAGATCTGAAAGGCCTAGTAGAGACATTGAAGGAACTGAACTATACACTGAAACAGTCTATTCAGGTTAGAGTCAAGTACTTCAGAGTTACAGAGCATTATAGGCTTGATTACTGTTTTCACCTCCCGCCTCCGCCACCGCCTCCGCCACCGCCTCCGCCACCGCCTCCGCCACCGAACCACCCCTGGATTTTTTCATTTGCATGGTAGCAGGGCCCAAACTATTCCATCAATATAAATCAAGTTGATGTCAAATTAAAGGGAACTTTCAGGGCTACAATATGAGACTACAACCACATTGATAGACCTTTTAGTTCTTGAGAAATGGACATTTGAATGACAAATTTCTTTGCAGAGTGTCACAGAACCACCCTTTTTAGGTGCCCACCTCACGACATGCGACCAGTTCCTAAATTATGGACATCAGTCAATAGACAGATTGTCAATGCTCCAGATGATTCCATATATATACAATTTAAAAAACGAACCAGTATCAGTTTCATTTGTTTATTTCAGAGGACCTCCAGAGCATGTCGTCAAGAAGTAACAAAACTAAAAGTTAAGTTCACTGACCTCAGATATAAAGTATCAGGGTTTCTTCATACTTTCTTGACTAAATTAATTGCTCGGTGAACTTGGCACTCTAAGTCATTCGAAACATTTATGATTTATTGACCGAGACCCGTTTAAGTGACAAGTAAAGCAAAACAGTAATTTCTTTTTGAGTACTCAGCATATCATTAGCCCGGGTATATCTAATAACTCTGCTTTAAGTAGAGGCCACACGGAAGGATTGCAAAGAAGCAGTTATTCTCAACATACTAAACATCACCTGATCACAAAAAGGCTCATAGATACTAGGAAACATTTTGTTCAGCATGTTCAGGATAACCAAAATACAGCATAGTCTGTGTAGAGTGTATAAAAGTTCAGTAAATGTTTACTACGCATCACATGTTGTCCAACCTTAAACTATAGCATGTATAGCCACATTGTCTTCCCCAACAAGCTCTAGCAAAAAGAAAGATCATATTCAGTTCTGTTATGCTATCTTTTCCTCAAAATATACATCATTTCTTAAGCAAAAAATATTAGTTCTGCCTCAACATTTCCATGCCTTTTCAAGATAAATGGGGTTCATGTCACTTATTCACTTTGTCAAACACAATGGCCCACACCTATGGGAAAAGTCTAAAGAAGTTTCACTCTCTTTATCATACTAAGTGCTTATGTTGAACTTTCAATCAACAGAATTTTTCAGCAAGTTCAGATGTTGGATGACAGCCGCTGTACTAGATTTTGACACTTCTGTTCAGTCACAACATGGGGTAGTTTAGAATTACCAAGTACCATAGTTTGTAAGAAATTTGAAGCACAAACATAACTGCATAACATTTACTACCCACAACGAGAAAACGACAATCCATCCAACACCGAATTGGTACAGATGAAAAACAGAGCCAAAACTAACTTTCAAAACGTTTGCAATATTCAACATTCAACACACTTCAACATGTTCAAGATACATGTATGAGAATAGTATTAAAATATGTTAAATGTCAGAACTGTCAACTATAATGACAAGCCTTCAAAAAATTTTCCAGTTAGTCCAGCTTTGTTGTGACAATGAGTCTAAATAAACATGATATAATAAGATACAATATAAGAAAAACGTCAATGTCTGCAATTGAGCCGTTTCCGAAGCATTCAATGTGATTAACAGAACAGCCAGCCATGTGAACATGATCAAGTTCAATATCACAAGTCCAAAGTCGGGTATTAAACCATGTAAACAGTAAAGGCCATTGGCGCCCCATTACTTTTTCCACTGGACAAAACCTCTACATTCATTCTAATCAGCAAGATATGGTAGACATATTTCATAATATCATGCATGGGGGTGGCAATATCTTATGTGTTGGAAAAAAGCAGCGGAGCATCACACCTGTCATTTTTAAGTAACAACCATGCCATACACATATGACAATCTGTTTCTAAAGTCAGAACATGCGATTACTACACCGACCTGCTTTGAAACCAATTAACTCCTAACAAGCTGCCTTACACAAGGCGGCTTAACCTGACTTGGTATTTTGAGCTCTTGTCTGCCTGATACCCGGTTACTCAACTAACTAGCTCTGCTCACCAGAATCTGTGTTACACAACTATACAGCATCTCAGATGTGCATGATGAGAATCACCATCATTATCTTGTCGAAATTGAAATTCCAACTTTTTTAGATTCAATGATCAGGTGATGTTAGAAATGTGGTATTGCTCAAGAGCAGATTGATGGATGATCGGGGCTTTACATCCTGTACTTAGACACTCTTGTAATTAGGACAGGGGTATGACACAGCAATGAGGCAACATTGATGAGGGAGGATTGAAACTGCTGTCTAATAAAAGTCCAGGTGACCCAGCCAGGCCTGGAATTGACCATATATAAACAGGGCTCATTTTGTAGCCCCTACAGACGTCTAGAGGGTCTACAGGTAGCCGTTTTAGGGTTCTCTGAGACGTCTGTAAGGGCTAATTTTATTGGATATCTAGACCGTCTGTAGCTGTTCTGTTTAGGGTCCACTGAGACGTCTGTAAGGGCTAATTTGTTTTGATATCCAGACGGTCTGTACGCAACAGATACATCAGTGCTACAGACTACAATCTAGACCCTAATTAACTATTTTCTGTGGTCTAGAGATGCCTCCATATTATGATTTTCAGTGATTTGTCTGGATGTCATGGGTTTTCATTATTTGGAGACGTCTGTAAAGGTTCTAATATGGCATAGTATAGACTGTCTGTTATACATAGAGTTTCGAGCATTCCAGACGTCTGTAATTGCTCAGAAATGAACCTCTAATGACATATGACCATATTTGGAATATACAGAAATTAATGATTTTTAGACTGTCTAGATTGGCCAAATATTGTCCATTAACAGACGTCTCAAGAGGTCACAAAAGTGATGGCTGTAGACACTCTAGACGTCTGTAAAACCCCTGTTTTGGGTCCTGTTTATAGCTGGAATTGAACCCTGGACCAAGTGCTTGGGAACTGACAATGCTGCCAAGAGCTTAAACCTCCTCCCTTGACCATGTTTAACAAACAACTCAGGCCACACATACATGCAATTGATTCTTAGCTGCGCAGACCCACCAAGTGCCGACAATAGATTTTCTGACGACAGAAAAAAAATTGAAATAATAATTTTTTTTTTGGACAATATAAAATTTTATTTTTGTCCTACCGACCGACCCTAGAAAAAGTGCCTTGAGAAGATCCGAGAAGCTGAAGATCAATTATGTCTGGCCTCATGGCATTATGACTAGAGACATAGTATAAAGACTGAGATCAAACTATTGACATTACTATTAGCATGATCAGCTGATGATTAATTACATATATTCAAAATTACCATATATTAATGCTACTTTTGAGCCAATTTGTCAGCTTCCCAGGCTCCCTGTAGTTAGCTTTTGCAGGTTTAGAATATCTCATATATATATAAATACCTTCAAAATATATGACCTAAATCATCCTTATACAATTTTAAATATGATAATACAGTAGCAAGTTCATCGACCTCGTCATGAAAGCAGTGCCAAATTCAGGTGACCACAAGTGCAAAAGCCCAAGCTTACAAGATCAGGCTTACATAACGGGTCTTCAAAGAAAACGGAGTATGCAGTAATTGCCACTAAAACCAATGTTTAAAGCACCTATCGTTCATTAAATGCCAGTGAGCTGATAAGAGTCTTTAGTCTTAAATCATGGACAGGTGGATTAAAGTGATTAATGAAACACATTTCAAAATGATAAAGTTGTTCAGAAGGAACATGTACAAATCTATGGCAATATATCATCACTTAGTAATGAAACCCTACGAACGAAATGAAGTGCATTCTCTGCTCAGCACACAGCAAAAAACCTATCTAACCCTGACCAGATGGACATGATGGATGGATGGATGTTTGGGGCTTTAAGTCCTGTATTTATGCACTTGGTAAAAGGATGATTGAAACAGCCATCCAACATAGGCCGAGGTGACCCGGCAAGAGCTGGATTCGAACCCTGGACCCAGTGATTGGCAGCCCAACACGCTACCACTAGACCAACCCTCCCCCCTCGAACCTTGGTCAAAAACGAGCAGCAAACAAGCTTACTATCAAAAACGGTTGTTTTTAAAACCAAATCGTGGGCATCAGTGAAGCAAAATCAGCAAGAAAACAACAAAATACAACTAGAACATATACGCATGATGATATATAAAGTGAATTAAACTATATACATCAAATTATTGTGTCAGACCTAATGAACACATGATTGGACGGGGTGAAAATTGATATCCCTGGTATACTGCCAGTTTTTGGCTCAGTTAATTCTATACTCTCTCTAGTATGTTACTACTCAATTATCACGATTATATATACACAGCACAGCCTGTATACTGTTTATATGCTGAATCGCTGATCATTGTACACTGAAACTACTGAATTAAGTGAATACATCTCAGTCTGTGGGTTTTAGATTAGCACAGATTAGCATCACATTAACATTTCTTTTAGTTGTGATAAATTGAATTAACGCAAACGTGTTTATATTGAACTGTGGGGCGATATAAATAGAATTGAGTGATTCAAAACAAAGCTAATCAAACCAGAAAGATTATTTTAAAGGAAAACCACTTTCTTCATGTTCTTGCTTGCTTGTTCTAGTAAGAAAGAGATTTGTGGTTTGTTTAAGAAACAGAAATACATGTCAAGCTTTAAAAGCAAGTTTTGCTCTGTAAATAATGACCAAATATTGTTTATCACAAGTTCTTGGGGTACACTGACCTTGAAACTGTTTGTTTCAAGCACTGACCAGTCATATGACCGATGACAGAATAAAATTTGTCTAGCAAATACTATTTTATAATACTATTAATTCATGGACCCCTTACTCTACTCCAGCCAAACTAATAATGGTTCAGTTATGAAAACTTGCAAGCAGCTTTTCTACATTATCTACAATGTCCTTAGCCAGGTTTGGGCTTTGCAATTACAGCCATAGATATTGAAGTGATGTTTGACTTAATATCTATACCTAGATCTTTAAAATCTTCCTCTCCTCTCACATATCTTCACGGGTGTTATGCTAGTCTCTTCAATTTACCAATCAGGGTTCCCACAAAATCTTACGACGGAAATTCCCTGACTTTTCCATGACTTTCCCTGACCAAATTTCAGATTTTCCATGACCAATGCTTTATTCATCGAGGTCATGATTTACCAGAAACAAATTCACGCGATGACCATCGTCAACTGTCCAGCCATCAAATCAACCAACTGTCTACCATAAACAAAGAAATTTGTTTAATTTTAGCGCGAATTGTAGTCAAAACTTGAATTTTCAATGACTTTTCAAAATATTTTGATTTTCCATGACTTTTCCATGACTTTCCATGACCACTATTTTTCCCATGACTTTCCCTGACTTTCCATGACTGTGGGAACCCTGACCAATGCTATGCAACAATGTTAAACCCATTATTTTATCAAAAATTCTTTATTTAGATTAGAAAAGCCATGAGGGACACTATTTTACTACTAATTTACTCAATGCACCCATGAGAATCGAACATATTGAGCCCCGAAATTAACTAATTTGTAGTGTAAGGTGTACCTGATATACATCATAATATGTCACACCTGACACGTGATAAAAGCCTCAAAGGCAATAATATCAACAGGAATTTCGAAAGCATCTAAACAATGTTATCTACGACTTATCAAAATGGATTACCAATTGAAACAAACAGCTGTCAGTTAGTCGAGTGATTTTCAAAAGTGACAGTTTCCCTGTAAACCGGGTTTTCTGAAGACCTTGCACATTGTTGCAGTGCAGCCTAAATTGAGTAAATTCCATTGAGCATAGTACATGTAGAACACTGTAGTAGGAGAGTTTTATACTCTGAGCAGCTGAGTAGATTCTTAAAGTGAAATTTCAAGAAAAAGGTAACTTTAAGTATTATGACAGTCTGGAACTGAACCCAAGAGCATGCAGCTTCCAACACTATCGATAAGCCAATTACAAAATATGTCCTGAACAGCTGAATAACAATGCTCAGTGATAAAACATAGTTGTACCTTTTGCAAAGCTACGAGAAACATGAGAAAGTTAACAAACCAATCAGATTGACGATAAAGGCACTAACGACGAACACTACCAATTTTTCACTGATCAACAAAGCGAAATTTTGATAAATCTAAAAACACCAAAGTTATAGGTTATTTGACTTCTGAACAATCAAATGCAAGATGATATCTATATATATACGCAAATGCTCAGTCAATGTCTCAATGAAGGGAATTATACAGAACTATTTACACCATTGGACACGAACCCAAAGTATTTTGGCAAAGCTCCCAAATTCAAGATCTAAAAGTCAGTTACATGATGGAATTTGGTTTACAATATCTATATCATGGGAAAGTCAACCTGCAGCAAATATATGGTCGTAAACTAGTAATGATATAACTCATTTTTTTAGGTCTAATTTACCATATTAGTTCCAATTTATCATGTTAAAAAGTGATTTAGAAAACGACCCCAAAGTTTTCTCAATGTGAAATTTAGATTGGCCATTACAAGCAGTACACTCTACCAGAGGAACAATTAACCATTTTAACTTTTAAATCACCCTACAAATATAAACAATCGAGTTTAAGAGATGCTATAGCATGTATGCACAGGAGACGAACGCCGATGATAAACACTAATAAAACCTCCCCCTTCAAAGTTCAAAAGGATCTAGATAGAGATTCTAGTCTCATACAACTTCTCAAGTGCAGCATTCATGCTGATCATCACAGAATGCACAAGTTTACATTTTGCATATGATAAAGTCAGAATAAGTCAAATGAGAATAAAATAAAATGTTTTAATTAAAACCAATCAATTATCGTGTTACATATTGTGCAAGTAGACAAATTTCTCACTTCTTGAAAACCCCAAATCAACTATTTGTCTGGACAATGAAGATACATAGAATTTGTTAGCATTCCTTAATTGCACTATACATTGAACTAAGCCAATGCAATTGCTATCTGCTATGAGGTGCTAAAGATGCAATGCAATAAGAAGTTAACTTTGCTAATTGCAATTCACTCAGCATTTTGCAATGCTCACAATGTGCCTGGTAATGTAATTAATTTTCGATCTCATAATTTGTGTTGCGGCTTGTGTATGTCTACTGCATTATTTGGAATTAGCCAAGCCCTAATTCCAAATAATGCAGTAGACATACACAAGCCACAACACAAATTATGAGATCGAAAATTTGAAAGCTTGAATAACAAAATAATAACAAAAATTTGTGGCAAATCCAGCAAAAAAACAAAATCACATGAAAACAAATCAACCAAGACAGAATTAAAACCCGACATTGCTACAAGACGCATGGTCAACTTTCACCTAAAAATCAGGCTGACAACACCAAATCTCAAAATTCCTTCACATCATTCCACCTATGTTAAATGAGTCCTTATCGTGTTGATAATAACCACTAATTAATTCATAACCAAACATCAAAGTGTTCAAAAGAGCATTAAAAAAACTCCATGACTTACAGCTCTGTCCCCATGGCCGAAATCAATTCGCAAGTTGCCCATGGCTCTAATGATAGCAATCATACTCTGTATGGTGTTGCTATAGACCACTGGCTTATACTGTAGACATTCCTCCTGGGTATAACCTTTTTCATGAATAATCCTGAAAGGCAAAAGCGAAAGCAACATCAATCATAAGCAATTCATAACTTCAATGGAATTATTTCAGTTGAGAATCCCAAGATTAATATTCTAAGAAATATTATATTATTAAAAGCACATTCGATATCCACCAATTAAGCCTAAAAGAATTATGAAAATTCTCTGGGAATCAGTTGTAATTTATACACACTAAAACATCTTTCGCAAAAACATATCAAATGCCAATTAGACCTAAGCGCTAAGTGTACTAATATCTCATTAGGACATATGACTAAGTCACGTATGACCAGTGTCAATTAGTTAAAACTTTTACAGAAAGTTTTAACATGTTTAATATCCCTCGCAATTGTCAGTGCCTCACAGGCATGTTTAATCTGTGATATCTATCTATAGATTGTAGGCCAGCGCCTTATTTCTTTAGATGTAATCATTATTTGAATCTCCAGAGTCCAGACTCAAGAACTATTTTTGAATCGAAAAAAATTCTTTTAACTTCTTTTTTATCAATTTGACAAGGAACTTACTTCATCTGTTTCACAATGGTACTTTTCCCAGACTCTCCAGCCCCTGGAAAAAATTAATGCAAAATTAAACCGGTTGTTTGTGCACACAAATACATGCCATGGCATGAAAACTCATTCAATACACATCTTCATGTGGGCCAGTTGTGCACCTGCTATTTTGTTTGTTTTTACTGGTTCACAAAATACATGCAAGTAGTCCAATGGTGCTAGCAACCTTATAAGGTGTTGATATGGCACGAAAATGGTCTACTGTCCATTTTACTGTTGTATTATGTTCAATAAATCAGAGGACAGTCACAAGTAACAATCAAGAGTGCAACACATGTCACATTTGGAGACGATCTGTTAATAATCAAATCGCCGCCATTTTTGTTACACAGCGTCATTTGCAACAGAAAAACAAAGACGATTTTAATCAATTCCAGAGCATGCACGACCATGACATTTAGACATGAAGTAAATCGAGTAGATATCTACCTAATAACAGAAGCTTGACCTCTCTGGAGGCTTTTTCTCCATCCTGTCTTAAAGATTTGTCGATTGCCTTTGATCTTTCGATGGCAGCCCGATCGTCTGAGCTTACTGCACAGCCCATTCTGAATTTGCAATTAAAGATCGATTTAACCATTAAATACTCGGCTATGCCTTGTGTAACGCTGCTCCACTCCTTCGCAACAACTTCAGGTAAATGTCTGTTGCTTCAAATCACCTCAAAACACTCAAATAATCCAGAAATTGCAATTAACCAGCGTTTCCTAACACACCGGTCAACTCTCTCCTACTCTGAGATTTTAAACTGAATGCCCGGATGAGTGAGGGGCGAATTCGCTTTGCTATACAGGTGCGCACTCTAGCGGAACAAACCGCCAAACTGTCATTGCATGCAAACTTCTCAAGAACTTTAAAGGGACACTTGCCATGTGATGTGGCAGGCATAGGCGTACGAGACACGCGATTTTTGGGAGGGAGAGCGACATTTGCCCGAATTTCAAGATCTAAATTTAATACCATTTCAAGTGAAATTGCCTGGAAATCACTAATTTTGAACAGTTTTTACCTGGGAATCTGCCCAAATTTTTTAGCCTTTTTGCCCGAATCTTACAGTTTCCCAAACTTTTGGGGGGGCGACCGCCCCCCCTGCCCCCCCTCCCATACGCCTATGGTGGCAGCCCCGACAAAAGATTGACCATGTAGTCATGGTCGACCATGGTTTGACCATGGTCGACCATGGTCGACAATGAAATGACCATGTACCTGACCGTGAACTAATTCTGACCATGTTTGACCATGGAATGACCATGAAAACTTAGACAATTTCCTTTGATGACCATGTATGACAATGAAATGACCGTGAGGACTTAGAAAATTTCTCTGAATTATTAGATGACCATGTGTGACCGTGTAATAACAATGAGGACTTAGAAATTTTAATCACTGACATTTATGACCATGTGTGACAATGAAATGACCACTGGGACTTAGAAAATTTCTCTCATTTTGAATGCCTGTCATTTAATCACGATGAGAATAATTTGAATCTATAGTTAAAAATAATCTTTCATTTACTTGATGATCATATATATGACCATAGAATGACCTAGATTTTGAATTATTTTTTGTTTATTTGCAGATCTGTGAGATCAGCAGATATTTTGTGCATTTCTGTGATATCCTATTGATCCAGATATCAGAGTTTCATGAAATGGGTAACTAGTAGATCTATATCACATATTCATTATACATGCAATTATAAAATCATAGCATACGACAAGTACCTATCAACTGCATTCGAAACAGAGTGAAATTATTTTTATGGCAGAGTTGCAGATTGATCGCAGATCGATTGACCCATTTTGAATTTATGCTAATCAAGACCTTGAAATGACAGAAAAAAACTGTAGTTCATGATCCATTATGTGTAAAAGACTAAACATGGCAATTTGACATTTGGCACTGTTTGACATTTGATTGCTTTGCTTATGTTTGTAATTTCTCGTATTGTATAAGTTTGTGTTCCTGTAAATCTCTACCATAATCTGTGTAAAATGTTGCAGATTTTTACTTCCGATATCTACCTGTTGATTGCCATCATCTCAGACCAAAAAGACTTGAAATATTTGTCTGATTTAATACTGACCATATATGACCATATATGACCATGTATGACCATCTGTGACCATGTAATGACCGTGTAAGTCACATGACATACCAGTGTTGCCACCTGGCTGATAAACAGGCGAACATTTGGAGGGAAAGTTTTTAACTGCAAACATCCGGCTGTCTGGAGCTAAATTACCTAATCTAATTCAGTTTCGGTGAGTGCTAATGACATAAACTTGTTTCTGATTGTTCCTAGAGTTAGCTAGATAACATTTTCCATGTAGACAGGCTGCGAAATAGCAAGGATCAGGCTTAACAGTCTAAAATTTTGTTCATCTATTATCACTCGCCTAAAAAAACACACTAATTTGTCTCTTTCGGGATGCTTAGACAGGAATAGATAAACACACTTGATATTTTGTTTAGAAAATCCTAGAATATGCCATGAAAATCTCGTCATTTTATGATAATGGTATATTATGGGAGCGACCATGAGATACTGTGAGCATGAGATATTGCTATGAAAAAAAAGTTTTATTTCTTGTCAATCTTGTGACCTTATTATTAGACAACACTTTGGCAAGGAGATTCATTCATAACATAAACAATGTGATATTTATAATGTTTATAATATATTTCTCAATATTATAATTTGTGTCAAAAATAATCCTGTGTAAAAAAAATATCAAATGACAGTCTTTTTGGTATTTTGGTACAGTGCCGCCTGTAAATCAGTGAAATTGGTCGACCATGGTTCGACAGTGACCATTTACAGCAGAATGAACAGATCTATGGTTCTGACCGTGTGTGACCATGTGTGACCATGGCCATATGACAATCTGTGACCATCTGTGACCATGTAACCCTTGACCATGTACGACCATATGTTGACAGTGACCAATTACCGCAGCCTCGACCATGGTCGACCATGGTCTGACCATGGTCATTTCATTGTCGAACATGGTCAATGACCATGGTTTGACCGTGGTCAGACCATGGTCGACCATGGTTTGACCATGTTGTTTTCGTCGGGGAGGTACTTGTAGACTTGTAGACGGGTTTAGGCCGTAACCCGAAGTACAGGTGGTTTATGTTACCCGGGCTTGTATCACATTCTCTTTTATTTTATCTCATACCTAAATTAATTATGAAGGCTTTAATGCAACCCTATACATGCTATAGCTGGCAAATTGGCAACCATGGATTTTTTTCTTTCTCAACTTTAAGCAAGTTGCAAAACCAAGTAACTGAGTCACTAAAGAGCAGCTTAAACTTGCACATTAGGCTATAGCCTATACTAGATCTGGTTATAGCTAGGACTATATGCTCATTGAATATAGGCTAATCTTTAATCTTTAAATCAAAATTTTTCTTTATAAAGAAAAAAGTGATAGTGGCAAAACTGCTGGACCCCCGGGCCCGGGGGGGGGGGGTACTTCGTGGACTTTTGCATGTGGATTCGCCATGGTAATTTTGAAAACCAGAACCATTTTAATCCGGAAACTACATCAAAACCACAAACCATTTTAATCCTTCAATAAAATTTTTGGTAACCCATTTAATCTTCATGGTTTAATCCACTTTTGAAGCCGATTCTAAAGGTACCAAACATGTTGGGGTTGCAAAAACCAGAACCAAATTAATCAGAATCGTCAAAAAACCAAAACCATGTTAATCCAAGCAGGCCAAAAAACCTAAACCATCCAGCGGCGCCTCGAGATATACACCCTTTCAGAGTGAGTACCCCCCCCCCCGGGCTGCTGGAATTATTGGAGTCCTAGACCACAGCACCCCCTGTAGGAACTTTTCAGAACACTTCAATTCTAAAATGAGAAACTTTACTTAGAAGTACAGACCTGGAACTTTTTTGCTGGCGTATCTGTTTAGTCCGTGTCTGGACTCAATAATCTGGAACATCTCGTGCCTTGATCCATATTGTTTTTTTATTTAAAAATTGTGTGCAAGTCATTTTAATGTGATTTAAGAATATTGCCTTCGTCGTCGCAAAAAATTGTGTTAAACTCTGAATTTTGCTCTGACAAAAATTGTGGCAATTCTTAGACAACATCGTGAAATTGTCTGAAAATTTTATTTAAAAAGCTCAATTCTAATGGCCCGAACCATAGAGATTTTGTCTGCTACATTTTGAAATGTGCAAAACTCCAATTTTCAAATTGCCCTGTAAAATTCAAAAATTGTGTTGCTGCGCTAATTTTTCGGCTATT
Source organism: Platynereis dumerilii (assembly GCA_026936325.1). NCBI lineage: Eukaryota > Metazoa > Annelida > Polychaeta > Phyllodocida > Nereididae > Platynereis > Platynereis dumerilii. The sequence continues at coordinate 395,786 of JAPTHN010000173.1, forward strand.
ATCATCTGTTTGGCCATTATTTAAAATGGCACCTTTATTTTTGGTGTAACTTGTTGCTAAGGTCATATTTTATTACAAAAACTGAAATGTGATAAACAAGTCAAAAGGCAGACATGAAATGGTCACAGCTGAATGATTTTTGGCACAAAGACACTAGTTGATCTAAGGATCAATACCATATAATTTGTTTTGTCAAAAAAAATTTCTTTGCAAAATTATAAGCCAAAATAAATTGTTGCGTTTCTTTTGCTGGTGAGTGTATCTAAAAAAGTTGGTGTTTTTTTTTATCACTGATTTTCTAGACGAAAATTAATGTGTTAATTGTTACTGATTTGGTCCAATTATATTTGGCTATTTAAATATAGGTCTACATAATAATATAATAATACATAGCTGTTCTTAAGTGCAGTATTGTTCCTATGTACTCAAAGCAATCCACATTCCACAGCGATGCAAGCTACTTGCAAGGCTTGGTATTCATCCACTATAAGATTCTGCAGTGTTCTGATGATAAAAACTTTTCAGACTGGTATTTCATCACGGATGGTTGTAGGAACACAAACGTAGACTGCATTGCAGCAAACCTTCAGCGGATAACATCTAATCATCAAATTTTGCAACTTATACTGCAACTTCGGAAACACTACTGATCTCTTGACTTGATGCTATCCTAGTACATTTTGTACTTATCGTATCTTATCCAATCTTATAAGAGTCAGTTTGGGCTATTTTGTTGCTATTGTATAATTATATAATCTTATAATTAAATAATTATATGATATGTATATATATATATTTAAGGTGACTCAACCGTGGTACACTGCACATACTTCTGAGCAGCCTGGTTGCCTAGCAACATAGCGTCGCAACTGCTGCAGGCCCTGAAACAGTTGTGACGTTACCATTTTCTGTTCTCTTTTTCTTTTCTGCATGGCAGCCAGTAATTTGCTATATACAGCTAGAAGCGTAATTATTTTTTTATTGAATGCTCTAACATTTATTCTATGCTAGTTTAAAGTTTCAGCTTCTTAGGTTTATCCAAAAAATTCTCAGTTAATTTTAGTCAACTGTGTCAAAAATTGTCTTTATTTATTTAAATTGACATTGGCACAGTCATGGTACTGCAGTAAAAAAATGACTCGGTGAAATTTTTTTATTTTTTGCTATTTGTTTGACAGTATCTTGTTTATGATATATGCAAATTTTTAAAAAAATCTGTATGATCGTTTTCCTAAAATTTGATTACTGCCAAAATTGATGCATGCAAAATCTGCAATTAATTAGTGTGTTGGTGCCATTTGAGCTCTTACAGAAAAAAGTATTTTAACCTTTTTCTTCAAATTTTTTCGGCAAATGTAATGGTGTAAATCCTTGGGAAGACATTTCTGACGTTTTTGTGTGACAAATGCATGTAATGCTTTATTCTGTGGTACATAACCAAAAACTCAATTTATGACTTTTAAGCAGTCATCAGTCAAAACATGCCGTTACCATGGCAACCAAACGAGTCGGTGAAATTTTTTTGTTTTTCATTTTTGAAATGTATGGGTCCCATAGAGTACCTGTGCAAAATTTTAGAAAAATCTGTATGATCTAACCACCATGCTTGAGTCACCTTAAGCTTAGAATTCTGCATTGATTACACCATTTGATGTGGCCTGAGCTGTTGATCACATTCACAGGTCTGCAATTGACTCTACGTGCAGCCTACTAGTTGACCCCTCTTTTCATTTCCAACAGTTCAGTTCCACCATTGGAACAAGTGCTGTAATCTTGTATACAACTTTTTAATAGATGGGCGGCCACCTATATGGTCACTTCGCGAGCATCAATGAGTGGTCAAATGAGACATAGTGTGTGGAACTCACATACCGTAACTTTTTCTGGAAGAAACCAGGGCTGGCACTGGACAGTCCCAACATTTGGTGATGGCCTTGTCCATTTCCTAAAACTATGTTTACACAGTGACCTGAGCCACTCTGATTTGCTCTACATCTTTTACACTTGCTTCCTTAAAATGTGCAATTTAAAAGTAACTGGTGAGCAGTCTCACTGAAACCAGCACTATACAAATTCTTAATTTTATTATTATTTTATTATAACCTTAGCCATTTCATTTGATATCATGCAAAATTTGCAATCTTCTTAATAAAGTAGTGAGTTTCTGCAGTGGACATATAATCGAGGAAGACACTGTCTACTCTTCATCCTCATCATCCTCATCTTCATCCTCATCTTCATCCTCATCTTCATCCTCATCTTCATCCTCATCTTCATCATCATCTTCATCCTCATCTTCATCCTCATCATCATCATCATCATCATCTTCATCCTCATCCTCATCATCATCATCATCCTCATCTTCATCATCATCTTCATCCTCATCTTCATCCTCATCATCATCCTCATCATCATCATCTTCATCATCCTCATCTTCATCCTCATCTTCATCCTCATCATCATCCTCATCTTCATCCTCATCTTCATCCTCATCTTCATCCTCATCTTCATCCTCATCATCATCCTCATCTTCATCGTCATCATCATCCTCATCTTCATCCTCATCATCATCATCATCTTCATCCTCATCTTCATCCTCATCATCATCCTCATCATCATCTTCATCCTCATCATCATCATCATCCTCATCTTCATCATCATCTTCATCCTCATCTTCATCCTCATCATCATCCTCATCATCATCATCATCATCATCCTCATCTTCATCCTCATCTTCATCCTCATCATCATCCTCATCTTCATCCTCATCTTCATCCTCATCTTCATCCTCATCATCATCCTCATCTTCATCCTCATCATCATCCTCATCTTCATCCTCATCTTCATCATCATCTTCATCATCATCTTCATCCTCATCTTCATCATCATCCTCATCTTCATCCTCATCATCATCATCATCATCTTCATCCTCATCATCCTCATCATCCTCATCTTCATCCTCATCTTCATCCTCATCTTCGTCTTCATCATCCTCATCTTCATGGGCATCCTCTACATTCTGGATGGCTTCATCCTCAGCTGGGGCTTCCTCAACCATCTGTTGCTCAGCAGCACTGAAATGATTTTACAGATTTGAAAATGTACATAATCTGCAGAAATTGTAGAATAAAATGTTTCAAATGAAAAAGACAATTTAACTTAGAAGTAGTAATCATTTCCACAAAAATACTCACACAAAAGCCACAAGGAGAGCAGCGAAGAGAGCGAAAATCAGAGAGAACCTCATTGTTGGTTGTTAGTTATGTCCGTTCCGAGTCTGCAGCTTGGAATGATTTTGTCATGAAGAGGTCTGAATTTGTATCAACCCTTTGAGTAACAGGTGTAACTTTAATCCCAAATTGGTATTGTCATAATGCCAGCTGCTAGCTGCTTTCCATTTGGTATGTCATCAGACTGAATTTATATAGCTTGTGAAATTATTGGTTAACTTCATGCATGATATGTTTCAAGTATTAAAATGATGATATTCTGATGAGTATATTCCAACATTCAAATGCAAGCCCTTGAAACATATCACTGGTTCATTATCAATGGCTACATATGTAAAATATTGTCTCAATGTATACATTATCAAATTGAAAATCCCACCCTATTTTAAAAAAAAAAAAATTTTCTACAAATTATTCGACAAATAAATTGATTTCAAATAAATGTGAGAGGTTATCAGTGTTTTAATAGTTTTAATGTCTGATTTTCATGCTCTTAACAAAGTTGTGGAATCAAAATGAACTCAAAATGAACTGGGACATTTTTCACACATTCCAATTTTACTCCATGACAACAAAACAAAATTTAATTTATATCAATGTGTATCTGGGTGAATTTGAACACAAATAGGCAATCCTTATTGGATTTGAGCTTGCCATAGTATATTGTTTTTTTTCACATTAACTTCATATCTTATATGTGTATTTCTTGTGGCCATAACTAATTTTCTTTTGTCTATTATTTTTGTCTGCCAAGACTTGTCTCAATATTCCAATCAATCAACTTAGGCCTGCACTCCTCGATGGGCCATTTTTAAAATGCCAAATGTGTTGAGCAAATCATGCATTGCAAATTGGCGAATCCAAGGGGCAAACGAAATAAGTGACATATGCCATGGATTATGTGTGATCCTCTTAGGGGGATGAAATCATCATCTCTTTGCAATTAAACAACATTCATTATAATTATTATACAACTTTGGAAAGCACACCTGTTGCCAAAAGGGAGAATATAAAATGGCACCCTTCAGCAATCCAAGCATCCAAGCTGCAGACTCGGAACAGCAACAACTAACAACCAACAATGAGGTTCTCTCTGATTTTCGCTCTCTTCGCTGCTCTCCTTGTGGCTTTTGTGTGAGTATAATATTATGTACCTTAAATTTTTTACATAATTGGTAGATTTTGCATTACCTGTTATAATAAATTATGGTCATTCGTTTAATGATGCTTACCATTCCAGAGTTGCTGAGGAAAATGCAGCAGCACAGGCTGCTCCTGAAGCAGAGAAGAAAGTAGAAAATGTTGCGGAAGAAAAGAAAGAAGAAGAAAAGGAAGAAGAAAAGGAGAAGGAGGAGGAGAAAGATGAAGATGAGGAAGAAGAAGAAGATGATGACGATGATGATGAAGAAGAAAATGAGGATGATAAGGAGAATGATGATGATGAAGATGAGGATGATGATGAGGATGATGATGATGATGAGGATGATGATGATGATGATGATGATGATGAGGATGATGATGATGATGAAGATGATGATGAGGATGAAGATGAGGATGATGATGAAGATGAAGATGAGGATGAGGATGATGATGAAGATGAGGATGAAGATGATGATGAAGATGAGGATGATGACGAGGATGATGACGAGGATGAAGATGAGGATGATGATGATGATGAGGATGATGATGAGGATGAAGATGAGGATGATGATGAAGATGATGATGAAGATGATGAGGATGATGATGAGGATGATGATGAAGATGATGAAGAATAAACAGTTCTTTGAGCTATCACAAGCACAGGCCTTTTGCCATACTTAGTGACTCACTACATTTTTCCTAAACCAAATATTTGTACTTGAAATAAATTACATTAAAGTTTTAAAATTGAATTAGAATTTTTAATGCATGATTTAATGCATTGTAAAAAGGGGGTGTTATAGGTATGCTACTCCCGCTGTAGAGCATGGACAAGTAAGATCAACATCACAATCATATAAAGACAGAAACAGTTTGTAACAAATCCAAATGTAATCAAATTTGTGCAGTGAGGAGTTATGTCATAAAGCAGCCACATAGGCTACTCACATACTAGGTTTTGGGTTACCGCTTGTGTCTCAAATTATTTGCAATTATGGAAAAAGTACCCAGAAAGTTTGAACCAGTGGCGGATCCAGGGGGGGGCCTAGGGCCTAGGGGGCCCGGGCCCCCCCTAGACCACTGAGATTAATAATAGTATTTTGAAGAAATTACGCGGCGACGCATGCCGCGAATGCCGAAACACGCCCGAGCCTCCTCTAGATGACCCGGTCTGGATCCGCTACAGGAAACTACCAGCTGATGTTATAATGCCTTAAAAATTTTATTTGTAATGTTTAATAGGAAAGCGAAGCATAATTTAGAAAATGGATGAATTTATCACTAACAAATCAACATTATTAACACTGCACTGACATCATCTCACCATCATACAGGGGTTGGGGGTCACAAACAAATGCATCTCCCTCTGCAAAAAAAAAGTAGGAGGTGGAGCTACTTGGCTGATGCCGGATATACATACTAGCACCACAAGAAAAGTGTTGCTTTAAGCGCAGCATGGTGAGATTCATTGAACTACCTACCCAACCTGAAATTCTTTGTGTATCTGGTTATTAAATCCAAAGATCCAAAGATGAAAGAGAAAAGATCTTTTATATCAAGCAGAGCCTATGCGAAAGTTAATGGTCAACACAAGATGAAAGGAACATTTTGTGTATATATGGCATGCAAATAAAAACACATTTCATTTACACAATAAGACACATACACTCCTCTTGAAACAATTTCAATTGTAATTCAAAATTTTACTAGAATGGATGGATGACAGGGCTTTATGTTCTGTATTTATGTGTGTTGAAATATATAACAGGAAAGGAGGACAGCATCGCAATGAAGAGAAGGATGATTGAAACTGCTGTCCAACATGGGTCCAGGCGACCATGCAAGAGCTTGAATTGAACCCAGGCGTTGTGAACGGATGCCCAAATCACAACACTGACAATGAGCGTGGTACAACCTCCTCATCTAAATGCTGGAAGTCAGTGTATAGATACCTAATTATTATTGGCCCACTCATATTGTCATAGGCCCATACTTTATATTTCCCTTGCAGACACTTACACCTGATTATTTTGTAATAATTTTTAATTTCTTCTGTGCATAGGGCGGATTGGCCGGCCCTGACCCGGCAGAGACTAATTTGAAGTTACCCCATATGCACAAAGATGAATGAATAGGCTATGACCTACAAGAGGTGGCTGACCTGCTTAATTCATGAACTCTGTTGCCAGGGCAATGCTTTGGCTTTTGCAGCTTCAGCAGAGCAGTCTAGGGCATTGAACTATTGAACATGTCCATTTTGGTACATTGCCCTATCTTGGGAGTTACAGCAGTGGATTTGCTGCTTGTATTAGCTAGGCATGCAGAGTTGCAGATGCCACAGCGACATAGATTAACAAGTAACTGCCCCCAGATGTCCAGTTGATCACTTGATGGCCTTTTATGGTGAAACAATTTCCCCCATTTAGTGGGCCTTTACTGTCACATATGATGTTACAACTGTGATAACTGATGATACCACTTTCATGTATTATTTATATCTGGGTACACAGACAACTACATCTAATAGTAAGTACTAACCCAAAATTTTCAGTGTTCCTTCATGAGCAAAACCCCAGCTGGATGTATTTTGGTTGAGACGTTAAATTGGCAGCCCCTTGTATCAGTGTCTACTGTCTATGCTGGGCAAGTAAAAGATCCCTCACATGGGGTAAATGTGTAGCAGGTTGAGGACCCCTGCTCTCTAGCCTATCTCATCCATCAACCCTTGTGAGCGCCCAGAACTGGGCTTAGAGGGCTGCACTTACCATGTCTAGGCTATCTATCTATCTACTATACTACAGCTCCTCCTCCTGCTTGTAAAATGATAGGGGGAGGGTACTCTCAGCTGGTGGCGTATTGACTATCGGGTTGCCAATTGCTGGGTCCTGGGTTTGATTCGGGAGAACTCTGGCCGGGTCACCTGGACTTACAATGCATGTTTGACAGCAGTTTCAATCATCCTTTGCCTTTTTGTTTTGTCCTCCCCTGTCCTAATTACCTACCAAATGCACAACTACAGGAAGTAAAGCCCCAGTCATCCATTCACCATAAAAGGAGGATATCTTTAAATATTGGAGTCCTTCAAGGAGCCGCTGTGGCACGTGTATCAGTATCACCTTTCTATTACATCTTATCATGGACTCGTGGAGTATCTGGCACCCCAATTTGACATTTTGACAGAATTTTTCATATTTTGCTCTATCCGTCCAGTTTAATTAAGTATTGCTACAGCCTATATGTCAAGAAATAGACACCTTTATCAACAAAAACGACAGGCGATCTTTCCTGACATCACATATCAATTAATTTGGCTGTCATTTATAGATAATTCTGTTTGAGACGTTCAAATCAAGAAATCATTTTGTGTTGCATGCCCTGGCTTCTGTAACTTTGGCCATTGGTCAGCATTAATGGCTACCTGGAGCTTATTCTGCAACATTGAAACATCATTCCTTGGTTTGATGCTATTCTGTCTTATCCTATCTTATCCTAGCTAATATGCCTACAATATAATTAAACAATGTTGAATTTAAGGTCAAATGCCAGTAGGCCTATTGGGCAAAATTGGGCAGTGTCAGCCGAAATATCAATAGGCCTATACCTCGAGATCTACAAACTATATGTTCACTACCTCAATACATATTGTCAAATGTGACAATTTCATTTCCAGTGTATGTATAGTCTTGTCTTTTCGGCACCTTCGCTTGCAATGGAATCCCCGTATTTGGTGATATGAAGTTGTTCGGTTGAGGTTTGCTGCTACGCAGTCTATGTTTGTGTTTTAAACAACCATCCGTATTGACATGCCAGCAAGTAAAAAGTTGTTATCATAAGATTATCAGACAATGGATGAATACCAAGTGTAAGGCCTGTCTGGTGAGCCTGTATGAAGCATCAACTGTGGTTTGCTTTAAAGATTATGGAACAATAGTTTTGCATGTGGCACCCAGCTCGAGCTGCAAACATAAACAATTCTTTGGGGTTCTAACATGCACCATTGTCTGTTAGATGAGGAGGTAGCTGTGTAAGTTCCGTTGTTGTGATTCACTTCAGATCGTAGGGTCCCAGGTTCAATTCAAGCTCTTGCGGGGTCGCCTGGACCTATGTTGGACAGCAGTTTCAATCGGGGGCCAGTCAATTTCACCTTTTTCAAAAATCACCTTTCCTGAAATCACCTTTTGACAAAATCACCTTTCGACAAAATCACCTTTTTTTTGCCAAAATCACCTTTTTTTCCAAAAATCACCTTTTTCCTACCAAAATCTCCTTTTATTTTTACTTAAATTTTTTTATAGGTTTTTCACTGAAAATAATTGAAGTTTATGTTAGGAAAAATATATTTAGAGTAGGTCGGGGCAAGAAGCCCGGGTTAGGTGAGAGGCCCCCCAGGCTTATATCCAAACTTACATTTTTGGTGCGTTTATCTATTGATAGGATTGAAGGTAGAGGCGTTTTAGGTGACGTCACAAATTTTCAGGGCAAACAGCAGCAAACCATAGTAGAAATTAAAGAAACAAAAAAATGTGCATGGTTTTTGTAACTTTGACTAATTCTTTGAAAGGGGTTGTCAGAAATAACTTTGGAATTTTTTAAAAGTATAATGGATATCTGCATTGCTTCACTTTATGACTATCACATAAATATGATTTTGATCATGTTTTTGGCATTTTAGTTCAAAATATAGAGGTCAAATTAAAATATGTGGGTTTGGGGCGAGAGGCCCCACATGATATGGGGCATGAGGCCCCCTTCAATGGGGGGTCGAAGCTGCTTCAGGAACCATTATTAATGTGTACTTTACCTCAAATCTTGATAGAATAGCTAATTAAAATAGAAAAAAATTTGGCCCTAGATTGAAACTGGGCAAAAAATATTTAAAAATAAACGTATGAACTGAAAAATTCTAAAATTCAGAAAAAGTGAATAGAATGCCTTAAAACGGATAATAGAACCCTAAGAAATAACTTTAAGGCTGAATGCGCTCGCAAAAAAAATTGCCATAGGATTATAATAGGGGGGCTTCTTGCCCGATAGGTGGGGTAAGAAGGCAATTTTATTTTTTTTACAAATATGGCCATAACTCCTTTATTAAAATTGGTAGACATTTGTTTCACTAGTTATTAATAGAGTCAAGTGATCCCTTCATGACAGCAAAAGCATTCAAATAACCGCCCATAAAAAGTAGGTCAAAAGAGCACCTCGAAGTTAACCTCTATATAAATTTATATAAATTGATTCTAAATAATTGAATAAATACAACATTTTATAACCAATTTATTGACTCTGTAATTAAAGATAAAACATTTTATGATATTTATACCTCGTATATTTCTGCTTATTGTCACATCTTATAATTTTCATTTAAATTAATTTCTAGTCAAACTTTTTTTTAGGCTAAATTGTACTGATAAGTTGTTGCTATGTCACAATATGTCTTATTAAATAAACATTATGACTTACTTGTAAACCAAACATCAGCTTATTTAAGAACCTTATAAAATGGCATTATGTTAGATATTACATTTAATCTTTGTCTCTCTGAGTAAAATTCTGAAATTAGTGGTTCAAGATTTTGTAATATCTCATTAAATTATACGTTTTTTAATTCATGCATTTCTGAATTAATTTTTAATAAAAACGATGAAATTATCAGACACTACATTCTGAAGAAGAAAAAAAATGGATAAGTCTATTGTTCTTCAAAAGGTGTGAATGCATTGGCATATTGTTTTAACTGAACAACTTGTTGCATAATTAAAGCAAACTTGTCAAGTAATAGTTTAAAGGAGATAGTATAATCATCAATTGAAAAAAAAAGATGAATGTAAAATGTATAATTATCAATTGAAAATATCATATAACCGTTATGCCGGGATCATGATGATAATGACCCTTTTTTATTGTGAAAATCAACAGAAAAAAAAATGCAGACAGATAGTCAGATAGATAGAAATATAGAAAGATAGATAGATAGATAGATAGATAGATGACGACTAGTCAAGAACCTTTTTATAAATGTGAATAATTTTATTTATTTTGTTGTGCAATTTTATCTATTCTGTTATCAAGTAGGCCTATATTATAATGAATGAACTTTTCAAATGAGAAATTTTTAATTATTTTTCGAAATGATTGTTGGTATATATTAGGGGAGACCGGGGCACGTTGGACCTCGGGGCTCGTTGGACCATCCCCAATATTTATTTCAAAAAGTTGACACGGGCAGGTTGGACCAGCATGGCCGGGGCACGTTGGATCATTGTAAACTGGATTGACTGACAAAAAATAATCTGCAAAATGCCAGCTGTGTAATTTTTTTTACATAAATAGAGCACCAAAGTCATTCCTGTACTATATGAGGGTGATTTCAATTAATTTGACTATTCTTCCTTGTAGCTGAAACAAGACTTAATATAATTATCTGGTAAATATTCAGATATAATCATTCTGCAATGACTCAGAAGTGTGTATTGTGATCTGTGAGAATAAAATGTGACGTTTGCTTACTTTCTTTTAATTTGCTGGACTTATATTCCATGGTCCAACGTGCCCCACATGGCGGTCCAACGTGCCCCAGACCAGGGGCACGTTGGTTATTGAACCATTAAAAAAATAATTTTTGAACTATATAGTATAGGTACAAAGTAGATCGATTTGTTTTGGCTTGAGAGCCAATAAATAGAAAAAGTGGTCCAACATGCACCGGTCTCCCCTGCAGCTAAGTCCATTGACCTGTTAAAAAGCAATTAGTACAACATTTAACAAGTTCTGGTCTATTAAAGTGGAGGAAAAAAATAAAAATTTAAAAGGAGATTTTGGTATGAAAAAGACGATTTTTGAAAAAAAAGGTGATTTTGGTCAAAATAAAAAAGGTGATTTTGACCGAAAAGGAGATTTTGGAAAAGGTGATTTTTGAAAAAGGTGATTATAACTGGCATTCTTTCAATCATACTTTTCCTTATTGCGATGTTGTTTCCTCATTTACCTTCAAAAGTAAATACATCACATAAAGCCCTGTCAATTATTATAGGCTGTCATCCATCCATTTTAGCTAAATTTTGAAATTACAATTGAAATTCTTTCAAGAGGAGTATATGTGTCTTATTATTTGCGAGTTCACTCGCATTTGTGAGCGAACCAGTTAAATAAGGGGTAGTCAGAAATTTTGGATCGTTTGTGAGAGTCAAGGAAGCACTTATCAAAGTTTCTTTTTCAAGAAATTAATGAAGAATTGGCTAACTTGAGGCATCTTGCTTTTTTGTGTGTCTTTTGTGTCTTGTTTAATTACAATTTAAGTTTTTAGTTTCAATGAAATCACGGCAAAACAGGAAATAGAAATATTGTTGTTATTGTTTTACTGCCCTCTGATTGGCCGAAACAGGTTCGATGTCTTCCCGATAGTTTTCGAGCACTTCTATTGGGGCTAAAGGTACAATTGTAGGCTCTTTAGAATCCTGATTTATCAATATATATTATTTCGTTTTTTCATGAAGATATCTTTATTCATTGCCGAGAATTCGTTGAAAAAAAAAAAAAAATTTTTACAGTGTTGATGCTGGTCTATTTTTCGGAAAAGGTGTGAATCTTTACAGGCTCATTTCAGCCACTTAGAATCATCAGATCTTCACTAAATTTTCACACAACACAGTTTAGAACGTCCCTGAAGTAATAAAACCACCATTTCCACTCCGACTATTCATTAAGACCCTTTATTTTCGCTCGTACGGTAACGCCTTTTTACCGCAAATCACTTCTTTCTTCATTTCAAGTTTTCGATCATCACCTTCAACTTTGCTGTCAATTTTTTTCTAATCATCGTAGAAACCTCTAAGTAGGCTCATTTTGTTCGCAATTTCATTCTCTACAAACTGGTAATTTTTATTTTCTCAAATTGTTGACTTTAAGCCCTACAAAACGCCCGTTGCACATCGTGATTTCACCGCTACACTTAGTGTAGTATAGGCCTACATCCCAACATCCAATCACATCTCTCCATTTCAAATTCCCCTTTCCTCATCTACCTATCCCTCTTATAACCTCGTCTATCCCCTCATCACATTCTGCTATCCTTCCTTTCTTCCCCTTCTCCCTTTCCTCTTCCTAGTATTCATATTTAATTCAATTTTTCACTTTCTCATCATACTGTCAGCTCATTGGCTGTCAATGTAAACATTGTATGTCATTTTCATCATCTAGCCTGTGTATGGTTTTCACCATCTTGACTTCCTAACCACCGCATCTCTCATTGTTGTAAACATGTGTATTTGATTTTCGCCATCCACCATCCAACCAGGGCCGTATTAGCGCATTTCTGGGCCCGGGGCAAACTGTTTCTAATGGGCCCCCTTGCGCCCCAAAAAGGCTCTGAAAGTCTGAAAAGTACATTCGCGCGCAAGTTACCCGACGCACTTTCTTTACTGTCGGAACACATTTCAGCTTCATCATGGGCCCCCCTGAGGTCATGGGCCCGGGGCAAGTGCCCCGTTTGCCCATAGGTTAATACGGCCCTGCATCCAACCCTTATTTGTAAACATTAGGCCTATATCCCATTTTCACCTCTAGGAATCAAAAGTAAACATTGTATATGATTTTCACCATCTAGGACCTGAACTCATACTTGTCAACAGTGTATAGAATTTTCACCATCTAGCTCGATCATAACTCCTTTCATCACATAAGTCCCCCACATCTCCTTCTCTCTCATCACTCCATCTCCCTTCACTTACCCCCACCCTACTTCTACTTTACCCCACCCTACTTATACTTTACCCCCACTTACCCCCATCACTACTTTTACCCACAACTTCACTTTTTCCACTTCCCTTGAGCAACCCTATACTTAAAACATAACGTGCACAAGGCACTTTAAAGCAGACCTCGTGGCATTCAGTGAGAATTTGCAATTAAATCATAAAATAATTATGTGATAATAGTGAGGAACTTAGTTATATGTTCCTCCATGGCCCAAAATGTAAATGGGAAATGCATACTGGATTTTTTTGTTGTAATCTGTCGATTACTATTTGCTAGAGATACCCTTTTTTCTGTACAATTGCATTTGAAAACGTTTTCTTGATTTTGTAATGAATTGCTCAATTAAAATAACAATGTGTCAGCCAATTAAAAGTCACACATTTGCAGAACAATGATATAGCTTTTATGTATTTACTTTAGTGCTGGAGAACGTCTTAGAACTGCACTTTGTTCATACCTGCAAAGTTTGCTTTATTATAATCAGATCATTCATCCGTGTCACTGTAACTTACAAATTCTAAGAAAGTCACAACACAGAACTAGAATGGTGTGCATGAGATGCACAGAGCTCTGCTACCAATACATGACACCATGTTAAGTGGGGCAGCCGAGGAGGTTGGGCACCCCAGGGGAGAGGCACCCTAGCAGCAGCAAGGGGGGTCCCCGGGGTGTGTCCCCATGTCCCCTGGGCCATGTCCCCGGGGCCGTGTCCCCATGTCCCCGGGGTGTGTCCTCATGTCCCCGGGGGTGTGTCCTCATGTCCCCGGGGGTGTGTCCTCATGTCCCCGGGGTGTGTCCTTATGTCCCCGGGGGCGTGTCCTCATGTCCCCGGGGGTGTGTCCTCATGTCCCCTGGGCTGCGTCCCCATGTCCTCGGGGCCGTGTCCCCATGTCCCCGGGGCCGTGTCCCAATGTCCCCGGGGGTGTGTCCTCATGTCCCCGGGGCCGTGTCCCCATGTCCCCGGGGCCGTGTCCCCATGTCCCCGGGGCCGTGTCCCAATGTCCCGGGGGCCGTGTCCAAGTGTGGGGGCACCCCTTATCTATTAATCTATCCAGGAGGTCAACCCCTTATCTATTCATGCACAGGTCACAGTTGACTGCACACTTTGCTCAGACTGATGCCTTGTTTTGGGAACCCCCTTAGAGATCGGGGGGGGGGGATGCATATGACGTCATTCATTGCTACAGCATTGGGTTGAATGGATTTCCCTTGCCAGAGTTTATTATGGGATTAACATGTACCAAAAGTTGATCACTTCACGTGGAGGCCCATCACATGATACATGGTAAATGGCATTATGATTGAAGAAGGCAGGCAGCAGAAACTTGACCCACAAGATATGGCAGAATTTCAATCTCATAGACAGCTCCTCTACGAGGTCTGCCAATTACTTCACTTACCCTCACTTACCCCCACTTACCACATACCCCACTTACCCCCACATACCCCCATCACCTCTTCTCCACTTTAAACCTCTTTCTCTCCCTCCCCTCACATCCTACACTTCAATTACCTCATTTACCCTCACCTACCCCCACTCACCCCATCACTTTTTCCACCAAAAATCTCTAGAATAGAACTGAATGAATTAATATTATTAAACTGACTAGAATCTAACCTCTCGATTCCATATTTGTAACAAATATAATTCAAATTCCTACTTGTTCTACCATGACACAACAATGCATTAGGCTACTAAAAATGAATTTTAAGACTGGGTTATAGCTGTGGTATAGGTTTTCGTGTTCCTTCTTTGTAGCGGTTACTGCTTCCCATGCATAAGTGGCAATTGGTATTATGCAGGCCTTTACCACCTGTCAGACGGTTCTCATCTTAATACCTTTAAGATCTGGGCTTCCTGCTATAGCCATAATTGTGTTGTAAGCCTCTTGTACTTTCTTTTTTACTTCATTTAGTTGTTTATTCCATTTCTCCACTTTTTGCAACCATCAGTATCTGAAGTTCGGGGGGAAGGGGCACTGCCCCCCCCCCCCCCCGGCACCTCCTGGTTGTACCACTGCTAAGTTTATCATCTGTTATATTTCTCCGATCATGCATGAACATCTACGCCCCAAATTCGACACCATTTTCCCAAGAATCAACACATCAAAGCAAAACAACATAAGCATGGTGAACTCGCATGTGTTCCGCTTGCGACACAAATTCTAGTTGCATGTGTAAACAAAATGTGTTATGTGCTTTGCGCCATACCGTCCTTTCATCTTATATCATTAATTTTCGCTTAGGCTCTGCTTGATGCAATATAAAAGGTCTCTTCTCTTTCATCTTTGGATCTTTGGAATTTATAACCAAATTTATGTGAGAGATACCCAAAGAATACCAGGTAGAGTAGGTGGTTCAATGCATCTCACCATGCTGCGCTTAAAGCAGCACTTTTCTTTCGTAGTGCTAGTATATCCCGCATCAGCCGAGTAGGTCAACCTCCTGTTGGCTGCTTTATGGCATTGGGCCTCATAGATATATAGCTACGTCAAGATCAGATTTGTTACAAACAGTTATTGTCTATATTGATTATACACTCTAAACACAGGGTGGTCAAGATGACAACTCTAGAGTGGTAATTCCTGGTGTTTAAACCGACAACTCCTTAGGTCAAAATTGCTAAAAGGTTGTCAATACATGTGACAAATATTGGATTAGTAAGCTGTACCACTCTCATGATCAAAGCTACCAGATGGCGATCAAATTGACTACCTTTCCGACTCTTACATAGTCAACATACACTGCGTTCCCAATTATTATGCAACTATGCTTTTTTGCAATATCTCAAAAAGAAATAACACTATTGGGATATCCTTTACACATGATAACATGTGTGCCATTAAGCAAATATTCTGTGACTTTCGTCCAATTCTGTTGTTTCAGTGAGGAGTTATGCTATATAATCAGGTTTTTGGGGTGTTCCCAATTATTATTCAATTTCTTGAAAAGCTTCCATTGCCACCCAAAATCAACAAAGTTGATTCTGAATTGATATTAGAATATACCTCATAACACTGAATAAAAAATGGAACCATCATTTCAAACGTGGAGGCCTTCATGACCAAGAAATCAATATAATACATCTGCATTGAAAAACCATTGAAATTGGCTTTTTTCTCAATAAAAAAGCCTCCCATGCTCTTAAAAAAATTAATATCAATAAAATTCCAGCTTAGAATATATCTATAGCACACCATGGTCATACTGTGAGATGAAACACCAAATCCAGTATCTCTACAAAATATGACACCAAATCAAAAACTCACACTTTGGAATAGCATTGGCAATTGGATGTCTTCAATTCATTTCAAGATATTTGTCAAATATAGTCGTGCAACTTAATTGACATTGGTTTACAGGAGCGCTCTAAACCTGAGGAAAGTGGTAAATGAGTTAGGTAATGATTTTTCATTTTGTCTGGCTATCGGAGGGTTTTTATTGCAATAAAACTGTAATTTCAATGCTATTTCAATGCAGTGAAATAACATTAATTTCTTGGCTATGAATGCATCTACGTTTGAAATGATGGTTACACTTTTTCTTTTGTGTTATGGGGTATATGTTGATGGCATCTTCAGATTAGTTTGGGTCATTTTGAGTGGCCATGGATGCTTTCCCAAGAATTTGCATAATAATTGGGAACACTACAAAACATCATTATGTGGAATAACTCCCAACTGAGTCAATGGAATTGGACAAAATTGGCAGGATATTAGCACCATGGTACACTTATCATTACTTGAAAAGGATATTCAAATAGGGTTATTTCTTTTTGAGATAATGCAAAAAGCATAGTTGCATAATAATTGGGAACGCAGTGTAGTCATTTTGACTATGATAGAGTAGTCAAAATGATTTTCCAGGAAGTCACTACCAAATTTTTGCAACCATTACTACCCTAAGGTAGTCATAAACTTGTCACAGTGACAACCAAATGTTTAGAGTGTAATGTTGCTGTGACTTGTCAATGCTCCATAGCGGAAGTAGCATACCCATAACACCCCTTTGTTCATTGTAACCATGCATATTTGTCTTCTTGAAAAGTTCAAATATAATTCAAAAACTTTATTTCATTTCTTAATTTTGATTTTTGGCAAAATATAGCGAGTGTTGCTACCTAGTATATACTCGGGATTGCTAAAAGAACTGTTTACTCTTCATCATCTTCATCTTCATCCTCATCTTCATCCTCATCTTCATCCTCATCTTCATCCTCATCATCATCTTCATCCTCATCATCCTCATCATCATCCTCATCATCATCTTCATCATCATCTTCATCCTCATCATCATCCTCATCATCATCCTCATCCTCATCTTCATCCTCATCATCCTCATCATCCTCATCATCATCCTCATCATCATCTTCATCATCATCTTCATCATCATCCTCATTTTCTTCTTCATCATCATTATCGTCCTCATCGTCTTCTTCCTCTTTTTCTTCCTCCTCCTCTTTCTCCTTTTCTTTCTCTTCCTCTTTCTCCTTTTCTTTCTCTTCCTCTTTCTCCTTTTCTTCTTCCTTTTCTTCTTCTTTCTTTTCTTCTGCAACATTTTCTACTTTCTTCTCAGCTTCAGGAGCAGCCTGTCCTGCTGCATTTTCCTCAGCAACACTGAAATGGTAAGCATCATTAAATGGATGACCATGAGCTAATATAACAAGTAATGCATAATTTATCAATTATATAAAAGTTTCAAGGTACATAATATTATACTCACACAATAGCCACAAGGAGAGCAGCGAAGAGAGCAAAAATCACAGAGAACCTCATTGTTGGTTGTTAGTCGTGGCTGTTCCGAGTCTGCAGCTTGGATGCTCGGATCTCAGAAGGGTGCCATTTTATATTCTCCCTTTTGGCAACAGGTGTGCTTTCCAAAGTTGTATATAATGATT
Organism: Platynereis dumerilii; assembly: GCA_026936325.1. Lineage (NCBI taxonomy): Eukaryota > Metazoa > Annelida > Polychaeta > Phyllodocida > Nereididae > Platynereis > Platynereis dumerilii. The sequence goes on from JAPTHN010000173.1 coordinate 413,807, forward strand.
TGCTGTTCAATTTCAAATAGATGACTTCATCCCCCAAAGAGGATCACACGTAATCCATGGCATATGTCACATATTTCGTTTGTCCTTTAATTTGCCAATTTGCAATGCATGATTTGTTCCAAAATTTTGGTATTTGAAAAATAGCCTATCAATATGGTCAAGAAAGCAGCTAAATTGATTAATAGAAAATATTGAGACTTCTTCTTGGCAGACGAAAACAATAGACAGAGAAAATAACTTGACCCTTGTAGCCGCAATTCTGAGGCCCCTGGGACTTTTTGCTTCAATATCTCGCACAATATTTGGTCAATCGCATTCATTTCATGTAGACCTTGTCCAACTAATCTAAAACAACATCCGGACATTGTGAATTTATTGATATTGCACTGGCGATAGTTTGAGTGTTTTTCCGACACAAAGCCGCAATGGGGGCCTCGTAGGCCCCCACATCCTTGTGCTTGCCATGAGTTGAAAAATACTGCAACTGTGCTGCCACTTATTAGAAATCAGATTATGGTCAATACAGCCACTTCTGTATGTTTGGAGAGCAGATATTTGTCTGTCAGTCCATTTCAAAACATTAAAATTATATATATTTGCATTCTGTGTAAAATTCTGATTAATTTACTTTAAAAGGGACAACATTGACCTTTTAGTGATCTTAAACCTACAAAAATGGATTCAGCATCATCAAAAACTCCTACAGTGATGATTTTGTAAATGTAGCTGGTGTGATTGAAGTGCAGGACCTTTATTCTCAGAAAAAAAATGGCCCGAAATGGGCACCTGAAGGAATAGATCTTGCAGGGCGAGGGACAAAATGGCCATTTTCAGTGCACCTGTTTTCATCTCTTGACATTTTTAGGGCACAAAATGGTATATAATGAAATCAGAAGACAATCCCAATACTTTACAGAGTAGTTTGGTCTTAAAATAACTTGAAAAATACTGAATATTCCAAAAATGTATCAAAATGGACAAAATTGCGAAAATTCAATGAAATCTTGATATCGTATTTTTATCAATAAGATTTTATTTTCCCCCAATTTCACCACCACTTTCCTCCATTTTGACTTCATTTAATATACTAATACTACCTATGAAGTAATTCTTTAAAACCATTGCATTATTTGAGGCTTGTGAAAGGGAGGGGGCCTCAGAGGCCCCCATTGCGGTTTTGCATACTCAAAATTGATTGCGGTTGCAAGGGTTTAGGCCACAAGAAATATGAAATTTATGTGAAATGTAAAAGACTGATGTATGGCAAACCCAAGTCCATTACGGATTGCTAATTTGTTTTTGTATTCACCCACTTACAAATTGATATGAAATTCATTTTATTGTCATGGAGTTAGATTGGAATATGTGAAGCATGTTCCAGGTCACTTTAGTTCCTCAACTTCGGAAATCAGACATTAAAAGAATAAAAACACTAATAACTTCGGAAATCAGACATTAAAAGAATAAAAACACTAATAACTTCTTAATGTATTACCAGGTAATTCAATTAATTTTTTAATGAAATGATATATATTGAAAAATTACAAAGATATATGGGGTGGGATTTTCAATTTGATAATGTATACATTGAGACAACAAATATGTATATGGCCATAAATAATGATATAGTGATACATTTGGAGGGCTTGCACTTGAATTTTGGAATATACTCACTGGAATATCATCATTATAATCTTTGAATCATACCATGCATGAAGTAAACCAATAATTATTCAAATTCAGTCTGATGACATGTCCCATGGATTGCAGCCAGCAGCTGGCATTATAACAATACCAATTCTGGATTAAAGTTACACCTGTTACTCAAAGGGTTACTATAAAGTCAGAGCTCCTCATCACAAAGTCATCCAAGCTGCAGACTCGGAACGGACATAACTAACAACCAACAATGAGGTTCTCTCTGATTTTCGCTCTCTTCGCTGCTCTCCTTGTGGCTTTTGTGTGAGTATTTTCGTGGAAATGATTACTACTTCTAAGTTAAATTGTATTTTGCATTTGAAACATTTCATTCATCTACAATGTCTGCAGATGATGTAGATTTTCAAATCTGTAAAATCATTTCAGTGCCGCTGAACAGCAGATGGTTGAGGAAGCCCCAGCTGAGGATGAAGCCATCCAGAATGTAGAGGACGCCCATGAAGATGAGGATGATGATGAGGATGAAGATGAGGATGAAGATGATGATGAGGATGAAGATGATGATGAGGATGAAGATGAGGATGAGGATGAAGATGAGGATGAAGATGATGATGATGATGAGGATGAAGACGAGGATGAAGATGAGGATGAGGATGAAGATGAGGATGAAGATGAGGATGATGATGATGATGATGATGATGATGAAGATGAGGATGATGATGAGGATGAAGATGATGATGAGGATGAAGATGATGATGAGGATGATGATGAAGATGAGGATGATGATGATGATGAGGATGAGGATGAAGATGAGGATGAAGATGAGGATGAAGATGATGATGAGGATGAGGATGATGATGAAGATGAAGATGAGGATGAAGATGATGATGATGAAGATGAGGATGATGATGATGATGAGGATGAGGATGAAGATGATGATGAGGATGAAGATGAGGATGAAGATGATGATGAAGATGAGGATGATGATGAAGATGATGATGAAGATGATGATGATGAAGATGAGGATGATGATGATGATGAGGATGAGGATGAAGATGATGATGAGGATGAGGATGAAGATGAAGATGAGGATGAAGAATAAACACTTCCTTCCTTGGTTATACGTCCACTACAGAAACTCACTACTTTATTAGGAAGATTGCAAATTATTGATGATATCAAAATAAATGATTAAGGTTATAATAAAATAATAATAAACTTAAGAATTTGTACAGTGCTGGTTCAAGTAATACTACTCGCCTGTTACTTTTAATTTGCACATTTTAAGGAAGCCAAATATGAAAGATGTAGAGCAAATCTGAGTGGCTCAGGTGTGGTTACTGTAATCATCCACTGACCATTTTGACATCACAGTTCACACTGGTCACATGGCTTGCGGATGCCGTCATCTTGTGTTTGTTGAGAGCATCAGTGGTTTATCATTTTTGAGATGTAATAATTTTACTCGAGGAACAAGGTTATATCCAAAAGGAAACATCTGGAATGCCGTCGGATTTGGTAATCTTAGATACAACCAATGTCTTATAATTAATCTCAACACACAGGAGCAGGCCTATTAATATATTTTGCAACACTGTTGAGCTGAGCTCAAATCTATATCTATTTTGATATGAAGGTGATACACTCTTCACTTGGCTTGATTACTTCAGAAGCCCGGAATGAACCCAATTGACATGACCTAATTCTCCGAACTTTTCTGATTTTATGAATAGGTCGAGATTATGGCCTCAAACTTAGTTTCAAAGGATTACACCAGTATGTATCACAAATTTTTTCATTCTTGCATATATATTGCATATTACATAATGGCGAAAGTTTCATTTGAAGAGATTTTTGGTGTCAATATTCAGTTAAGAGGACTAGCTTGCATTCATCTGCTAACAAGCTCAATTAGATCTTCAAGCTAAGTTTGGTGATTTAGTATGTGATCAACTAAAACAATGCGATCCTGTACAAAATTAGTGCCCACAAAACTTCAAGCAGAAAACGAAATTTTTGAAAACTCCCACTCTCTCTCATCAATCAACCCTCGTGAATGCCCAGAACTGGGCTTAGAGGGCTGCACTTACCATATCTATCAACCTATGTATCTGCGTTGGACTTTTTGAAATATAATGAAGGTATACATATTGGTGAAGCATAGCCATTTATTTACTGCAAATTCAATAAGTATGAGTTTCCTTGGCAAGTTTTATCACTGTCCACGTATCATTTTAAGCTTGCCTGATTGGTCTATGAGCAGTCAAATGTCCACCAAATCCATAGATTGTACGTGGAAAGCAATGAGAAACGTCTTATCTGCTTCAGTGACCAGCTGAGTTTGAACAGTTGATTAGATTAGCAGTTTAAAAATGCTGACAGCCACTGTCCATTGAATACATTCCAGACACCAGTGAGACACGTTACAGGCTTTTTTTAACGTTTTTATAGTATTCAAATTAGATTTTTGACATGTAATTCAATGCCTCAACCAATCAGATGAACTACATTTGCTACGTTTCACTGTCCTTATGCAGAAACTCATTGAAATTGCAGTAAGGATTCAAGATATATGTATCGGTTCTGGAATGTCTCATGGCTAGTTCTCACGACGGCGATTTGAGAGCGACGCATCAAGAGAAGTCATTTCTTGGAAGGTTGTGGCGTAGAACGTTGGTTTTGGCACATTACGTAATCAATTAGTGTCATGTGCGACGCTTAAAGTTAGTAGCCACGGTGAGTCTTGAGGTGTCCGCGGCGCTTCTTAAGCTTTCTTCGCCGCGTTACGCCTCTCTTTCCTCAGCGCAGTTCCAAACAGACGCGTCGCACTTTGTTTTGGAATTCGGCGAGGCTGCTTTTACTTCGCCCAATGTTGTTTCCTCTTACGCCGCTGATGGTTGTGAGGCAGCTACGTCTGAAATTGGCGACCTGCGACGCATCAGGAAACCTTCGGCGTACACCCGAGGTAAGATGCGTCGCTGAAAATGACAGCCTCGCCGAAGACTGTAAGGATGCAACGCCGCATTTAGGGACTTGTTACTGCGTAACTTGATGGTTCATCGTCGCACATGCATTCATAAAGCGCCGAGGACATTACAGGCGCGTCGATGCTGACCTTCTTCGTCGTCCTTGCCTTAAGCAGCGACGAAGGTCTCTTAAGCATCGACGAACGTCTGTTGTTGCAGCGCTGCGGCAAAGTGTGTTTCGCTGCTGCAGGAGTCACTTTTGGTCATTATAAAAAGGGACACAGAGGACCTCCTTGCTTCATTTGCTGATTGCCCTTCAATGAGAACACAACGACTGCCTACTGAACATATGCATGATGAATGAAGAAGAAATTATTGTTGTGGCTGGTGCTGCTGCTGTTGCTATCGGAGCTGTCTATTTGAGACAGAGGAGGAGGAGGGCCAGGAGACAGAAAAGGTGGTGGATTCGCAACTGGTTGCTGCAGAGGGAACAACATGGTCACTTCCATCAACTGCTGCCTGAACTGCAAGTGCGTGACGTGTCCGGCTACTACAACTACACTAGAATGCCCCCTGCCATCTTTGCTGAAATCCTGGAAGCTGTTGGACCACTCATCGCTAAGCAAGACACCAACATGAGGAGGGCTTTGGAACCTGGTCTGAAGTTGGCTATCACCCTGCGGTACATGGCAACAGGAAACAGCTACAAGTCCCTAGCTTATGCTTTCCGTGTGGCACCCAACACCATCTGCAACTTCATCCCTGAGGTCTGCCTTGCCATCGTTCATGCCTTCGAAAGACAGCTGGCACTACCCACACAGCCTGAAAGATGGAAGGAGATAGCCAAGGCTTTTGAGAGGAAATGGAACTTGCCCAACTGCATTGGAGCTCTGGATGGCAAGCACGTCGCAATCCGATGTCCCAAGGCTGCAGGCTCCTTGTTCTACAACTACAAGGGATTTCACTCCATTGTCCTGATGGCCCTCGTTGATGCCAACTACAAGTTCATCTATGTGCAGGCTGGCTGTCAAGGAAGTGCATCTGATGGCGGCGTCTTCAGGACACAGTACTTCGACAACTCCTGGACGAGGAAGATCTAGGCCTACCACCTCCAGAACCTCTACCTGGCACAGAAGACAATCCTTTCCCATATTACATCGTGGGTGACGAGGCATTTCCCCTGAAGACATGGCTGCTCAAACCAGTGCCAAGAAAGAACCTTGACATTCCTTCCAGAGTCTACAATTACAGGATTTCAAGAGCCAGGAGAGTGGTGGAGAATGCCTTCGGTCTGCTGTCAAACAGGTTCAGATGCTTCCTGACCACCATGCCCCAACGACCTACAAGAGTGACATACATCACAATGGCTGCTTGTGTTCTACACAACATTCTGCGAGACAGAGTAGGCGTCCACCATGCCCGTGACAATGAAGTGATGGACAGAGAAGATCCACAGACACATGACGTCACTGAAGGAGTTTGGAGGGGAGACCGTCAATTAGGAGACCTAGGAGAACCACTTCGACACGGAAATGCCTCCAGAGATGCCAAGGCTGCTCGAGACTACCTACGTGACTGGGTCAACAGTCCGGCAGGAAGTGTCCCTTGGCAGTTGGAGAAAATCTGAAGAAGATGCATTCAAAACAACAAACCCCAGGTCCTTTTAAGGGCCACCAAATCCTCCCAATTGAGCTGGCCATGTACACATCCTATGTTGACAAAACAAGCCCAAAAATCAATCAATCAATCAATCCCTCCATCCATCTATCTATCTATCTATCTATCTATCTATCTATCTATCTATCTATCTATCTATCCAAGTCCAATCCCTGCAAAGTGACGACAACTGCTTTTCTTTTGCTGCAGTGTATATATGTAACGAGCATTGTGTTCCATCTATCAAGCTATCTATCTATCTATCTATCTAGCTATCTATCTAGCTATCTATCAAGCTATCTATCTATCTATCCAAGTCCAATCCCTGCAAAGTGACGACAACTGCTTTTCTTTTGCTGCAGTGTATATATGTAACGAGCATTGTGTTCCATCTATCAAGCTATCTATCTAGCTATCTATCTAGCTATCTATCTTTCTATCTATCTAGCTAGCTATCTAGCTATCTACCTGCCACTTGAGCTAGACAAGTGAAATTACAAAGTGATGCACTTGTACTAGTGCAACCAACCAACACAATTTTTAAAAGCAAAGCACTTGTACTAGTGCATTACATTTTAATTAAGAAATTCATGCACTTGTACTAGTGCAATAAAAATATGTTTATACCAAAGAATGCAGCACTTGTACTAGTGCTGCACTTGGTATGTTTTGGGGCAAAGAAAGGGGGAACTAGCACCTTGCTTTTATGAAGGTGATTACTTTTAATGAAGGCCAGGACCGGACTTTTGTTTTGGGGGACTTTTTTTTTAGGGGACTTTTTTTTTGGGGATTGTCAACGTTTTTTTTGCTCTTTTTTGGCTCTTTTCGGTCAACACAAGCTCTTTTTTTTTTGTCAACATAAGATGTGTACGTGGCCTGCCCTTTTGGGAGGATTTGGTGGCCCTTAAAAGGGCCAAGGTTTTTTGTTGTCTTTGCTGCATCTGGTCTTCTACTTTCGTGGAGAAAGGAGACCTGAAGTCCAACTGGGCGAAGGGGAAGGCTGGTGCTGGTGATGGGCGGCCGGTTGACCAAAGCTGGGTCCAGGGGGGTAGCCGTACTTCTCGGGGCTGTCCTGTGCATCCATCATCAGTGTCATGGTGGAGTGGCTGGGCTGCATCGGGGTGTAGCTGGGAGTCTGCCTGGAGGATCCTCCTTCCCTGGGCTGGTGCTGCTGGTAGTGATGGCTGCTGCTGGAAGCCTGGGGATGGTGCTGGTGGTGTGATGGCACATACGTCGAAGAAGGAGGAGGATGAGGAGGAGGTGGCATCTGCAGGCGCTGAGGAGGATGAGGAGGCTGGAAGGTGTGCTCCTGATGCTGTCTTGACTGGCGGGTGACCTCATCATCCCAGTAGAGGGCGGCCTCTGCAATGGTCCTGACCATCTGCCTCCTGATTTCAGGGCTGGCGTGCACTCCCACGTGGTAGAGGTCCTGGCACTTCATCCTCCAGTACTCCTGGTCGGGTGTCAACTCCTGGTGGTCGGGGCACATCTTGCAGCCAGAGCCTTTCAGGATTTTCTTGGCGGAGGACATGGCTTGCATGCTGCCTGCGATGACGTGCATGGCGGAGTGCATGGCTTCATCTCCTGGGGCCTTCCTCTTGGTTCCCTTGGCAGCGGCTCCAGGCTTTGGTGCTCCAGGGAAGACTTGGGACTGCTGGCTGTCAGGTCTGTCCTGTGCTGGCTGTTCAGGTGGCAGGTCCGGCATGTCATAGGAAGCTGGCAGGGAATCCTCAGGGTTGTAGCTTTCATCATCGGAGTCTGAGGCTGGCCGGTTGGCAGACAGTTGAGAGATGGCGGACAGCTCCTTCCCTGGCTTGTGGACGATGGAGTCCTTCAGGAACCGACAGTTGTTCAGGATGTACTGGTCCCTCTCTGTGAGCGTCTCCTTCCTGGCGGCTCCTGAAGCTTCAGGCCTGACGAGTCTGGAGAAGTGAGTGCGCACTGTCTTCCTCCAGTTGAAGATGTCCTGGGAGGTGTACTTGGGGCCCAGCTCCTTTGCTTTTTCTGAGTCCAGCAGCAGCTTCTCGTTCCCCTTGTAGCCTCTGGTCCCCTTCATGTACAGCACAGGATGCTCCTTGTACCAGTTGATGAGGTCATCTTCTTGTTCAGCTGTGATGCCCAGGTTGTTGCGGATGTTTGGCTTGGGGGCCTTCCCTTTGCCCTTCTTGCCCTTGGACTTGGCTTCAGCAGCTGCAGGGGTGTCATCAGCAGAGTCTTCTTCTTCCTCCTCGAAGGTGTCCTCATGGATGGCCACTCTGTCTAGAGCAAGAACAGGCTGGCTCTCTGCTGTTTTCTTGGGAGTCTGCTTCTTCGGAGTCTGCTTCTTTGGAGTCTGCTTCTTTGGAGTCTGCTTCTTTGGAGTCTGCTTCTTTGGAGTAGACCTGGCAGTAGGCTCTGGAAGACCCGTGGAAGACTTGGCAGCAGGCTTGTCAGCAGGCTTGGCAGCAGGCTTGGCAGCAGGCTTGGCAGCAGGCTTGGCAGCAGGCTTGGCAGCAGGCTTGGCAGCAGGCTTGGCAGGCTTGTCAGCAGGCTTGGCAGCAGGCTTGGCAGGCTTGTCAGCAGGCTTGTCTCCTTCCTCTTCAAAGAGTTCAACTGAAGAATCTTCTTCTGTTGTGTTGTCTTCTGGCCGGCCCTCGAAGATGGTCTCGCTGACGACAGTGGCTTTGGTGGTTGAAGTGGTGGTCTTCGTCTGGCTGCCAGCTGTAGTGGAGGTGTAGAGCCCAGGTAGAGAGAGGTCTGCCATGGCTGTAGTAAAGAAGGCAGTCACTGCAGCATCTGAAGGTTCATGGAGAGGAGTTGCAGCTGGAGTTGTAGCTGGAGTTGTCACTGGAGTGCTCCCAGGAGTGTGGAGTGTTGACCTGGTGCTGAGCTTGGTTGGTGCCCTGGTGACGACGGTGCCCTTTCTCCTCTTTGGTCCCATGTTGTAGCAGCAATTTGAAGTACAATTGTAGCAACAAAAGTAGCAGCAAATGTAGCAGTTGATAATAGTGTCGTGGATTCTAGGTGTGTTCTGGTCGAAGGTCTGAGTGGGTATGGTGCTCTAAACTGGCCTCCTCTATATATATGCAGGGTGCGGACCGCCTCTTTCCCCCTCCTTCGCCCCCCCTGCTTCGCTGCTGCTGCCCCAGCCGCTGCGCAAAAAGAGGGTGACACGCAGACAAAGGGTTGATGCTAAAAATAGAACAACGCATGCACTCAGGCGCCACTCTGTCTGCTGCATTGGGGGTCCAAAAGACGCGGCGCGCACCCTCTCACGTGCGTCGAACATGTGTCTTTCTGCGACGCGTGTCTCAAACATGTGACATGGAGCAAGAGCTTTCTGCTACACTGCTGTTTCTGCGTCGAAGCTCTTCTTTGTGCGTCGCAACTTTAAAAATCTGCGGCGCGCACTGATTTCTTTTTACGCTTCTTCTTGCTTCACCACTTCTTTCCTCGCAAAGATTCAACCGGTTGAATCTTTTTTTCCTGCATCGTCAAATTTCTAGGAATTGCGTAGAAAGACCTCTTAAAGCGACGCATGCTGTTCCTGTTGCGCCGTAAAGCCAAAATTGACGGCGAACATGCTCAAATCTTTGCCCTTTCCTGGAAATATAAGAAACGCCGTCACTTAAACCCTCTGATACGTCTCCGTGAGAACTAGCCATTACACACCCAAATAAATGTTGAGCCACACACAGTATATATGACCTGGTAGCCTTCAACACCCTGATAAGCTCCAAATATATTTATGAAATATAATATTATTCACGTCATTGCACCCTTTGTGAGCAAATGTAATTAAGCTTGATGGGTGTTCGTGCACTGAATGAAATGCTGAATTCCTATTTTCTTACTGTCAACTGCAGGTTACAAAGAGATTTGCTGCTGCATTAATTGTCATTTCATGTGTCATTTTGTTTTGCTTTTGTAAGGGGTTTGTGTCTTCTGAAACAGCCTGGCTGTTTTTTGGCTTATACCACTGTTTGCTTTTTTTGGCCAATCAGAAGGCAGGATTTCGCTCTGATATAATGCATATCACAACTCATGCACCTGACCATGATATTGTATGCTTGGCTGACTACAAATCAACAAAATTGAAAGAAACACTGAACAAAACTGACCAACAAAGGATTAAAACTGAACAACACAGACAGTAAACAAAGAGGAAGATTCTATCTAGTGCAACAGGTCACAATAAAAAGGCTGTATTCACTTGTTTTTATATGTATACCAATATTTGAAATAATGATCAAATTTCAGGTCACTTGATAAAAAAGTTCATTTTGGATAGGCTAGCTGCCAAAAAAATAGCGAAGCAGCAGACCATAAATCTAGCGTCCAAAGGGAAAACCTAGTAAGTCACAAATTGGGTCAAATTGAGTTAAGGTCAAAATATAACTTCTGAGACATGTTTCTATATAGTCATTAAGTTTAGATTTTGAAGAAGCAGCCCGTTACCCCAGAAGGACACTGACAAATCCCAGTAAGCCTATCTCTTACTGCAAGAACTGGAACTTCAAAGTGGATTATCTCAGAAACTCCAAAATGTGACTTACTAGGTTTTCCCTTTGGACGCTAGAAATGTTGGTCCTATTTGGCAAGCTCAAATAATTTTTTCTTCTTAATTCGGGGGCTTCCGCCCCAGAACCCCTGCTTCTTCTTATTTCGGGGGCTACCACCCCCAAACCCTTGCTCTATTCTTTCTAGTATTTTTACTAATGTTTTTGTACCTTCAAAATAAAATTTGCACAACAACTGTCATCAGCCTCACTAAAGGGACCTTGGCTGAGAGGGCTGCACTATCTATCTGTCTATCTATCTGTCTATCTATCTATCTATCAGATTCTGTCTGTCTACAAATTAATGTATTGTGTTATTTCCTGAGAACAAGGAATTCTGACCTGTTGCCTTCAGGGCTGCCAACCTGCAAATTAACTGAGGAACATGAATGAGCAACAAATGCAATGAATTGTTGTTAAACAAGAAGGATTAAATGGCAAAGAAAGAGATTTAAATTGATTTATTTTGTACTTAGTGGTAAAAGTTAGATAACACCCTTGTTTGTGACGATATGCAAGAATCCTCGGGCTAAAGCCCTCAGATAAATTGCATATCGTCTCAAACGAGGGCGTTATCTATTACTTGTTGGAAGTGCTGCAAAGTAGTGAAGCGGTCCCTGCACTATCATCAACTTGTATGACCTCCCAGACTGACACAGTCTCTCTGTGTCGAACAGCTTTAGCTGGAGAAACTGATGGATTTCCATGACTCAGTTCCATGCATGAGTTAATCCTCTTATCTGCTCTGTAAAATCAGACTGTGTTTTGACATTTGTACTACGGATAGCTTAAAATCAAACAAACAATGTTATACAGACAGCTTTGAGTAAATCAGTATGTACTTTTGACATTTATGTTGCTGACACCTTAAACCAAACACACAGTGTTTTAAAAACACCTTTTTGAAAGTATCTGTTTCAACTACCAGCTGAGATTGCTTGCTAATCTCATAACGTCGCTTGCTTTCTCATAACATCACTTGCTGCATCTGAATTCTGGTAGAGTTCACTGCCGGTGGCAGCTCACCGCTGCTGTCTCTTATGCATCATGTAAAATATGAACTCTGAATGCAGAGTGTATGTTACCATAGCCTTATTCGTATCTGCCAGTGATGTCAATTCAACGCCACACTTGGTCACTCTGAACAACCACATATACATGATGAATCCATAGATGACACCTATTTTCTGAAAATTAATGTCAAGCCACACACAGTATAACAGACCTGCAACAACCTGATCATGTACAATGTATTTATGAAATATAATATTATTCAGGTCATTGCACCCTTTGTGAGCAAATGTAATTAAGCTTGATGGGTGTTCGTGCACTGAATGAAATGTTGAATTGTCAGCTTCTTGCTGTCAATTGCAGGTTACAAAGAGATTTGCTGCTGCATTAATTGTCATTTCATGTGTTTCTTTTTTTTTTATTGTCATGGGGTCTGATATGATGTGTTTTCTGTGACAGCCTCACCCTTATCTCGTTTTTGCTCTTGAGGTCAAAGTGCTGCAAACCTGCGCATGAATACCAATAATACTCCATAGGCAATACAAGCATATGCAACAGTTGTGTGCTTTTAGCAGTTACACATGAGATAAAATATACACAGGAATCTCCAACTTATAGTACTATACTAACAACACCCAACAATAACTGTGAATTTTAAGAAAATGTTTTTCATATAGTCAACTGTCAAATTTGATAGAATCTTTGACAAAGATATCAAAGACACATGTCCAGGGCATTTCTTGGACTTGTCACATGCTAGTATATGGAAGGATAAAGTCGATTAACAAGCCCTGATATACCATGTCTATCAATGACTGGTACTTCCGCTCGTGGCTGAAAAGCAGTGTATGATTCCATTTTTCGTTTCACTAGTATTTCCATGGCTGTAAAATGAACTCTAAATTTAGCAATTCCAATGTGCGCAATGCCCTTCATACTCTTTCACTCTACTTCATGAAATACTCAATATTTCTTAATCTATTCCCATCAGCCTAGAACATTTTTGACAATATCAGCTTTATAAATGACAGTTTTTGGATGACTTTGTAAAATACATTAATATTCTGATGGAGTTGCAGAGCAGGCTTTATAGATGGCTATAAGAAATTGCTTCTTCATAATGGCAACAGGCCCCACACTGTGTGACACTGACAAGAAATTGAGAAGAGTTTATAAGAAAACTTTTAAATCCATGTATCATCCTGACACGGGGTGAATTGACTAAGTGGAAATTTTGACTCGGTGTCCTGGGGGTTAAAAGGGGCAAGTCCTGGAAAAAGATAAGCCACCCTTTAGCCCCTCATGTCAACAAAGGACGTGATGTTACATAGGGTAATTCACAACAAAGGGTTTGCCTCTCCATCAGTCTCCAGAAGCTATCAAGGCAGAACAAATGCTTCTCTTCAGCAAGGTGCTCCTGAAAGTGTTGTAAGAATAGAGCTATTAGTATGAGACTGAGACTGATTGGGTATGATTAGATTTAGAAAGAGATAAAAGCAAAACCCAATTTTGTGTTGACAACTATGACTGACAAGCTTATTTTGAGGTTGCTTTGTTCCATAATATTGGTTGGTTGCAGTTGTATAACTTGTATTTGCAAAAGTACAGCCATGGCCGTAAGTTTATGCTCAGTTGCTATGCTTCACTATGGGGCTATCATTGTGACCAATCGCGATATAGCAAATACTTGACCAATCTTCACAATACTGTCAGGAATTATAACCTGTGCACAGTAGCATGTGTTATGATAGAAATTGTAGCTTTAAATGACATAGAATAGTAATGGCGAGGCAAAATATAAAATTTGTTTGAATATAAGCATAAAATCAATTCTGATGCTATATCTTATTTCCTTGATGGTAGCAGTCACCAAAGTGTCTGGATGTATTAGGTACACATCAAATTAGGAATTCATGACAAAATTACAATCAAATGCATGCTTTAATTTTTTGTTCATCGGGTTTTACTAGAAGCATTTTTTTCTTTAGTTATGACAAATTTGTAAATAGGAATAGGAAGATAGAGACCTTCTTATCTGAAAAGGAAATTGTGTCAAACGCTCTCTGTTTATGTTGAATTTGATGAAACATGCAAATTGCATTTCATCAGAAGAAAAAAGTTTTCCTACTTCTTTCTTTCTTGAGAAATAACCAATTTTTCCAAATAAAAACACTGCTAGCAAACCCCGATGAACCAACGTAAAAGCTGCATATTTGATTGTGATTTTGTCATGAATACTTCATTTGGTGTTTGCCCAATGCTGCCAGAGACTTTGGTGACTATAACTATCATGCAAATGACATGGCATCAGAACTGATTATATGTTCAAAATTCATTAAATTTAGTATTTTGCCTCACAGTTATTATGTAACTTTATTCCAGTCATACTTTTTTATCAGAATCCCTGCCACTTTATACAGACTATAATTCCTGAAAGTTTGGTGAAGATTGGGCAAGTATTTCTTTTGTTATGATTAGTCACAATGATAGCACCACAGTGAAGCATAGCAACTGAGCATAAACTTACGGCCATGGCTGTAGAAGTGGTAACAGCAGCTGTTGTTTTAGAAAAAGAAGACGTAGGCCTAGTACATAATGGGAATAGAAGCGAAGGTAAGAAGTATACTGGCTGTTACATATAGATATAAATTTACTAAATAGAGGTAGAGGTCACATAAAAGTACAAGCAGAAATGACATAACTTTCATGCTATATGATCATAGCATAAAAAAAGTAGCGGTAGTAATGGCAATTGAAGATAATTGAAATAGAGGTAGTAATGGTAGTTGTAGAGTACGGCGGGGCATGCACTAAACTGTCCCTGCTTGGAGGTGCGATTTGACCTACTTTTTATGGGCGATTATTTGAGTGCTCAGCTGTCAGGAAGGGATCACTTGACTCTAGTAATAACTAGCGGAACAAATGTGTACCAATTTTAATAAAGGAGTTATGGCCATTTTTGTAAAAAAAATTGAAAATGGCTTTTTACCCCACCCATCGGGCAAGAAGCCCCCTAATATATATCCATGGCAATTTTTTTTTTGCAAGCGTATTCAGCTTAAAAGTTATTAATTGGGGTTCTTCTATCATATTGAAGGCATTCTATTCACTTTTTCTGAATTTCAGAATTTTTCTGTTCATACCTTTATTTATTTATTTATTTTTTAAACAGTTTCAATTTTGGCCAAATTGTTTCTATTTTAATTAGCTATTCTATCAAGATTTAAGCTAAAGTACACATTATTAAATGGTTCCTGAAGCAGCTTCGACCTCAGTGAAGGAGGCCTCATGCCCCATATCATGTGGGGCCTTTCGCCCCAAACCCACATATTTTAATTTGACCTCTATATTTTGAACTAATGCAAAAAACATGATCCAAATCATATTTATGTGACGGTCATAAAGGGAAGCAATGTAGATATCCATTATACACTCTTGCTCATAAATATGGAATATACCAAAATAACCACAATCCTTGTTTTATTTTTTACCTTTGTTTTGGGAGAGTCCAGATTGATAGAATTAACTTCAATATGCTGAGAAGAGGCTCAGCCAGCCCGATTTGAATGGCTTGAGTGGATTTTGCCTATTTTGAGTTTTTCATGAACAGTTGTGATAAACTCTCAATTGCTAGCAGTCAAAACAATAGCTAGTTGAAATTATAATACATTTTGGTAGAGCACGCATAGGGTGTAAAATTCTATATCAATAAAATGTTCCTGGTCATCTTGCAGTCTTGGAATTTGAAAATGTAAAAAACTGTTCCATTGGATCAAGCATAAATATGACCGATTTTGTCTGTGTTGTGATTATTTGTCTCGGATGTTCCACATGCTAATGACCATTGAATAGACTCATTTAAAGGTTAATCTTTCCTTTGATACCAATAACTTTCACAAATCAACAATTTTTTATGGATTTCTGACCCTACATAAAATTCATATTTTGGTCTTTTTTGCATCGTTTTTTCAATTTCCTCCAGCCTCCCAAATTTTCAAAGATTTAAGCAAATATTCAAGTGAGGACTTCAAATAACTCTTCAGGAATCCACTTAAGTTCTTAAAAGTGTGATTTTAACCATTGGATACAAATGGGGTAGCTACAATTCAATGGTATTTTTCGTGTTTTCCTATATTCCATATTTATGAGCAAGAGTGTACTTTTAAAAATGTCCAAAGTTATTTCTGACAACCCCTTTCAAAGAATTAGTCAAAGTTACAAAAACCATGCACATTTTTTTGTTTCACCAATTTCTACTATGGTTTTGTGCTGTTTGCCCTGAAAATTTGTGACGTAACCTGAAAAGCCTCTAGCTGCAATCCTATCAATAAGAAAACGTAAGTTTGGATATAACCCTTTGGGGCCTCTCACCTAACCCGGGCTTCTTGCCCCGCCATACTCTAGTCGAAATAGAAATAGAGGTAGCAATGGCAATTGTAGCATACATACAAGTAGCTAGAGATAATAATGGCAGCTGCAGAAGGAGTCGAAGTTTCATTTTCATAAATTTGCAAAATAAATAATAATATGGTTGTTTGTTTGCACTGTAATAGTTTATCCTCAGTAGGTTTCTAACATGCAAAATTGTCAGGTAGATGCCAGCTTTTCCAAAGGTAGAAGTATCATGGTGAAGTCTAATATGTATGTTACATACAGAATTTATTAGAATTACAAAAGAAAAGACACACTATAACAAATTATAAGCATATGCCTTTTAACATCATATTCCATTTTAAAAGTTGTAGTGTAATTGATCTTCACATTTCAAAATAGAGAAATTGCAAGGCACGGGCAACCCAAAATGAACTCAGGAAGAAGATATTCAAAAGAACAAGTAAAATCAATGCCTTTTCAGACAGAAAAAAGTTAAAAAGGTTCAAGTTGAGTTTCCTACCTCTTTAACAGAAACAGGCAATTGTGATTATCTTATGTTCTGTTTGTTGGAAACTATGCACTTTCCTTAAATTAGGGACTTCCACTAACAAAATCCATGCCATAACATTATGCAAATCCTTAATAGTGTTGGTTCTTTTTGGGTGCAACTGGGTTACTTTGCTACTCTCGTTTATTCAGCTGTGCTTTATGTTTCATCTTAAAGCAAAAAAATATAAACATGCAAAAGTATATCTCATAATATCTCATAATAGAGAGATGGTGGCCAAGTGGCTTAGGTGCCCGCCTGCTCAGCTGAAGGTCTTTGCCTGCATGGGTTCAAAAAAAACCCAAAATTTTCAATGTACCTTTATTAGCAAAATCCCAGCTGGATGTCGTTGGGATGAGATTGTAAATTGGGGGCCCCTTGAATCAGTTTCAATGCTGGGCAAGTAAAAGACCCCTCACATGAGGTAAATGTGTAACATGTTGAGGACTCCCGCTCTCTTACCCATCACATCAATCAACCTTCGTGAGCTCCAGAACTGGGCTTGGAGGGCTGCACTTACCATATCTATCTATCTATCTATCTATGTGGTAGAACTGTAGTATTAGTTCATCTCTGAAGTCACATGGCGGCATCTTAGGCTAGTAACAGCCAGGACAGGTGTCCTCACAGTCTGTTAAAATGTGTGCTGCCAGGGGGCAGCTTAGTCTAGTTCCATTTCCCAGGCAACTCTTGAACAGTACAGAGCTAGTTGTACATGAGTGCTGTTTGTGGGCATTGGATTACTCAGCTAGAAGGTGTGTAACATTTTATAATATTAACTTGTTCTTACTCCTAATTGTATTTAATATATTATAATGCATTACCTATTAGACATTCGGGTTTAGTGTAGTTTTTGGTTCTTTGTAGAGCCAATTGATTGGAGTGCCTTGGTGCACATGGTTTGATGCACATGGTTTGATGCACATGGTTGTTAATTTCTTCACTTATGGACCTCTGCCCCTCAGGCTGGGTATGTGTATAAACATATTAGAATATGATTAGTATTTTGTATTTCTGCCATTAATTGCCACTTATGTGCGCATATGGTAATAAACTGTATGTATTCTTTCAGGGTCTACTATTATTTTGAACTGCACGTGTGAGACATGGTTCCATGGGAATAAATTGGTGAAAAGCGACTTTCGTTTTGTCCACTCTATCACATCTATCAAGCATGGCACATTTGCAGAAGGTAATTTCCTTGTTCCTGGGGCGGAGTAAATGCAGTAATAATTTTATTTGAAATTAGGATTTTTTTTCCGGTCACCCTGTACTCCCCCCTTTGAAATCTGAATGAGTACTGACCATATGTATACAAATGAAGTGAAGTGAAGATTGTAATGTCCATGAAAGGAGAAGTTTAAGCCAACATTCGAAGGGTAAGTGAAGTAAAGATAGTGAAGATAGTTACCATTAAAAGCTCAAGAAAATATTCAGTACCCATAACAAACTGCCAAATTGTGGACACTTGCCCATGACAACAGATGCCCTATAGTGACCTGGAATCCTGGTTCCAAAATAACTCACATGCATACTGCACAAAAGGAGGTGAGCAGTATGATGATTACGTTATAGGCCAAAATATTATATTTCTGAAAGGTGGAGGGGGGGGGGTGGTGATATACTATCATTCCCAATTTTTATGTCCGTAATTGTATGTAATCTACCAATTAGGGAGGCAGCAGTTTAATATCCAACATTGTCTGTTGATTTACTTACTTGTAAGAGAGTCAATTCAGACTCTTTTGACTCATTATATCAACTGTATTATATGGGTCTTTTAGGCTTACTAACCCATCAATAAACAGTGCTAAACTAAAGCGCCCTTAGTGGTCTATACAAAAATAGCAAGTATATATCTCCAGCCTCTCCACAAAACCTGACCTTGCCCATTCCATAACATCACATTTCATTTTTGGACCTTATCTTTGGCTATACAGTTTGTTGCTACACACACACAGACACTCTGAATTATGCATAGTACTGTGTTGTGCTCCTGGGACAACCCTTAATAATTCCAGAGCCAAATGGGATGATGGACTACAGCATCAACCCTAGTTTGCTTTGGCTGTGTCTGCTGTGTGGAGCTCTGCTGATACCTTCAGGCCTTCTAGGCATAGGATAGGAGCAACTGGGGGCTCTTGTCATAACATTTTATGCTGAGCAAGTAAAGTGTTAAGAATTATTATATATGATGATTATATATGATTTACATGGAACCTCAGGCAGAAAATACTGCCAGGTAAAATTAAATATTTGCCCTTGGCTAGGCCTATGCCATTTAAGATACTCTATTTAGTAGTCCCTAATTTGTTTCATGGTGCCCGGCAGAGCGTTTGGATAATTTTTGTTTGTACTACAAATTTTTAATGATTAATTTTCCTGAAATTTGCATCAGCTTCCTGAAAAGGAAGCAGCCAATGAGACCAAATCTATCTATCTATCTATCTATCTATCTATCTATCTATCTATCTATCCATCTATCTATCTATCTATCCATCTATCTATCTATCTATCTATCTATCTATCTATCTATCTATCTATCTATCTATCTATCTATCTATCTATCTATCTATCTATCTATCTATCTATCTATCTAACTATCTATCTATCTATCTATCTACCTATCTATGCCACTATCCCCATTATAGAATTGAAACTCAGGGAGTCCAAAGTTTAGTGACTTTCACTTGTTGCGACTTCAGAACTCATCTATTTTCTGTTCTGCTGCCAGCTCTTTTGCCAAATGTCACAGAGCAGGTCATTCATCAATTTGTTGCAGACAGACAGACGGAACATGCTGCAAAAGACATGAATGTTGAGCCTTTTATACTTTTGAGCATGACAGATCATCCAAAGGATTACTGGGATAGAGTACCATAAAATGGCATAGTGCAGCTGAGCACGTTCAGCTGAAAATATAGTGAGTTTACGTGCAGGGTTTTTCTACATGCATGGCAGTTGTTTATGGTTGGCAGGTTGGTTATATTTAGGTTGCTAGACCAGCTCATCTATGGTTAGGGTAGAAGGAAAGACAAAGGCAGACCACCCTGCCAAGACAACCCCTGCCCACACAGGCTGCTGAAGTGACTATTCTGGAATTTCTGGGTAAAAATTGCATATTCATGAGCTGCTTGTCATTACTACAGTATACAATTTCTATGATTTTCAAAATGGTATGAACTACTTTCTAATGGGAGTTTATCTCACAATCTGCTCTCTAATACCCAAAACAGCCCATCTGTTATCCATTAAGGGATTGCTATTTTTGTGGTTAGCAAGTTTAAGGATTCAAAATGACCTCCCTATAAAGATTCCTTGTCTTCAACTTGGAAGGTCACATAAATTATACCCTTAGGGTTTCTTCATTCCGTTAGTTGATTGGCTGAGAAGGCCAACTGGGTCAAAGCCTGTAATAGTTGCTGAGACTGGCTATGTGGCAGTGTAACTCCCTGGGAGTATGAGGCAGACGTGTGTTATCTTTTTGTAATGGTAGTAGTATATTGTATTCAGTTGAAGTGTAAATACTTCAACAAATTAGCTACATGTATATAATATATAAACTGTTTGCCTATATCTGGGTTAGGCCAGGACATACATTGACATTGTATCAACTTGACTAATTAGACCAAAAGTTGGCAAAACTTTTTTTATATTAATGACAACATTCTTCAGTGTATCAATTTTATTCATCTTTGCTTTGATAAATATCTGATTCATGAGGCACAATTTTTTTCTGGTATGTTGTCTTCATCAAGATTAACCTTAATCATCCAAAGCCTAATGAAGCTCCTCTATTCTATTCTATTCTATTCTATTCTATTCTATTCTATTCTATTCTATTCTATTCAATTCGCTCATAAGCAGAGACAATGAATGAGGTTTTAGATGGAGAATTCTGCCATAAAGGTGCAATTAAACATGGTAAGGCGCGGTGATGGGGAAATTGGCCTGGCTTAGTGTGCAATGGGTCTGCTTTATGGTGATAAAGTGAGAGTATTAGGTCGGAAATTGCTTGGAAACATAAACAAGAGCACAAGATGAGTATGGGGTGAATACGAGACTTGGATAATTATGATCTGTGAATGATACATCAAAGAAAATTATCCAGCCCGACATATATATCAACATTTCCTATAGAAGCAACGGTATAGAGGAGAAGCTGGTAGAACTGCTTCGCGAAAGGGATAAGGACTCAATAAAAATGCTAATGTCTTCAACTGGGATTTTGGGTTTTTGCAACTACACTTGCAATTGATCATTATGGCTGGTTGCCAGGTGCAATGCAATATAAGGTCATATGGTTCTGTTATATTTTATGTGTAAAGGCTGATATTAATGCTGTTTTATTGTTTTGTTTTTTCCCTGTTCTTGTCGTGGGAGGCAAGTAATTGCCCCAATTCCTCTAAGGTGCAGTTTAGATTCTACTCACATTGCCAAAGGAGTAATTTCACAGAATTCTTAGTGACCTATATTACAGATTTTTGTACAAAAAGATACATGGTTAGTATTGGTTACTCAGAAAAAAGCTGTTGTTTACAGAATTCTACATGACCTACATTTTCGATTTATAAATAAATGTTGGGACCTTAGGGATGTCGTATTACTGAGAATCTGAACGATCTTGAGTTCTTTTGTTTCATACAAAGCATAAGACCCGTGAAAGCATGCATGCGAGGGAAGTTGAAAATTAAAGGGTTTTCTGTAATGGCCTATATAGTTGGATTGTGGAAAACATCACCTCAATTTCTTTGACTGTAATTTGAACATGAAAGAGGTAAGGACCTTGTAAAGAATACATAAAAGCTTCTGGCAAGTTTTCATAACTTGTCTATGAGTAGTTTGGTTGCAGTAGCATAAGGGGTCCGTGTATTAATAGTAAGCAAGCATTGGACCCGTGAAGACATGTAAGGAGAGGGGGGGGGATATGTTGAAAAACATAACTTCAATTTGCGTGCCTATAATTTGGATGTGAAACATAGCTAAGGACATTGTAGGGTGTTGTAGGAAGACTTGTAGAAGTTTTCATAACTGGGCAATCAGTAGTTTTGCTGGAGTAGCGTAAGGGGTCCGTGAATTAATAGTATGATACCATATTGCGGTACAAAATTAGGTTGTATAATGGTTCTATTGCGTTTGACACATGCAGTTTTGTTCATGTCAGATTGACATTTTAGTCTTTTTCCAATCTTGTCACACATGGTAGTATAACTCGTTTGCTAATAGTGCACAATTCTATGACTGTGGTACCTGTAGTGAAGTTTTTCAGGGTAAGGGAACTTAACTGGCTACTAAGAACTATGGCCCCTTGTCATTAAAAGGTGTGATTATCAGGCATTCTGGGCAGCTCATAATGTGACCTTTTTTCTTCAGTGATTTCATTTTTTGTTCTTATTCCACTTTGTTAAGGGAATTTGTGCCAGAAGTCTTACATCCAAATTTTGGAGAATTAATTGCTGGGAATTCTGTAAGGTCTTAACATTTGCAGAAAATTCTCAGAAAATGTTATGTGCTTCTCTGATTGAGATTTAGTTCAGGTAAGTCAGGCAAAATTCTGGTTTACAATTATATCTCATCATTGAAGTACATGTAGTAGGTCTTTTCTAATAGTAATGAGGTGCTATTGTTTGTGGTACCTTTTCTTGAAGTGATAATCTGATGTTCAGATTTTGCCCTGATATACAAAAGTTAAACAGAATTCTATAATATTATAGATTTTGTCGAAAGAGTATTATATTATTGCACATTTTCATCTAAGAAGTGACTGTGTTGGATTTCATAACAGTTTCAGTCTAAAGAGAGACAAAGGATTGATGTGAACACCTGTGTGATATAAAAAGATCTATATTTCTTGATGTCAAATGAAATTTTTCTTAAATTTCCAATGTGCAGGTTTGACAATCTTTCCAACCATTCATCCAGACACAATTTAGATTTTGGATGTCTTTTTGAGAAGCAATCTTCCTACTGAATCCTGCTTTAGTCAAAATTGTGATATTTGTCGAAGAACTAAATCTCACTAGATTCTGTATAACTTAGATTTGGCAATTTTGTGACAGAATTGTAATTACTTGGAATCTGTGAAGGTTTAGCAGAGATTTTTTATGTCAGACGAATAGCCACAGAGCATTCTACATAATCCCCAGCCATTAGATTTTGGCTTTTTCTAGGAGAAGTAATTATCCTAAGTTCTGTTTCATTTTGATCTGACTTCATGAGTCAGAATAGTAATCGCTCAGAATTTCTGTCATATTTACTACATATATTATGATATGCATTAGATTACATGTTTGGCCTTGTGGAGGGCTAGACAAGACATTATAGCAGAGCAAATGGAATGGCATAAAAATTGGTCCTTGGTGGTAGAAACTGGTGAACAACTATATGCAAGTAGACTGGTGATGACATCATGAATAACTAAATTATTAATATGTAGACGGCAATGCCATAGATTCGCGGAGCTCAAATTAACTGTTCTTATTTTGAAACCATGTTATAGTATACAAATATTGACTGATTTCGAGGGCATTAGTCAAATATATTTCCCTTGAGGCCGAAGGCCGAGGGAAATAGTTTTCGTTTCACACACGAGCGTAGATTTTATAAGCAGACTTATAGCCTACATTGCACTATTATTACTAGTTTTGATGAGTTTTCTTTGGTCTTTACTAATTAATGCCCTAATTTTATTATTTTCCTGCACTATTGCAAATGTATGGAAAATTTTGAAAGAAAAATGTTGGAAAAAAAGATTTTAGAAAAAACAAATTTCGGAAAAAAAAAATTTGGAAAAAAAAAATTGTGGAAAAAAAATTGTGAAAAAAATTGGGACAAAAAAAATTTTCGGGAAAAAAAAAAATTTTGGAAAAAAAAAATTTCGGAAAAAAAAAATTTCGGAAAAAAAAAAAATTCGGAAAAAAAAAATTTTTGGAAAAAAAAAATTTTGGAGGGCAATAGTGTTCAATATACTAAAATAATGCTTTCATGGTCGAGTTATAATAATGATAAACAAGAACACAATCAGTTGGGCCTAAATTGATTGATGCTAATTTAGTACAGTAATAGCAATCAGCTTTTAAACTTCACATCTCAAATAAACTTCACACATCACTGCTCATAAGCAGACTGCTGATAGTTCAGTCATTTCCCTGGGTTTGGCACTGCAAGCATGATGCTACACCGGTGGCGACACCTGTCAGCAAAATAAGCTTTTTTCATGCAAACGACATAAATGAGCATAAAAATAAAGTTTTCAAAACAGAATAGGATAGTTAAGAACCAAATTGAATTTTTCAGAAACTACTTCAGTATTGCAAGAGAAATTCAGGGATGTTTACTTTTACCGAAACTAACTGTTTAATCAGGGACCAACTCCATGGCAGGTACAGGCTGTCCTTCATTCTCACTGCACTGACAGATTCAAAATTTATCAAGAGCTGTTGTTAAGCTAAGTTTGCTGACGCGACGGGCGGCTTTGCCCCCCGTCGCTCTGCGAATATAAATAATGACAATAGCAGGGGTGTCTGTTAATCAGAGACAGTTATGATTAGTTGTGGTAATCAGCTGCTTCTTCGTAATTTTGTTTAAAAATGTTGACAAAAACATGAGAGAATTGTGGATAATTAAAAAGTCAGTATCTAATGACAGTAATGCGGGTGAATTATCTATCTAGCGATTACTTTGCCTGAAGGGTTAAAAAATAAAACCAGAGTTGGTTCTTTTGCAAAAGGGGTTACAAAAACTACATTGATTAACTATTAAGATGATTAATTATTGACATCTGGCAGCGTATAATGTTTGTATGTGCACTGTGCAGCTATATTATGATATGTCTATATTATGATGTGTCTATATATAATAGGCCAACTTATGTAATATGTATATAAACCTGTATTAATATAACATCAGACTATCAGCAAGGAAATTTACAGAATTATGAATAATTATTATGTTATGTTTATTATGTTATTTTGTATCAAATGTGTGTGCATGCCAGGCTATGCCTGTTACAGTTTTTCTTAACTAGCGTGCATTCACCTCAAACACAGTCTTTACTTTTTTACTTATTTGCGTTATATACATGTATTTACGATGTATTTGGGAAAAATAAATAATCTAATCTATACTGGACATAAAAGTTTAATGACATCTATTGGGGCTTCAGAACTCATTTAATGACATCTATCAGAAGTCATCTATTTTTGAAAGTTAAAAAAAAACAAAACGCGGAGCTGGTCATTTATCAATTTGCTGTAGACAAACAGACGGAACATGCTGCTGAAAGAGAAGAATTTTGAGCGGGAAATATTGTGAGTTGACATGCAGGGTTGTTCTACATGCATGGTGGTTTGTTTATGGTTAGCATGTAGTTTATAGTATGACTGTTAAACTATAGCTTATCTGAGGTGAGGGTAGAACGAAAGAGAAGGGAAGAATATGTGGACTAACAAGACATTCAAGTGGATCATAAATGCATGTCCTCTTGTCTCATATCAACAACTTTCCTGTATGCAGTTTACAGGAGCGTAGATTTTTCATTTTTGTAGGTGGAGCTGTCGAGGTCGCGGACTCACGGCAGGGGGATTTGGGGGGCCCCGAAGCCATATATTTTAGATTATTTAAGTTATGTTCTGAGAGGTCTCTGTATGGAGTGTATTTTCTACATGACAACCATTTGGTATTGTGGAATTAACAGCTTAGTATGACTTATAATTGTCAACACCAATTAGTTATAGTTTGAAATTCTAGGGGGGGTTAATCATGTCATCATCTCCCCAGGCTAATCCTAGGGGGGGATAAATCCCCCCAATCCCCCCAGGATCTACGCCCCTGGCAGTTTATCTAGATTTTGCTGGAGTGAAACAGATTAGCATGATAGTTGAGACCAAGAAAGTTTCTATTCTACTAAATTATGTTTAACTTTCAATAAATTTCTGTTGAGACACAATTCTTGTCTGATATGGTACATTCATCCTCATCAAGAGTCCTTAGTCATTCAAAGCTTCTTTTAATAGAGCCTTCATTCTATTCTATTCTAGTCTATGCTATTCTGTTCTATTATATTCACTCATAAGAAGAGACAATGAATGAGGTTTTAGACAGGAAATTCTGTCATAAAAATGCAATTAAACCCGGTAAGACGCAGTGATGGGGAAATTGGCCTGGCTTAGTGGGCAATGGGTCTGCTTTATGGTGATAAAGTGAGAGTATTAGGTAGGAAATTGCTTGGAAACATAAGCAAGAGCACAAGATGAGTATGGGTTGAGAATATGAGACTCGGATGATAATGATCGGCAAATGATTTATCAAAGAAAATTATCCGGCCTGACATATATATCAAGATGTCCTATTGAGGCAATGGTATAAAGGAGAAGCTTGCAGAGCTGTTTCACGAAAGGGATAAGGACTCAATAAAAATGCTAATGTCTTTGATTGGGTTTTGAAACTACACTCGCAATTGATCATGATGATTGGTTGCCCGATGCAATACACAATAAGGTCATGTAGTTCTGCTGTATCTTATGATTAATATCTAATGTATATAAAGGCAGATAGTAATGCAGTTATAATGTTTTGCCTTTTCTCCATTCCTGTTCTGGGAGGCAGGTGAGCTCAAGTGATAACCCATATTTGTCTGAGGTGTGGTTTACTGATTCTAAATTTACTTACATTGTCATTTGTACTAATTTTGCAGACTTCAGCTTGACCTATTTGGAGATTTTCTCAACTTTTGTGATAGGAACCATTGTAATTTCCCACAAGGTGTTGTTTAAATGTGTCCTTTTCACCTGTGTATCTTTGCAAAATTCAGCTTGACCTACATTTAGATTTATGTTAACTATCGCATTAGAGTTTGTTCAGGTCAATTTCTTCAATTATGCAGGAGGCCAGAATTCAATGTCAAGGGAGGAGTTTTTTTGAAATAAAAAAATGTTTTGCTCAATTTTGGTGAAAGAAATAATTTCTTTCTGGGCAGTCTTGAAATAATAATTTCTGGTGGGGTTTTTTCTTAAGAAGGTGATACCTGCTTTGGGAATGAATATTCGGGGACATTACTTTTGAAATAAAAACAGTTGCTATTGTCAATTTTTATTAAATTATTTATGGCTTCCACTTCCCTGAAATAAATAATTTCTCACCGAGGAAAACTCCAAGCCCCCACTGATTATTAAATGGTCATCCCCTAAATAGATTTCTATGTCATGAGCATAATTACCTGGCATTCTTAGCAGTTCATATAATAAAAAAAAAGTTTAATGACGTTCCAATTTCAATTCATTTGCTCCGCAGATCTAAATCTTGATTTCTGAGAAATTATCACTGGGGATTCTGTTAGTTCCCAGAAAATGCCATGTGTGGCTCTGTAAGTGCTGGTAAGTCAGACGAAATTGTGGTTTATAATTAGGTTTCTTTGTTCTAGGAATATATACTAACTAATAAAGCTGTTTAGTTGCTGATACTCTTTCGCAGAAGTGATTATCTGACGTTCAGATTTAGACCTAATTTATATTCGTATAAGTTACACAGAATTCTGAATTGTTCTATGATGTTGGTTATATTCTTAATTAATTTTTTTTGCCTTTGGCAGACACATTATTTACCTTCTTGAGATAGCTGAATCAGGGCACAGCTTCACTTCGCCATAATACACCTATCTTCTGGAAGGTAAAATATGTGGCTGGTAGGCAAGCAACAAATTAATAATATCCAACAGTATCCATATATGGACCTGAGGGAGCAGAATTCTACATATTTTGTCCTTTACCTACTTTACAAAACTGTGCTAAACTAAAATGCCCTTTGTGATCCAATACAAAAATAGCAACATAGTCACTCTACAAAATATAACTTTGCTCATTCCATAACATCACATTTCATTTTTGGACCTTCTCTTTGGCTATACAGTTTGTTGCTAGACACACAGACTCTCTGAATTATGCATAGTACTGTGTTGTGCTCAATTTCAAAATGATAAGCATGTGATAATTACGGGAGATTTTAATATCAACTTACTGAAATTTAGGGAGAATAATCATATAAATAATTTTCTTGAAAACATGATTGCTAACAGTTATATCCCAAAAATAACTGTACCTACTCGCCTTACTCAAAACAGTGGAACCCTAATTGACAACTTCTTTATAAAAATATCACAAAACTACTCCTCTACGACAGCTGGAGTGTTAATGCATCAAATTTCTGATCATCTCCAATATTTCTTAACTTTAGATTACTTAAGCTATTCAAATCCAAAAATTAAACATATAGAAGTAAATTCTGGTCATAAAAATAGTTTTGCCAACTTTAAAGAAGATTTAAGAACTTTACAGGTTGCAAATGCCCTGCAACAAGTAGTTGGAACAAATGTTAATGAAAGTTATCAGAAATTTAATGATATTTTATGCTCCCTTGTCAACAAACACTTTCATGTCAAAATTGTTAGATTTAACAAACATAAACATAAAAAATCAATTTGGATATCTTTCGGTATAATAAAGTCAATTTCCTTTAGAGATAAACTCTATCGCAAACTAAAAACAACTTCGGAAAGTGATGTAAACTATAATGCGAGAAAACTTAACTTATATACTTATAATCAAATACTGAAACAATGCATACATCAAGCTAAGCAAGACTACTTCCAGAAACGTTTTAAAAATTTTAAAAATGACATCTCTAATACTTGGAAGACAGTTAATGAAATATTAAATCGAACAAATAATAAAAGTGACTTTCCAAAACAATTTAGAATAAATGACAGTCTTATAGGTAGTAAAAACATATCTGCGAATGAATTTAACAAATACTTTGTTGAAATTGGACCCAAACTAGCAGAAAGCATTAATCAACCAGTTGGAAGAACTTTTCAACAATACTTTAGTAACATACAGGCTACGAGTCTATTCAGTTTTGAAAGTGTAGATGAAGAAGCTGTTATAAAAGTAATTGACAACTTGAAACCCAAGACAAGTCAAGGCATAGACAAGATGTCAAATAAGTTACTTAAATATGTAAATGTGAACTTACAGGTGCACTAACTTCGATAATTAACCAGATGATCACTACCGGCAAATTTCCTACATTACTTAAAATTGCTAAAATTTCCCCAATATACAAAAAGGGAGAAAACAGTTTACTCTGTAACTACAGACCAGTTTCAGTTTTACCCAGTGTGTCAAAGGTCTTTGAGAAGATTATCTACAACCAACTATACAAATTTCTTGTCAATACAAATTTACTCTAAGACAGCCAATATGGCTTCAGAAAGAACCACTGCACTGAATATGCTACACTTGAACTAATTGACAGAGTAATAAAGGAAATGGATAGCGGTAGAATTCCTATCAACATTTATTTAGATCTCTCAAAGGCCTTTGATACACTGGACCACAATATACTTCTGGAAAAACTAAGTTTGTATGGAATACAGCATACTGCTCTGGATGTCTTCCGTAGCTACTTGTGTGAAAGACAACAATACGTAGTATATGATGACATAAGCTCAGATTTATTACAGATTACTTGCGGTGTGCCCCAAGGATCTATCCTGGGGCCACTTCTTTTTATAATATACATGAATGACCTTAGATTTTCTAGCTCAGTTTTTGATATGGTCATATATGCAGATGATACTGCTCTCTGTACAACTCTTAATACCAGTAGTGAAAATGCAAACAGTCTGAATGATGAGTTATTGTTAATTGATGAATGGCTAAAGATAAATAAACTGTCACTAAATGTATCTAAGACCAAAGCTATACTCTTTCATGCACGTCAAAAGAAAGTAACCTACCCAGATTTACAGATTGATGGCCATAATATAGTTTGTTTCAAGTTTCAATTACCTTGGAATTATTCTTGATGAGAATTTAAAATGGAAAATTCACATTGAAACATTAAGTAAAAAAAATTCAAAAACTGTAGGGATTATAAATAAGATGAAACACTTTTTACCGACAGAGATTTTATTAAACATCTATAACTCTTTAGTTGTGTCATACTTAAATTATGGAACTATCTTGTGGGGATGGAAGCTTAACAATCTATTCAAGCTTCAAAAAAAGGCTATACGTTCAATTGCAAGGACTAAATATAATGCACATACAAGCCCACTTTTCAAAAAAATTAATGTTCTGAAGATACAAGATATGCGTGCACTGCATGACCTCAAGTTTTGCTATAAGTTTGTGAACAAACAATTACCTCAGTACTTCTATGAACTTCAAGAGGATACTACTCATACTCATTTCACACGACAGAGAGAGATGCTTCGTCTTCCTGCTGTGAGACATGATTTTGCAAAGCAGGCAATAAGGTATCATTTTCCTTTTGTATTTAACAACATGGATCCAAATTTCAAGGCAAAAATCAGTACCCACAGCTTCTTTGGGTACAAATTATATATCAAGAATAAGATTATTGAATCCTATGAGACTGTTTGCATAATTGAAAATTGTTACATATGTGGTCGTTAGTGTCCCCTGGTGTCCTGCTCTTTTGTCTTCTGACGAAATCTGCTAAATTTCAAATTCCAAATTATTTTTTGTTCTAATGAATTTTTAAAAAATTGCATTGTGACCTTCTCTTATTATATATATAGAATACACTGAATCTGAAATAATAGTATATCCAACAAAATTTTTTTTCCATATATATATGCCTTTATATAGATAAAAGGGTGGCCCCTCTGCAGCGACAAACAAGTCTTTGAGAGGTCTCCCTTTCCACTTTACTACAATAATTAAAAATAATTGATTAATATTGTAAATTACATATATGGGAAAATAAACGAAATCTGAATCTGAATCTGAATCCTAGGACAACCCTTAATAATTCCAGAGCCAAATGCTTGGACCTTCAGGCTTTTTGGGCATAGGAGAAACTGGAGGTCCTTGTAATAACATTGTATGCTGGGCAAGTAAAGTGGTGAGAATTTGTTATACATGTATATAACATATATACATGGAACCTCAGGCAGAACATAATGCCATGTAACATTAAATAATCGCCGTGACCAAGCCTATTCCATTCAAGGAACTTTATTTGTTATAGTAGTCCCTAGTCTGTTTTCATGGTATTCAGCAGAGCATTTGGATGATTTTTGTAAACTATAAATGATTTATTTTCCTGGAATCAGCATCAGTTTTCCTTTTCTTCACCCTCTACTTGCCCCATTATAGAATTGAAACTCAGGAGGCCAAAGTTTAGTGACTGTCACTTGTTGAGGCTCTACAACTCATCTACTTTCTGTTCTGCTGCCAGCTTTTTTGCCAAATGTCACAGAGCAGGTCATTCATCAATTTGTTGGCTGACAGACAGACGGAACATGCTGCAAAAAGACATGAATGTTAAGCCTTTTACGCTTTTGAGCAAGACAGATCATGCAAAGGATTACTGTGATAGAGTAGTCGTAATCACATGGTGCAGCTATGCATGTTCAGCTAAAAATATGGTGAGTTAACATGCAGGGTTGCCCGACATGGTTGGCAGTTTAGTTATATTTAGGTTGTTAAACCAGCTCACTACGGTTAGGGTAGAAAGACAAAGGCAGAAGTTTGTAGTAGTAGTGTACAGTATTCAGTTGAAGTGTAAATACTTCAACAAATTAGCTATTTAATATATAATATACTGTGGGCTTATATCTGAGTTTGACCAGGATATCATATACATGTACATTCACATTGTATCAAATTGACTAGATTAGATATAAGACCAAAACATTTTCTATTTTAATGACAAAATTCTTCAATGTATCACTTTGATTCATCTTTGTTTTCTTGATACATGAGGCACAATTTTTTCTGGTTTGTTGTCTTAATCAAGATTGATTAACCTTAATCATCCAAAGCCTAATAAAGCCCCTCTATTCTATTCTATTCTCTTCTATTCTATTCGCTCATAAGCAGAGACAATGAATGAGGTTTTAGATGGGGAATTCTGTTATAAAGGTGCAATTAAACATGGTAAGGCGCGGTGATGGGGAAATTGGCCTGGCTTAGTGTGCAATGGGTCTGCTTTATGGTGATAAAGTGAGAGTATTAGGTCGGAAATTGCTTGGAAACATAAACAAGAGCACAAGATGAGTATGGGGTGAATACGAGACTTGGATAATTATGATCTGTGAATGATACATCAAAGAAAATTATCCAGCCCGACATATATATCAACATTTCCTATAGAAGCAACGGTATAGAGGAGAAGCTGGTAGAACTGCTTCGCGAAAGGGATAAGGACTCAATAAAAATGATAATGTCTTCGACTGGGATTTTGGGTTTTTGCAACTACACTTGCAATTGATCATTATGGCTGGTTGCCAGGTGCAATGCAATATAAGGTCATATGGTTCTGTTATATTTTATGTGTAAAGGCTGATATTAATGCTGTTTTATTGTTTTGTTTTTTCACTGTTCTTGTCGTGGGAGGCAAGTAATTGCCCCAATTCCTCTAAGGTGCAGTTTAGATTCTACTCACATTGCTAAAGGAGTCATTTCACAGAATTCTTAGTGACCTATATTACAGATTTTTGTACAAAAAGATACATGATTAGTATTGGTTACTCAGAAAAAAGCTGTGGTTCACAGAATTCTACATGACCTACATTTTCGATTTATAAATAAATGTTGGGACCTTAGGGATGTCGTATTACTGAGAATCTGAACGATCTTGAGTTCTTTTGTTTCATACAATACCATATTGCTGTACAAAATTAGGTCATGTAATGGTTCTATTGCGTTTGACGCATGCAGTTCTCTTCATGGCAGATTGACATTTTAGTCTTTTTCCAATCTTGTCACACATGGTAGTATAACTCGTTTGCTAATAGTGCACAATTCTATGACTGTGGTACCTGTAGTGAAGTTTTTCAGGGTAAGGGAACTTAACTGGCTACTAAGAACTATGGCCCCTTGTCATTAAAAGGTGTGATTATCAGGCATTCTGGGCAGCTCATAATGTGACCTTTTTTCTTCGGTGATTTCATTTTTTGTTCTTATTCCACTTTGTTAAGGGAATTTGTGCCAGAAGTCTTACATCCAAATTTTGGAGAATTAATTGCTGGGAATTTTGTAAGGTCTCTACATTTGCAGAAAATTCTCAGAAAATGTTATGTGCTTCTCTGATTGAGATTTAGTACAGGTAAGTCAGGCAAAATTCTGGTTTACAATAATATCTCATCATTGAAGTACATGTAGACATTATGTAGTAGGTCTTTTCTGATAGTAATGAGGTGCTATTGTTTGTGGTACCTTTTCTTGAAGTGATTATCTGATGTTCAGATTTTGGCCTGATATACAGAAGTTAAGCAGAATTCTATATTGTCAAATTATCTGTATAACATTATAGATTTTGTTGAAAGAGTATGCTATTATTGAACATTTTCATCTTAGAAGTGACTGTGTTGGATTTCATAACAGTTTCAGTCTAAAGAGAGACAAAGGATTGATGTGAACACCTGTGTGATATAAAAAGATCTATATTTCTTGATGTCAAATGAAATTTTTCTTAAATTTACAAATGTGCAGGTTTGACAATCTTTCCAACCATTCATCCGGACACAATTAAGATTTTGGATGTCTTTCTGAGAAGCAATCATCCTACTGAATCCTGCTTTAGTCAAAATTGTGATATTTGTCGAAGAACTAAATCTCACTCGATTCTGTATAACTTAGATTTGGCAATTTTGTGACAGAATTGTAATAGCTTGGAATCTGTGAAGGTTTAGCCTAGGTTTTTATGTCAGACAAATAACCACAGAGCATTCTACATAATCCCCAACCATCAGATTTTGGATTTTTCCAGGAGAAGTAATTATCCAAAGTTCTGTGACATTTTGATCTGACTTCATGAGTCAGAATAGTAATCGTTCAGAATTTCTGTCATGTTTATTACATATATTATGATGTGTATAGATAACATGTTTGGCCTTGTGGAAAGCTAGACATGACATTATAGGCAAATGGAATGGCATAATAATTGGTCCTTGGTGGTAGAAACTGGTGAACAAGTATATATGTAGAGTGTTGACCAGTGCTTTTGAATAACTTAATTATTATGAATGTTGAAAATATCAAGTGTGTCTGTCAATCAATGACAATTATGATTGGTTGTGGTAATCAGCAGCTTCTTGGTAATATTGTTTATTGACAAAAACATTAGAGAATTCTTAATAATTAATTCTCATTAAAAAACGGCCAGTATCTAATGACAGTAATGCAAGTAGATTATATATAATAATATCTATATATCGATCTATACTGGACATAAAAGTATAATGACATTTTTTTTGTGGCTTCAGAACTCATATATTTTTTTGACAGTATTTTTGCAAAATGTCACAGAGCTGGTCAGTGGTCATTTATGAATTTGTTGTAGACAAACAGATGGAACATGCTGCAGAAAGAGATGAATGTTGAGCGGGAAATATGGTGAGTTGACATGCTGGGTTGCTCCACATGCATGGTGGTTTGTTTACGGTTAGCATGTAGGTTATTTTTAGGCTGTTAAACTATAGCTTATCTGAGGTGAGGGTAGACAAAAGAGAAGGGAAGAATGTGTGGACTAACAAAACATTCATGTCGATCATAAATGCATGTCCTCTTGTCTCATATCAACAACTTTCCTGTGTGTGGTTTATCTAGATTTTGCGGGAGTGTAATAGATTAGCATGATAGTTGAGACCGAGAAAGTTTCTATTCCACTGAATTATATTTAACTTTCAATATATTTCTGTTGAGACACAATTCCTGTCTGATATGGTACATTTATCTTCATCAAGAGTCCTTAGCCATTCACAGCTTCTTTTAATGGAGCCTTCATTCCATTCATGTCTATTCTACTCTAGCCTATTCTATTCTATTCTATTCTATTATATTCACTTATAAGCAGAGACAATGAATGAGGATTTAGACGGGAAATTCTGTCATAAAAATACAATAAAACAAGGTAAGACGCGGTGATGTCTAAATTTGTCTGACTCCGTGGCTAATGGATCTGCTTTATGGTGATAAAGTGAGGGTATCAGGTTGGGAATTGCTTGGAAACATAAACAAGAGCACAAGAAGAGTATGGGGTGAGAATACGAAGCTTGGATAATAATGAACCCCAAATGATTTATCAAAAGAAAATAATCCGGCCTGACATATATATCAAGATATCCTATTGAAGCAATGGTATAGAGAAAAATCTGGAGGTATATATTTTTCACTATTTGATATACATGAATTTATGATTCGTGTAAGTGTGAAATATTGCAATTCACGAATTTGTGTATGTGTGATTACGAACACTGCTATCATAAAATTTGCTAAAAACTACTCTAACCCTAATTTTACCACTAAACCCTAATGATATAGCACTTCCACGAATGTTAGTGTTAGCAGATACATGAATGAATAATAAAACACATTCACGAGTGTTAGTTACTACATGTACATGAGCACCTATGCTCGTTTTTTCATGTCCACGAATTCGTACATGCTCATTTTTACACCTCCACCAATTCGTGAACATGCCAAATAATGAAAAATGTATACATGAAAGCTGGCATGCAGAGCTGTTTCTCAAAATGGATAAGGACTCAATGAAAATGACAATGGTCTTCGACTGGGTTTTTACAACTGCATTTGCAATTTATCATGATGACTGGTTGCCCGGTGCAATACAGTATAGGCCTAAGGTCCTATAGCTCTGCTATATTAAATGAATAAAGGGTCATAGTAATGCAGTTTTATTTCTTGGTTTTTTCCCTGTTCTTGTCGTGGGAGGCAAATAAGCTCACGTAACAGCCCAGATTCCTTTGAGGTGTGGTTCAGATTCTATTTCCATTGCCAGAGTTCTCATTTTGCAGAATTCTGTTTGATCTATATGTAGATTTTCTATTTTTGTTATTGGAGCCATCCTAATTCCGGACAAGGTGTTGCTTAAATTGTGTCCTTTTCACAGGTGTATCTTTGCAAAATTCTGCTTGACCTACATTTAGATTTATGTTAATTATCACAATAGAGTTTGCTAGGGTCCGTTTCCTCAATTAAGCTATGTTTTTAACTAGATTTTTCGTGTCATTAGCATAATTTCCTGGCATTCTTGGCAATTCATGTAATACAAAAAAATTTGATTATATTCCAATTTCAATTCATAAGAGAATTTGCTCCACAGAGAAATTATCACTGGAGATTCTGTAATGTCCCAGAAAATGTCACATGCGGCTCTGACTTAAACTAAGTGCAGATAAGTCAGAAGAAATTGTGGTTGATAATTGGGTTTCTTTGTTTTTGGAATATATTCTAACTAATAAAGCTATCTAGTTGCTGGTACTCTTTCACAGATGTGATTATCTGATGTTCATATTCAGACCTGATTTATATTTGTATAAGTTACACAGAATTCTGAATTGTTCTATAATGTTGGATATATTCTTAATTTTCTTTTTGGCATTTGGCAGACACAGGATTTACCTTCCTGAGATAGCTGTATCAGGGAACAGCTTCACTTCGCTGTGATACACCTATCTTCAGGAAGGTAAAATATGTGGCTGGCAGGCAAATAACAAATTTATAGTATCCAGATGGACCTGAGGAAACAGAATTCTACTTATTTTGTCCTTTAGCTACTGGCAAAACTGTGCTAAACTAAAATGCCCTTTGTGATCCAATACAAAAATAGCAACATAGTCACTCTACAAAATATAACTTTGCTCATTCCATAACATCACATTTCATTTTTGGACTTCTCTTTGGCTATACAGTTTGTTGCTAGACACTAAGACTCTCTGAATTATGCATAGTACTGTGTTGTGCTCCTGGGACAACCCTTAATAATTCCAGAGCCAAATGGGATGATGGACTACGACATCAACCCTGGTTTGTTTTGCGTCTGCTTGGACCTTCAGGCTTTTTGGGCATGGGAGAAACTGGAGGTCCTTGTCATAACATTTTATGCTGAGCAAGTAAAGTGGTGAGAATTTGTTATGTATACATGTATGTAACATACATACATGGAACCTCAGGCAGAAAATAATGCCGTTTAACATTAAATATTTGCCGAGACCAAGCCTATGCCAATAAAAGTATGCCGTTCAAGGAACTTTTTTTGTTATAGTAGTCCCTAGTCTGTTTTCATGGTATTCAGCAGAGCATTTGGATGATTTTTGTAAACTATAAATGATTTATTTTCCTGGAATCTGCATCAGTTTTCCTTTTCTTCACCCTCTACTTGCCCCATTATAGAATTGAAACTCAGGGAGTCCAAAGTTTAGTGACTTTCACTTGTTGCGACTTCAGAACTCATCTATTTTCTGTTCTGCTGCCAGCTTTTTTGCCAAATGTCACAGAGCAGGTCATTCATCAATTTGTTGCAGACAGACAGACAGACGGAACATGCTGCAAAAAGACATGAATGTTAAGCCTTTTACGCTTTTGAGCAAGACAGATCATGCAAAGGATTACTGGGATAGAGTAGTCGTAATCACATGGTGCAGCTGTGCATGTTCAGCTAAAAACATGGTGAGTTGACATGCAGGGTTGCCCGACATGCGTTGTAGTTTGTTTATGGTTGGCAGTTTAGTTATATTTAGGTTGTTAAACCAGCTCACTACGGTTAGGGTAGAAAGACAAAGGCAGAAGTGTGTTATCTTTTTGTAGTAGTAGTGTACAGTATTCAGTTGAAGTGTAAATACTTCAACAAATTAGCTATTTAATATATAATATACTGTTGGCTTATATCTGAGTTTGACCAGGATATCATGTACATTCACATTCACATTGTATCAAATTGACTAGATTAGATATAAGACTAAAACATTTTCTATTTTAATGACAAAATTCTTCAATGTATCACTTTGATTCATCTTTGTTTTCTTGATACATGAGGCACAATTTTTTTCTGGTTTGTTGTCTTAATCAAGATTGATTAACCTTAATCATCCAAAGCCTAATAAAGCCCCTCTATTCTATTCTATTCTATTCTATTCTATTCTATTCTATTCTATTCGCTCATAAGCAGAGACAATGAATGAGGTTTTAGATGGGGAATTCTGCCATAAAGGTGCAATTAAACATGGTAAGGCGCGGTGATGGGGAAATTGGCCTGGCTTAGTGTGCAATGGGTCTGCTTTATGGTGATAAAGTGAGAGTATTAGGTCGGAAATTGCTTGGAAACATAAACAAGAGCACAAGATGAGTATGGCGTGAGAATATGAGACATGGATAATTATGACCTGCGAATGATACATCAAAGAAAATTATCCAGCCTCACATATATATCAAGATTTCCTGTAGAAGCAACGGTATGGAGGAGAAGCAGGCAGAACTGTTTCACGAAAGGGATAAGGACTCAATAAAAATGCTAATGTCTTCAACTGGGATTTTGGGTTTTTGCAACTACACTTGCAATTGATCATTATGGCTGGTTGCCAGGTGCAATGCAATATAAGGTCATATGGCTCTGTTATATCTAACTGGTTGTCCAGTGCAATGCAATATAAGGTCATATGGTTCTGTTATATTTAATGTGTAATGGCTGATATTAATACTGTTTTATTGTTTTGTTTTTTCCCTGTTCTTGTTGTGGGAGGCCTGTAATTGCCCCAATTCCTCTAAGGTGCGGTTTAGATTCTACCCACATTGCCAAAGAAGCAATTTCACAGAATTCTGAGTGATCTATTTTATAGATTTTTAAATAAAAAGATACTTAGTTACTCAGAATTCTAGAATTACACATAAATCTTCCGTCAGCACACCCTAAAACAGGCCTACTCTAATTACAAGTTGTATAGTTCCATTATGCTAATAGCCTGGGAATGATGAGAGATTATTGGCTTACAATTATATCTCATCATTGAAAGAGTATGTCCTTACTAATAAGGTAATATTGTTTGTGGAAATTGTGCTACCTTTTCTTGGAAGTGCTTATATGATTTTCAGATTTTGGCCTGATATACAGAAGTTAAATAGAATTCTATATTATCCAATTATCTATATAATACTATAGATTTCGTTGAAACAGTATGCTATTATTGCACATTTTCATCTTAGAAGTGTCTGTGTCGGATCGTGTAACGGTTTCATCCTAAAGAGATCCAAAAAGATATGTGAACACCTCCAGCGTCCAAC
Source organism: Platynereis dumerilii (assembly GCA_026936325.1). Lineage (NCBI taxonomy): Eukaryota > Metazoa > Annelida > Polychaeta > Phyllodocida > Nereididae > Platynereis > Platynereis dumerilii. The sequence continues at coordinate 452,664 of JAPTHN010000173.1, forward strand.
AGAAATCATATTTTGAAATTTCTTAGAAAATAGACTTGAATTTACAATCCAGCTTTGGCCAAACTTTGCAATAAGTGTCACTGGGGTTACCATGGGTACTAATATGGTGAATATAATTTATGACTGAAAAGTCGTAACAGCTTTACAAAAAAAAATTTAAATATCATGTTATTTCATCTATTTTATGTCGACTACTAGGTTTTTCCTGTGGATCTCTCAATGTCAAAACCCAGTAAGTCACATCTTGGAAGCAAAACCTTTCACCTGCAATATTTTGATTATACTTTCCAAAATTTTACACAATTTTCCTAATTGTGAAAGGAACATTTCATTCCATATTTAATTTTTAAATGAAACTATAACCTATAACAATTTGACTCATAATTTAGTAGTCATAGTACAAATGCAGATTTGCAATGGAAAAACATAGTAAAGAACACATACAGCTTTTTCCATTGCATTATCCAACGAATCAAGCATTTACTATGTTTTCGCTTTGGAAAAGGTTCTGGCCAGTGGACTTACGACAATTTGCGAGTGTCATTTCAAGGTTATGGGCCACATCCACAAAATCAAAACAGCAGAAATAAAAAGAAACATGCCTTAAAAGCAATTTTTTTTTATCTCAGCTCAATTTCTCCCAAATTGCGATTTACTGGGTTTTTCTATTGGATGCTAGCACCTGTGTGGTATAAAAAGATCTTTATTGCTTTGTATCAAATGAAACCTCTCTGAAATAAGCAAAGTGCAGGTTTGACATTGTTTCAAACCATTCATCTAGGCACAATTTAGATTTTGCATGTCTTTCTGAGAAGCAATCATCCTATTGAATCCTGCTTTAGTCAAAATTGTGATATTTGTCGAAGAACTAAATCTCACTCGATTCTGTATAACTTAGATTTGGCAATTTTGTGACAGAATTGTAATTACCTGGAATCTGTGAAGGTTTAGCTGAGATATTTTATGTCAGGCAAATAACCACAGAGCATTCTACATAATCCCCAACCATCAGATTTTGGCTTTTTCCAGGAGAAGTAATTATCCTAAGTTCTGTGACATTTTGATCTGACTTCATGAGTCAGAATAGTAATCGCTCAGAATTTCTGTCATATTTACTACATATATTATGATATGCATTAGATTACATATGGCCTTGTGGAGGGCTAGACTAGACATTATAGCAGAACAAATGGAATGGCTTAAAAATTGGTCCTTGGTGGTAGAAACTGATGAACAACTATAAACTTGTGACTAGTGATGACATCATGAATAACTAAATTATTATAAATAATGACAATAGCAGGTGTGTCTGTTAATCTGAGACAGTTATGATTAGTTATGGTAATAGCGGGCGTTAGTGGAACTCTCCTTTTTCCAGCTCTCCTGTGTTGACGAGCAGAATAAAACTATTTCCGGAAACATCAGCCTGGGAATTTACAATGGAACCGGGGTTTCTAAGGTCCGTAACAAAGTCTAATCAGCCTGACAGTACTGGAATATGGTGGCAATCCATGCTAAACATTCCATTTACGACTCGGCAATGCAAATCCGTAATGTTTTCAATGGATTAAAAGTGCCCTGGGGCAGATTTCACGAAAAAGCAGCAAAATGACTTACCACAACTTGTCCACAAGTTACATTAGCACAATACTGATAAGGCCAGACATAATTGATTCGTAGATTCTCAGATTTTCTCAGGGTGCTTCTTCTGAGGATAGCTGGCAGGACAAAAAAAAGCTGAAATCTAAATCTTTTATTGTGTCAATCCATTAAATAAAATCATGGGTAAACAATCCTTTCTGTTGGATTGGTAGGTCAGAGTAGCAAAAAATATGGCCTTGTGCTAATGTAACAACGATGAATGATGTAGGACGGAATTTTTTATTATGATCCTACTGCAATATAAATGAAGTCACCAGCAGGGTATCGCCCCTGGCCTGCTCTAGGGAGACCCGGCTTTCAGTTCAGAAAAAATTTAGATCTAATCATGTGTTTTTTAAGGTAATTTTTATGTACACATTTTGTTAATGTAACACTATGAAATGGACGGATGCAAAATTGCAGTTACATTAGCAATAAAGAAACAGGTACCACACCCAGTCGTTTATGTTTTTGGTGATGTAAATAGGTAAATAAGACACGTTTTTCAATGAAATATTATAATTTCATGTTTGAAATTGGCATAAATAGCGAGAACACAGAAAAATTTCCATGTAAAAGTTGCTAATGTAACCTCAGTGTCCTGAGACGGAATCGAGTTACATTAGCAGTCTTTTTTTATTTTTCATTTTTTTCAAGTTTCATAATGACCAAGACAATTAAAAATGGTTCCAAAATAATTTTCAAGATGTTTTTTATCAATCACATACCATTACATTTTCCTGAATTGGTTTTAGCAGATTCCACAGAGTGCCAAAGTAAGCATGTCCAATCACCAGTAAGTTTGGTCGTCCAAAATTGTCCTCATGAGGCATAAAAACATATCTTTTTTAAGAGGAAAAAGCTACATATTTGAGGAATATTTTATTGATATTTATTCATTACCTCACAGATATACTTAGTATAAGGTTTACTTGCTTCAGGAAGCAACAGAGAGATAACAACAGGGTTGCAAAGTTTAAGGTACCTTTTGAGAGCACTTTTCGTGAAATCTGCCCTGGGGCCTGGAATGCCAGCTCCACTGACTCAGCAATGGTACAAAATGGCAGCTTGTTCCCGGAAATAGTTTTATTCTGCTCGTCAACACAGGACAGCTGGAAAAAGGAGAGTTCCGCTATCACGGCCTATCAGCAGCTTCTTCGTAATTTTGTTTAAAAATGTTGACAAAAACATTAGAGAATTGTGGATAATTAAAAAGTCAGAATCTAATGACAGTAATGCGGGTGAATTATCTATCTATCTATCGATCTATACTGGACATAAAAGTTTAATGACATCTATTTGGGCTTCAGAACTCATTTAATGACATCTATTGTGGCTTCAGAAGTCATCTATTTTGAAAGTTAAAAAAAAACAAAACGCGGAGATGGTCATTTATCAATTTGCTGCAGGCAAACAGACGGAACATGCTGCTGAAAGAGAAGAATGTTGAGCTGGAAATATGGTGAGTTGACATGCAGGGTTGTTCCACATGCATGGTGGTTTGTTTACGGTTAGCATGTAGGTTATTTTTAGGCTGTTAAACTATAGCTTATCTGAGGTGAGGGTAGACAAAAGAGAATAGAAGAATGTGTGGACTAACAAAACATTCAAGTCGATCATAAATGCATGTCCTCTTGTCTCAAATCAACAACTTTCCTGTGTGTGGTTTATCTAGATTTTGCTGGAGTGTGATAGATTAGCATGATAGTTGAGACCGAGAAAGTTTCTATTCCACTGAATTATATTTAACTTTCAATATATTTCTGTTGAGACACAATTCCTGTCTGATATGGTACATTCATCTTCATCAAGAGTCCTTAGCCATTCAAAGCTTCTTTTAATGGAGCCTTCATTCCATTCATGTCTATTCTACTCTAGCCTATTCTATTCTATTCTATTCACTTATAAGCAGAGACAATGAATGAGGATTTAGACGGGAAATTCTGTCATAAAAATACAATAAAACAAGGTAAGACGCGGTGATGTCTAAATTTGTCTGACTCCGTGGCTAATGGATCTGCTTTATGGTGATTAAGTGAGAGTATCAGGTTGGGAATTGCTTGGAAACATAAACAAGAGCACAAGATGAGTATGGGGTGAGAATACGAAGCTTGGATAATAATGAACCCCAAATGATTTATCAAAAGAAAATAATCCGGCCTGACATATATATCAAGATATCCTATTGAAGCAATGGTATAGAGAAAAATCTGGAGGTATATATTTTTCACTATTTGATATACATGAATTTACTGGATTCGTGTAAGTGTGAAATATTGCAATTCACAAATTTGTGTATGTGTGATTACGAACACTGCTATCATAAAATTTGCTAAAAACTACTCTAACCCTATTCTTACCACTAAATCCTAATGATATAGCACTTCCACGAATGGTAGTGTCAGAAGATACATGAATGAATTATAAAACACATTCACGAGTGTTAGTTACTACATGTACATGAGCACCTATGCTCGTTTTTTCATGTCCACGAATTCGTACGTGCTCGTTTTTACACCTCCACGAATTTGTGAACATGCCAAATAATGAAAAATGTATACATGAAAGCTGGCATGCGGAGCCATCCTACTTCCGGACAAGGTGTTGCTTAAATTGTGTCCTTGTCACAAGTGTATCTTTGCAAAATTCTGCCCCCCAATCCCCCCAGGATCTATGCCCCTGGCAGCCCAGATTTTGCTGGAGTGTAATAGATTAGCATGATAGTTGAGACCAAGAAGTTTCTATTCTACTAAATTATGTTTAACTTTCAATAAATTTCTGTTGAGACACAATTCTTGTCTGATATGGTACATTCTTCCTCATCAAGAGTCCTTACTCATTCAAAGCTTCTTTTAATAGAGCCTTCATTCTATTCTATTCTAGTCTATATATGCTATTCTGTTCTATTATATTCACTCTTAAGAAGTGACAATGAATGAGATTTTAGACAGGAAATTCTGTCATAAAAAAGCAATTAAACCCGGTAAGACGCAGTGATGGGGAAATTGGCCTGGCTTAGTGGGCAATGGGTCTGCTTTATGGTGATAAAGTGAGAGTATTAGGTAGGAAATTGCTTGGAAACATAAACAAGAGCACAAGATGAGTATGGGGTGAGAATATGAGACTCAGATGATAATGATCGGCAAATGATTTATCAAAGAAAATTATCCGGCCTGACATATATATCAAGATGTCCTATTGAGGCAATGGTATAAAGGAGAAGCTTGCAGAGCCGTTTCACGAAAGGGATAAGGACTCAATAAAAATGCTAATTGTCTTGACTGGGTTTTGCAGCTACACTTGCATTTGATCATGATGACTGGTTGCCCTATGCAATACAGTATAAGGTCATGTAGTTCTGCTGTATCTAATGTATAATATTGTTACGCGCAAGCTACGTTAACTGGAGACGAAACTCAGATTTAGGGAGATTTCAGCCTTTATTGAAAACTTGAATAATTATTGATGGAAGTTCAGAAATAAGCAGTCTTGATTTCTTTGAGTCTATGTAAAATGAGATGAAATTCATAAGAGTCAGGATTATTGAGTCTTGCTTGTCTTGATAAGAGTTAGCTTTCTGTTAAACTGGATATCTGTTACTATTGTCTCTTGAAACAAAAGTCTTGTCCCTCTCGGAAATCAATCAGCTGGTAGCGTGTATTATTATCTGGTCCTGCCCTTGTCCTGGTCTCAGAATATGGTGCCCTGGTCCTGGTCACGGAATATGGTGCCCTGGTCCTGGAATATGGTGCTCTGGTCCTGGAATACAGTGCCCTGGTCCTGGAATACGGTGCCTTGGTTGCGGTCCTAAATATGGTGCCCTGGTCCTGGTCCCGGAATATGGTGCCCTGGTCCTGGTCCCGGAATATGGTGCCCTGGTCCTGGTCCCGGAATATGATGCCCTGGTCCTGGTCCGGGAATATGGTGCCCTGGTCCTGGAATACGGTGCCCTGGTCCTGGAATATGGTGCCCTGGTCCCGGAATATGGTACCCTGGTCCTGGTCCCAGAATAAGGTGCCCTGCTCCTGGAATATGGTGCCCTAGTCCTGGTCCTGGATTATGGTGCCCTGGTCCCGGAATATATGGTACCCTGATCCTGGTCCTGGAATATGGTGCCCTGGTCCCGGAATATGGTGCCCTGGTCCCGGAATATGGTGCCCTAGTCCTGGTCCTGGAATATGGTGCCCTGGTCCCGGAATATGGTGCCCTGGTCAAGGTCTTGGAATATGGTACCCTGGTCCCGGAATATGGTACCCTGGTCCCGGAATATGGTTCCCTGGTCAAGGTCTTGGAATATGGTACCCTGGTCCAAGAATATGGTGCCCGATCCCAGATTATATTGCCCGTAACCAAGGAAAATAACAATATTATTTTCCTAACTGTCAGATAACTTGAAATGTAGTTGGAAGTAGTTGGTTGGGTCTTGAATTTTCTTAGAAAATTTAGAAAGTCAGAATAAGTTCATTTTCCATTGTTGAGCCTTGGTCCTTGGCCTTGGACAGTTGAGTCAAGACTGACCCAAACGGTGGTTCCTGCCCCCTATTTATCAACTTTTTGGATTGAGTCCATTGTCAATAGGGGGAGCAGGGTCAAGAAACTTTGGATGAGTCCATCTTGGATCTTTCCAATTCGCGCCTGAACTTTGGCAGCCGAAAGTGGTTTTCTTGACCAGACAAGTGGTTGTTTCAACCTGACAATGGCTGGAAGTTGACTGGAGAAAGTGTAAGATTCATTTTAGTCTAAATTTGACTGTTCTACGTGGCTTTTAGGCGATTTGACAACATGTGAAGTTGAACTGCTAAATTCCATGTTTCGGAACTGAATCGGCGCACATTATCGCTCATCAAAACACGCTCGTTTTGATGAATTGGTTGTTCTGAGCTCCTTCTTAGTGTTACTAGTAGGTAAATTGGCATTTTTCTGATCATTTTGGTACCAGTTTCATTAATTTCCGTCAAGATTTGACCATTTTCTGCCACTTTGAAGTTGTGAAGTCAAATTGTTTTTTTTGGACTGTCAAAATGTACATAGGTGCGAGCTAAGGTGTCACACTCCCCTCTCCTAAGATTATACTTCACTGGTGAAATATAATTCTGAAGGCTGTTAACTTCTCAGAGGATTTTCTGTTTAAGAAACTTGTGAAGTTGTTGTCCCAATGTTCTGAACATCAAAAGTTAATTATTTTCCGTTTTAGTGACATCTGAAGTTTGGGTATCCAGCGTTCCGAACATTTCAAGTTAGTTTTTTCCGTTTTAGTGACATCTGAAGTTAAATTTTCCATTTTAGTGACCTCCAAAGTTTGGCCTCAGATCATTCGAAGTTGCATTTTTCATTTTATAGACATCTCAAGTTAAATTTCTCCCGTGTTCCAGACTATTCATTTTCTTATTTTCTGTGATCAATATAATCTTGGAGATGCTAATTATCAAGACTGATTTCTTTCAGTGGTCCTGAAGAGAGAAGATTGAAGTATGGATTTCTTGAAGAAGGGATTCCCAGTTTCAGTCATCACAAGTCAGTCCTCAAAGATCTATAGATCTATGATGGACTGTGATTTGTCCTAATAAAGAATTTCTTCCCGATGAGAAACTTCCGCAACTGCTTTATGAAAGGATTTTTCCCATCAGTTTCTTCTTCTGCTTGTGCTGCGTGAGAACTCCTTGGCGTCTTCTTGGATGCTGGATCTCTAATAACTTGTAACTTCCCAGATCTTCCAGGATCTGCAGATTTATTCTCCTCTGTTTCACATTCCAGCTCACCCGACCCCGGTGAACTTGGTTCCAACTCTTCACATCCTGAAGTCCTGGAAACCTTGTTTATCTCTGAGATTGACTTGGAACCTTCCTCTTTCTTGAACTGTTGTGGCTCTGTTTGCTCACTTCCTGGGACAACTTTTCCTATCTTCTGTCCAGAATCTTTTTGATTATTCCTTTCAGAATCTTCTTGGGGACTGTCATGATGCTTCCTCCTGTGCTCCTCACCTGTTTTAGTTGTCAGACCCTCAGTAGGTACTGGACGGGTGACTTCCTCCACTCTGGAAACAACCAACCTTGCTGTTCCAGCCGTACACTTCTCATGTACCTTCCGTTTTCCTGAACCTACTTCCGCAACTTCCAGAATTTTCCTCTTGGACTCCTCCAATTTTTCTACATTTTTCTTGACTTTGTTTTTGAGTTTCTTCTTTGTTTTTATTGCAGGACAAACTCCCTTTGAAACTTCCCTGGAGCTGTCCATAACCTCTCTTGTTGAGACTGCACAGGTCATTTCTGGGCCGATAGAAATGACCTTTTCTAGTTTAAATTTCTTGAACTATCTGAGGAAATCTCATCCTCCTCTTCCGTGGTATGAACCACTTTCAACTTTTCAGTCCTCGTTGGACAATGTCGTGCGAAGTGTCCTCCTCGGCCGCATTTGTAACAATCAGCATTACTTTGCTGGACTTTCCCTGCTCCTGAGTTGGTCTGATTCTGCTTTTCAATTAACTTCTGTATCATTTGTGACATCGAACTGACAGCTTCCGTCAGCTCTGTTAGTGTCCCTCTTGAAAGATCCGATGCCTCTGAAGACTTCTCTTTGACAAATCTGACTTTTTCTTTGTCTGACGTCTCTCGTTTGTGATTGCCTTCTTTCCAGGTCGATGTCTTCCTTGAGCGAGAGCTTTCTCGCTGGATATCCCTCCAGTCATCGTACTCGTAGACAAGTTCTACAGCTTTGTCCAGACTCTCTGGTGATTTCAAGTACTGCACATAGTAATGTAGGTCTTCATCATCGAAGCCATCAAAGAATTGTTTTAGGAGCATGTCTTCCATCACTCTGCGACTAACGCCTGTTGGGTAGGCCTTTCGGATGAGGCGCTTTAAATCTGAAGCAAACTCCCGGATGTTCTCTCCTCGTTGAAATCTTCGGCTGTAAAACTGACGAACATGTGTCTCCGGGTTTCATGAGTCATGAATCGCTTCTCCAGCTCATCGACAACATCAAAGTAGTCTTCCAAAATATAAGGCTCCAGATCAAAGACGAACTCTGCAGCCTCTCCTCTTAAGTTGGCCAGGAGATATTGTAGCTTCTTCCTTTCTGCCCATTGAAAAGTCACTGCTTCATATTGTCTGATGAAAGTTTGCCACCTTGATTTCCCATCATAAGTTGGTAGGGATATTTTCATTGCAGGCGCTGAATCCATGACTCTCGACTGTCTTCTCTGCGACTCCTCATAGCTGTGTCTTTCAGGATAGGAGTATCTGTCATTCCTTGGCAATCTACTACGGTGAAAAGGATCATATTCTTGATATCGCAAATTTTTCATGACTCTAGGTGATGACCTTGAAGCAGCTTGAATCAATGAAGGAGACCGGTTCTCATCTGTCGGATAATTAGGGACTCCTGAATCCCAGTTGCAAGAGGATCTTTGTCTTTGTGACTCGGAGTACTGTCTTTCTTGCAGGCATCTGCCATCCGTTCGAGAAGCAGGACAAGTAGGCTTTGCAAAATTCCGATCGTCCCTGTACAGGTTCCTAGGACCATCCACCACCGAGTTGTTGACCGGGAAGTCTTGACCACTATTATGGGGGGATCTAGGTGTCTTTAACAGGGTTCTTCCTTCTGGGGATGTTGCAAGATTCAGGCCCCTCATGTCTGTTCTCAGGCTGGTTTTACTCCTTGTTTGTACTCCCTCCATGACAAGTTCACTGAGTTTCTCTCACCTCTCCAATTATAAAGTTTAAATAAAGTTCTTGTCAAAAACTTGTAGGCTTGTTCGTTTCACTGGATGCCTATTACAAAGACATCCCACCGCTGCCACCAAAATGTTACGCGCAAGCTACGTTAACTGGAGACGAAACTCAGATTTAGGGAGATTTCAGCCTTTATTGAAAACTTGAATAATTATTGATGGAAGTTCAGAAATAGTCTTGATTTCTTTGAGTCTATGTAAAATGAGATGAAATTCATAAGAGTCAGGATTATTGAGTCTTGCTTGTCTTGATAAGAGTTAGCTTTCTGTTAAACTGGATATCTGTTACTATTGTCTCTTGAAACAAAAGTCTTGTCCCTCTCGGAAATCAATCAGCTGGTAGCGTGTATTATTATCTGGTCCTGCCCTTGTCCTGGTCTCAGAATATGGTGCCCTGGTCCTGGTCACGGAATATGGTGCCCTGGTCCTGGAATATGGTGCTCTGGTCCTGGAATACAGTGCCCTGGTCCTGGAATACGGTGCCTTGGTTGCGGTCCTAAATATGGTGCCCTGGTCCTGGTCCCGGAATATGGTGCCCTGGTCCTGGTCCCGGAATATGGTGCCCTGGTCCTGGTCCCGGAATATGGTGCCCTGGTCCTGGTCCCGGAATATGGTGCCCTGGTCCTGGAATACGGTGCCCTGGTCCTGGAATATGGTGCCCTGGTCCCGGAATATGGTACCCTGGTCCTGGTCCCAGAATAAGGTGCCCTGCTCCTGGAATATGGTGCCCTAGTCCTGGTCCTGGATTATGGTGCCCTGGTCCCGGAATATATGGTACCCTGATCCTGGTCCTGGAATATGGTGCCCTGGTCCCGGAATATGGTGCCCTGGTCCCGGAATATGGTGCCCTAGTCCTGGTCCTGGAATATGGTGCCCTGGTCCCGGAATATGGTGCCCTGGTCAAGGTCTTGGAATATGGTACCCTGGTCCCGGAATATGGTACCCTGGTCCCGGAATATGGTTCCCTGGTCAAGGTCTTGGAATATGGTACCCTGGTCCCAGAATATGGTGCCCTGATCCCAGATTATAGTGCCCGTAACCAAGGAAAATAACAATATTATTTTCCTAACTGTCAGATAACTTGAAATGTAGTTGGAAGTAGTTGGTTGGGTCTTGAATTTTCTTAGAAAATTTAGAAAGTCAGAATAAGTTCATTTTCCATTGTTGAGCCTTGGTCCTTGGCCTTGGACAGTTGAGTCAAGACTGACCCAAACGGTGGTTCCTGCCCCCTATTTATCAACTTTTTGGATTGAGTCCATTGTCAATAGGGGGAGCAGGGTCAAGAAACTTTGGATGAGTCCATCTTGGATCTTTCCAATTCGCGCCTGAACTTTGGCAGCCGAAAGTGGTTTTCTTGACCAGACAAGTGGTTGTTTCAACCTGACAATGGCTGGAAGTTGACTGGAGAAAGTGTAAGATTCATTTTAGTCTAAATTTGACTGTTCTACGTGGCTTTTAGGCGATTTGACAACATGTGAAGTTGAACTGCTAAATTCCATGTTTCGGAACTGAATCGGCGCACATTATCGCTCATCAAAACACGCTCGTTTTGATGAATTGGTTGTTCTGAGCTCCTTCTTAGTGTTACTAGTAGGTAAATTGGCATTTTTCTGATCATTTTGGTACCAGTTTCATTAATTTCCGTCAAGATTTGACCATTTTCTGCCACTTTGAAGTTGTGAAGTCAAATTGTTTTTTTTGGACTGTCAAAATGTACATAGGTGCGAGCTAAGGTGTCACACTATCTTATGTATATAAAGGCTGATAGTAATGCAGTTATGATGTTTTGCTTTTTTTCCATTCCTGTTCTGGGAGGCAGGTGAGTTCAAGTGATAACCCATATTTCTCCGAGGTGTGGTTTATAGATTCTACTTTCATTGTCATTTGTACTAATTTTGCAGACTTCTGCTTGACCTATTTAGAGATTTTCTCAACTTTTGTCCATCCTAATTTCCCAAAAGTTGCTGTCTAAATTGTGTTCTTTTCACAGGTGTATCTTTGCAAAATTTTGCTTGACCTAGATTTAGATTTATGTCAACTATCGCAATAGAGTTTGTTCAGGTCCATTTCTTTAATTCTGCAATGTTTTTAAGGGGTTAACATTCCATGTCAAGGGAGGAGTTTTTTTTAAATAAAAAAATATTTTGCTCAATGTTGGTGAAAGAAATAAATTCTTTCTTGGCAGTTTTTTCTTAAGAAGGTGATGCCTGTTTTAGGAATGTTTTTTCGGGGACATCACTCTTGAAATAAATATTTACGGCTGCCATTTCCCTGAAATAAATAATTTCTCACCGAGGAAAACTCCAAGCCCCCACTGATTATTAAATGGTCATCCCCTAAATAGATTTCTATGTCATGAGCATAATTACCTGGCATTCTTAGCAGTTCATATAATAAAAAAAAGTTTAATGACATTCCAATTTCAATTCATAAGGGAATTTGCTCCACAGATGTAAATCTTGATTTCTGAGAAATTATCACTTGGGATTCTATTAGTTCCATAGAAAATGCCATGTGTTGCTCTGACCTAAAGTAAGTGCTGGTAAGTCAGACAAAATTGTGGTTTATAATTAGGTTTCTTTGTTCTAGATATATACTAACTAATAAAGCTATTTAGTTGCTGATACTCTTTCGCAGAAGTGATTATCTGATGTTCAGATATAGATCTGATTTATATTTGTATAAGTTACACAGAATTCCGAATTGTTCTATGATGTTGGATATATTCTTAATTTATTTTTTTGCCTTTGGCAGACACATGATTTACCTTCCTGAGGGCACAGCTTCACTTCGCCCTAATACACCTATCTTTGTGGCTGGCAGGCAAACAACAAATTACAGCTCTAGCAATTGATCTGAGGAAATCAGTTTTTTTTTTTGTGCCAGAGTGGACCTATGATGTCATAGGCAGATGCTCCATTGCTCAGCACTGGAAGATATGCAAAATTGGTGCTAGCAATGATGACATAGGTCAAACTGGCCAATAGCGTTCGTTTTGCACAGTTTCATCATAGCCTTGCTGTTACATCATTGCCATGGTGGCTAATAATACCACTACAACAACTCAGGTGCAAAGTTGGACTGCACATGGGGAGGGGGAACTCTACTCAAAAGCTGTCAATTGTCCTTATGATTGCATACTCACACAAGGTACTGTGGTAACCAACAATGGAATACAGGATTAAAGCAGTTTTTGTTTTACATTGAAAGAGACAGCCAACAAAACTGCAAACAGTCCATAGCAAATCCAATTGAGACCAGAAGCATGTTTGTGGGCAACTGATTAATTGTAAGTTATCCTATAAACCACGCTTGGTTGAATTTCAGGTACTTTAAGTGTCACCAAATAAACAACCCCCCTCCCCCAACTTAACACCTGAGTTTTTGCAGTGGTATTATTGGCTAATCTGGCCATGACATAATTGCAGGGCTATGATGAAGTTGTTCACATGAACTGCTATTGGCCAGTTTCACCTATGACATCGTAGCTAGCACCAAAGTTGCATAGGTTCCAATGGAGTCTCAAGCTATGACATCATAGGTCCGCACTATGAAAAAAGACGATTTCTTCAGAGCAATTGCTAGAGCTGTAATAATATCCAACAGTATCCATATATGGACCTGAGGGAGCAGAATAATACATTTTTCTACTGGCAAAACTGTGCTAAACTAAAATGCCATTTGTGATCCAATACAAAAATACACTGTAAATTCTGAAATTCTGAGTTAGCTCAAATGATTGAGTGAGATGGTTGCACAATTTGTTTGAGCCATGATAGCTTGCTGTTTTGAGTTATGATAATCTTTATGATGTTATAACTTGCAAACAACAAGCTATCCTGGCTAAAAGGAATTGTGCAACCATCTCACTCAATCAATTAAGCTAACTCAAAGTTCAAAATTTACAGTGTAGCAACCTAATCACTCTACAACACCTAACTTTGTTCGTTTCATAACACCGCATTTCATTTTGGACCGTCTCCGCGTTCTATGCAGTTTGTTGCTACACTCAGACACTCTGAATTATGCATAGTGCTGTGTTGTGCTCCTGGGACAACCCTTAATAATTCCAGAGCCAAATGGGATGATGGACGACAGCATCAACCCTAGTTTGGTTTGCGTCTGCTTGGACCTTCAGGCTTCCTGGGCATGGGAGGAACTGGAGGTCCTTATCACAACATTTTGTGCAGTTTATGCAGAGCTAGTAAACTGTTGAGAATACTCAACTTGTTAGATCCAACACAAGGCTCAAACAGAAAATGAAGCCCAGATCATTAAATATGGGCCTACAGTACAACTATCATAAAGTGTATGTGATACTTTTCCAATGGAGGTAAATATCGCTGTTTGTATACAAATAATTGGAATACTTTGTGATATTTCGTTTCTAAGGCATTTGCGATTGATTGTTAATTGGATGATTCCTGTTTTGTACTTGCATTTAGTATTTTTCGTCTCTTCTTGTCTGTATTGAGATATATACACCCACGTGCCTCATTAAAGATTTGAAACGCAGGAGTCCCCAAATCCAAACATTAATTTCACTTGTTTAAACTTCAGATCTCATCTATTTTCTCTGTTGCTAGTTTTTTAAGGGCGCTCTCTGCTAAGAGAGCTCCCTGTTGTCATTTAAATCCTGAAAGATCTTGTGGGTCGATTTGTGGGCACATTACAGCTCCAATTGACTTCAAAACTTCACACATTGCATTATATCAGCCACGAATGGATTGATCAATTTTACAGGGACATGCACATAGTTTAAATACCATTTTGGAGACCCGGGAAAACCATCCCAGAAAAACTGGAAAGAGGGAGTCCTGTGATGTCATTCAGGGGGGTTTCCCACACCAGATCTGTATTTATAGCTCACTCAGAATTTGTCAAAACAACAAGAGGTCAGCAATTGGAACAAAACACCTCTGCATGCTTCATAAATGTGTTGTAGTAAGTTGGATGGAAAGATATGTGAAAAGAAAGAAAGAAAGAAAGAAAGAAAGATAGATAGATAGATAGATAGATATATAGATAGATAGATAGATAGATAGATAGATAGATAGATAGATAGATAGATAGATGGGTAGAAACCTAGAAACACAGCTACAAACACAGCATGATTGACAGCTTGACATAGAGAAAGAAGGAAAACAATGAAACACTGAAATTAATTAGATGGTTAATGGTTTCTTTGGTTTTCAAGAACTTGCAGTGCCATGAGTTATAGGAACGCCCTTTAAAGTGCCTTTGCACGATATTTTTTTTTTGCTAAATTTATATAAATGTCACAGAGCAGGTCATTCATCAATTTATTGGCTAACTGATAGACGGAACATGCTGCAGAAAAAAATGATTGTGGAGCCTTTGTACTTTTGAGCATGACAAATCATCAAATGGATTACTTGGATAGAGTAGCCAAAATGGCATGGTGCAGCTGAGCTGATTTGACATACAGGATTGTTCTCCGTGCATGTATTTAGCTCATGGTTCGACGGTTGGTCATATTTAGCCTGGTAGATCAGCTTGTCTTAGGTTAGTTTAGAATGGAAAGAAAAACAATTATTTTGTCATTTGACATATGTAATAGCATATATGTTATCTCATCTTATCTCAACAACTTCCATGCATTTGTAAGGGTTATCAAGGTTTGACTAAAGCATTAACTTAGCTTGATGGTTGAGGCCAAAATAGTTTCTAATATACAAATTATCTGAACCTATTATTCATTATTGTTTAAGCGTTTGATAAATTTCTGATGAGACACAACTCTTTGTCTATAGAGTTTCATTCATCTTCATCAAGATTACCCTTAATCATCCAAACCTCAATGAAGACCTCATTCTGTTCTATTCTATTCTATTCTATTCTATTCTATCAGAACCATTCGCTCTTAAGCAGAGACAAAGAATGAAGTTTTAGACAGGAAATTCTGCCATAAAAGTGCAATTAAAGGTAGTTAGATGCATTGATGGGGAAATTGACTTGGCTTATTAGGTCTGCTTTATGGTGATAAAGTGACTGGATTAGGTCGGAAATTGCCTGGAAACATAAACAAGAGCACAAGATGAGTATGGGTTGAATATGAGACTTGGATAAGTCTGCTAATGATATCAAAGACAGCCTGACATATATATCAAGAAGATGTCCTATTGAGGCAATGGTATAAAGGAGAACCTTGAAGAGCTGTTTCACGAAAGGGATAAGGACTCAATAAAAATGCTAATGTCTTTGATTGGGTTTTGAAACTACACTCGCAATTGATCATGATGATTGGTTGTCCAATGGAATACAGTATAAGGTCATGTAGTTCTGCTGTACCGTAATATGGGGTGAATTGGGACAGAATTGGCGGTTTTTCTGTCATAGCAAGGTCAAAAGTCGATCTAAAAATCAAAATTTGGTGTCAAATTGTGTCTGAGTACAAGGTTTAAGTACCCCTAGGAGCTTGATATGATATCTTAAAATCTCAATGCTCAAGGCCCAGAAAACCACTGTCCCAATTCACCCCTTACTTTGGGGTGAATCGGGACAGACCATTATCTCCATAATCAATACTCTCTACCTTCTTTGAGTGACTGCTAGTTGTGAATAAATATTAGAAAACATATCCTGCAAGCCAAAAAATTTTTTTAGGAAAATCTGAAATTAATTTCATTGATTATATGCATATTCTAAAAATACAATAAATGACAGAAAACTAATTAAAAAATCGGTTTTATAAAAAAAATTCTAGTAATTGGTAATTCTGGACTAAATCCACTGTAATTGATGCCAAGTTCAATAATATTAATTAAAAAGCCACGCTAGTACATTCAAATGAAAATTAGTTGGGATTTTTTGGTTAAATCTTGAAACTTTTCATTGACCTGGATCTGAACCCTGGACTAAACCTACGTCATCCCACATCCAGTCTGTAATTATGGTCCCCCACAACCATTTTAAACTGATTTTAAAGTTTACTGCGAGTTTGGTTGCTGTAGTATTTGTAATTAATATAATACAGGCAAAGTTTTGACCAGCTTGTAAAAGTGTCATTTCGGCGGGGCCGAGTTGTAAGTGCTGTAGCTCCTCAGCGCCTGCAGTTAGAATCACAAAATTCCATCACAATATGCGTTGGTATCTTTACTATACATGTGCCAAAAATCAAATTCCTGAGGCAATTAGAAGTAGCTTTTTTTTAAGCAAATACAACGTTTTCCTGTTCTGTCCCGATTCACCCCAGTGTCCCGATTCACCCCATATTACGGTATCTAATGTATAATATCTAATGTATATAAAGGCTGATTGTAATCCAGTTATAATGCATTGCTTTTTCTCCATTCCTGTTCTGGGAGGCAGGTGAGCTCAAGTGATGACCCATATTTCTCCGAGGTGTGGTTTATAGATTCTACTTTCATTGTCATAGCACTCATTTTGCAGACTTCTGATTTAGCTATTTAGAGATTTTCTCAACTTTGGTGATATATCCTAATTTCCCACAAGTTGCTGGCTAAATTGTGTTCTTTTCACATGTGTATCTTCGCAAAATTTTGCTTGACCTACATTTAGATTTATGTCAGCTATCGCAATTTTTTTCAGGTCCATTTCTTCAATTCTGCAATGTTTTAAAGGGGTCAACTTTCAATGTCAAGGGAGGAGTTTTTTTTTTTTAATAAAAAAATGTTTTGCTCAATTTTGGTGAAAGAAATAAATTCTTTCTGGACAGTTTTTTTTAAGAAGGTGATGCCTGTTTTAGGAATGATTATTCGGGGTCATCACTCTTGAAATAAATATTTACAGCTGCCATTTCCCTGAAATAAATAATTTCTCACCGAGGAAAACTCCAAGCCCGCTCTGATTATTAAATGGTCGCCCCCTAAATAGATTTCTATGTCATGCGCATAATTACCTGGCAATCTTAGCAGTTCATATAATAAAAAAAATGTTTAATGACGTTCCAATTTCAATTCATAAGGGAATTTGCTCCACAGATCTAAATCTTGATTTCTGGGAAATAATCACTGGGGATTCCATTAGTTCCCAGAAAATGCCATGTGTGGCTCTGACTTAAAGTAAGTGCTGGTAAGTCAGACGAAATTGTGGTTTATAATTAGGTTTCTTTGTTCTAGGAATATATACTAACTAATAAAGCTGTTTAGTTGCTGATACTCTTTCGCAGAAGTGATTATCTGACGTTCAGATTTAGACCTAATTTATATTCGTATAAGTTACACAGAATTCTGAATTGTTCTATGATGTTGGTTATATTCTTAATTTATTTTTTTGCCTTTGGCAGACACATGATTTACCTTCCTGAGATAGCAGAATCATGGCACAGCTTCACTTCGCCCTAATACACCTATCTTCCGGAAGGTGAAATATGTGGCTGGCGGGCAAACAACAAATTAATGATATCCAACAGTATCCATATATGGACCTGAGGGAGCAGAATTCTACAGATTTTGTCCTTTACCTACTGGCAAAAATGTGCAAAACTAAAGTGCCATTTGTGATCCAATACAAAAATAGCAACATAATCACTCTACAACACCTAACTTTGCTCATTCCATAACATCACATTTCATTTTTGACCGTCTCTGCATTCTATGCAGTTTGTTGCAACACTCAGACACTCTGAATTATGCATAGTGCTGTGTTGTGCTCCTGGGACAACCCTTAATAATTCCAGAGCCAAATGGGATGATGGACGACAGCATCAACCCTAGTTTGGTTTGCGTCTGCTTGGACCTTCAGGCTTCCTGGGCATGGGAGGAACTGGAGGTCCTTATCACAACATTTTGTGCAGTTTATGCAGAGCTAGTAAACTGTTGAGAATACTCAACTTGTTAGATCCAACACAAGGCTCAAACAGAAAATGAACCCCAGATCATTAAATATGGGCCTACAGTACAACTATCATAAACTGTATGTGATACTTTTCCTATGGAGGTAAATATTGCTGTTTGTAGACAAATAATTGGAAAACTTTGTGATATTTCGTTTCTAAGGCATTTGCGATTGATTGTTAATTGGATGATTCCTGTTTTGTAATGCATTTAGTATTTTTCGTCTCTTCTTGTCTGTATTGAGGTATATACACCCACGTGCCTCATTAGAGATTTGAAACGCAGGAGTCCCAAATCCAAACATTAATTTCACTTCTTTAAACTTCAGATCTCATCTATTTTCTCTGTTTCTTTTTTTTTTGTGCTAAATTTATGTCACAGAGCAGGTCATTCATCAATTTATTGGCTGACTGATAGACGGAACATGCTGCAGGAAAACATGAATGTGGAGCCTTTTGTGCTTTTGAGCATGACTAATCATCAAATGGATTACTGGGATAGAGTAGCCAAAATGGCATGGTGAAGCTGAGCTGATTTGACATACAGGGTTGTTCTTCATGCATGTATTTAGCTCATGGTTCGACGGTTGGTCATATTTAGCCTGGCAGATCAGCTTATCTGAGGTTAAGTTAGAATGGAAAGAAAACACAATTATTTGTCATCTGACACATGTAAATTTGAATTATATATCTAATAGTATAACTCGAACAAAGTTTATATTTTTTGGGATTGCTATTACATATTGGACTAATGTATATATATGTATATCAACAAATCATTTCAAATTTAATTCAAATTTGTATTATTCAACGAAAATTCTGTTATTTTGATGTATTATTGTTTTTGAAGTGAATTGTAAGCCCAAGAGGGCTGGGGGCTAGAATGTGAGCCCATTTCACGTAAATAAAGAATTTCTCTCTCTCTCTGTAATAAAGCATATATGTTATCTCATCTTATCTCAACAACTTTCATGCATTTGCAAGGGTTATCAAGGTTTGACTAAAGCATTAACTTAGCTTGATGGTTGAGGCCAAAATAGTTTCTAATATACAAATTATCTGAACCTATTATTCATTATTGTTTAAGCGTTTGATAAATTTCTGATGAGACACAACTCTTTGTCTATAGAGTTTCATTCATCTTCATCAAGATTACCCTTAATCATGCAAAGCTTAAAGAAGACCTCATTCTGTTCTATTCTACTCAATTCTATTACATTCTATTCTATTCTATTCTATTCTATTCTATTCTATTCTATTCTATCAGAACCATTCGCTCTTAAGCAGAGACAAAGAATGAAGTTTTAGACAGGAAATTCTGCCATAAAAGTGCAATTAAAGGTAGTTAGATGCATTGATGGGGAAATTGACTTGGCTTATTAGTTCTGCTTTATGGTGATAAAGTGAGAGGATTAGGTCGGAAATTGTCTGGAAACATAAACAAGAGCACAAGATGAGTATGGTTGAATATGAGACTTGGATAAGTATGACCTGCAAATGATATCAAAGACAGCCTTACATATATATCAAGAAGATGTCTTATTGAGGCAATGGTATAAAGGAGAGGCTGGCTTAACTGTTTCTTGAAAGGGATAAGACTCAATAAAAATGCTAATGTCTTCGACTGGGACTTTGGCATTTTGCAACTGCACTCGCAATTGATCATTATGACTGGTTGTCCAGTGCAATACAATATGAGGTCATATGGTTCTGTTATATTTAATGTTTAATGGCTGATATTAATGCAGTTTTATTGTTTTGTTTTTTCCCTGTTCTTGTTGTGGGAGGCAAGTTATTGCCCCTAAGGTGCGGTTTAGATTCTATTCCTATTGCCGAAGGAGTCGTTTCCATGGAATTCTGAGTGACCCATTTTATAGATTTTTGCTTAAAAAGATACTTTGTTACACTAAGATCTTCTGTTGGCAGACTATACAGAGTAAAACACTGAACTACTGTTATTTCTTGTTGTTTAGTGTCATTCACTGTAAAACGATTTAAAACAACAAGCTATGTTAGCTCAAGTGAATTGTTCAACCATATCACTCAATTATTTGAGCTAACTCTAGATTCACATTTTACATGCAACCTGATGCATCACTTATATCTTTGTATTTCCTTGCTTAATTTATTTTGCTGAGTGAATAATTGAATAGCATTGTCACCTAAAAGGTGTGGTTTACTCCAGAAGAGTAGTTTATAGAATTCTGCATGACCTACATTTCGATTTCTAAATAAATGCTGCAATCCTTCTTGGGCATCATGTTTTATTACTGGGGGGGGGAGGGTTGGTGTAGTGGTAGCATGCTGGGCCGCCAATCGCTGGGTCCAGGTTTCGAATCCAGGGCCTATGTTGGATGGCTGTTTCAACCATCCTTCGCCTCATTGTTGTGTCCTCCTCCTGTCCTAATTAGCCTACCAAGTGCATAAATACAGGACGTAAAGCCCCAATCATCCATCCATCCATGTTTTATTACTGCAAATCTGAAAGATCTTAAGTTCTTTTGTTTCACAAAATCCAATGTTGCCGCATAAGGTATGGTTCTTTTGTGTTTGATACAGATTGTCTTTTTAAAACATATGCAGTATTCTGAATCAGAATGATCGTTCTGTCTTTTCTCATCTTTATTGCTCATGGAAGTATCAGAATGGTAAAAGAGCACAAATTTATTTAAGTGAAATTGTTCTTCCTGCATGTCTCACAGGAGTATTGGTTATATTCTATGCGTCATATCCAAAGTTTAGGATTTTCCCTATTTCTATCAAGAGGGTTACATTGGCGCCCATAAGGTGCGGCTTTTAATTTTAAATGTAATGCTGAAGGAGTGATTTAGCATAGTTCTGCTTGGCATAATTTTTGACATTCAGAATGATATCTGCACTCAGGAGTCAGGATTTTATAATAAAATTTCAGATCTTGACTCTAATCATCTTGACAACTGTTCTATAACAATAATGTTTCTGAGCCTCTTCTAGATTTCAAGTCCTGAAATTATTAAAGAGTTTTGATCTGATTTTTCTTGTCATTTAAAAGGCTTGATTATCAGGCATTAGTGGCAGCTCATATTGTGACATTTTTCTTCAGTGATTTCATTTCATTGCAATTTCACTTTTTAAGTTAATTAGTGCCAAAAGTCTTAAATCCACATTTTTTGGAGAATCAATTGCTTCAAATTCCGTAAGGTCTGAACACTTTCAGAAAATGTGATCTGCCACTCTGATTTAGACTGAGTTCAGGTTAGTCCCGGTTTTTACAAGTGCATCTCATCGTTGATGGAGTAGCCCTATACTAATAAGGCGATGTTGTTTGTGGTATCTTTTCATGGAAGTAATTATCTGATTTTCAGATTGGCCTGATGTACAGAAATTACGCAGAATTCTACATTATTCAATTACTTATATGAAGCTATAGTTTCATGGAAAGAGTATTCCATTATTGCAC
Source organism: Platynereis dumerilii (assembly GCA_026936325.1). Taxonomy (NCBI): domain Eukaryota; kingdom Metazoa; phylum Annelida; class Polychaeta; order Phyllodocida; family Nereididae; genus Platynereis; species Platynereis dumerilii. The sequence continues at coordinate 474,291 of JAPTHN010000173.1, forward strand.
TTTTTTGGTTTTCTCCTAAGAAGTGACTGTGTTGGATTTAGTAACGGTTTTACTCGAAAGAGATTCAAAGAAGTAATGCAAACATCTGTGTGGTAAAGAAAGATCTGTATTTCCTTATATCAAATTGAACTTCTCTGAAATGTGCAATATGCAAGTTTGACAATCTTTCTTAGAATCCATCCAGACGTCTACACAATTTAGATTTTGGCCTTCCTTCTGAGAAGCAATTATCCTGAATTCTGCTCGAGTTAAGATCATGATATTCATCAAAGAGCTAAATCTCACAAAATTCTATATAACTTTGATTTGGAAATTTCATGACAGAATAATAATTATTCGGAATCTGTGAAGGTTTAGCCCAGATTTTAGAGTCAGACGAATAACCATAGAGCATTCTACATTATCCGCAAACCTTCGATTTTGGCTCTTTCATGGTCATCATGGAGAAGTAATTATTCCAAGTTCTGCGACATTTTGATCTGACTTCATGAGTCGATTTAGTAATCGTTCAAAATTTCTGTCATGGTTACTGTATGATATGCAATCAGAATGTATATGTGTGGCCTTGTGGAGGACTAGACATTATAGTTAAGCAGACAAAATGTCATATACATTGGTCCTTGGTGGCATGAACTGGTATACAATTATATAATGACGAATTCATTTTAAAATAACCAAATTATTCTACACAATGACAATGACAACTGTTTCAATTAATACGGGAAAATTGTTGTTGTGGTAATCATCAGGAAATAACTGATGTGTTATCTTTTTTTCATGACACAATATAAAAATATGAAATATGAAGATAGCTGTAATGACTTCTCAGTAAAAAAAAGAAGCCAAAACCTGACTAGGCAAATATCTATCTATCTATCTATCTATCTATCTATCTACTATCTATCTATCTATCTATCTATCTATCTATCTATCTATCTATCTATCTATCTTATTATCTATCCACATGCCCCATTATAGAATTGAAAAGCAGGTGTCCCGGAGTCCTAACAACTGTTTCAGTTAATACGGGAAAATTGTTGTTAGTTGTGGTAATCTTCAGCATTTCAGTTATTTGGAAATAACTGATGTGTTATCTTGTTTTCATGACAAAATATAAAAATATGAAATAGCTGTAATTACTTCTCAGGAAAAAAAAGAATCTCAAATCTGACTAGGGCAGATTTCACGAAAAAGCAGCAAAATGACTTACCACAACTTGTCCACAAGTTACATTAGCACAATACTGATAAGGCCAGACATAATTGATTCGTAGATTCTCAGATTTTCTCAGGGTGCTTCTTCTGAGGATAGCTGGCAGGACAAAAAAAAGCTGAAATCTAAATCTTTTATTGTGTCAATCCATTAAATAAAATCATGGGTAAACAATCCTTTCTGTTGGATTGGTAGGTCAGAGTAGCTAAAAATATGGCCTTGTGCTAATGTAACAACGATGAATGACGGAGGACGGAATTTTTTATGCTGATCCTACTGCAATATAAATGAAGTCACCAGCAGGGTATCGCCCCTGGCCTGCTCTAGGGAGACCCGGCTTTCAGTTCAGAAAAAATTGAGATCTAATCATGTGTTTTTTAAGGTAATTTTTATGTACACATTTTGTTAATGTAACACTATGAAATGGACGGATGCAAAATTGCAGTTACATTAGCAATAAAGAAACAGGTACCACACCCAGTCGTTTATGTTTTTGGTGATGTAAATAGGTAAATAAGACACGTTTTTCAATGAAATATTATAATTTCATGTTTGAAATTGGCATAAATAGCGAGAACACAGAAAAATTTCCATGTAAAAGTTGCTAATGTAACCTCAGTGTCCTGAGACGGAATCGAGTTACATTAGCAGTCTTTTTTTATTTTTCATTTTTTTCAAGTTTCATAATGACCAAGACAATTAAAAATGGTTCCAAAATAATTTTCAAGATGTTTTTTATCAATCACATACCATTACATTTTCCTGAATTGGTTTTAGCAGATTCCACAGAGTGCCAAAGTAAGCATGTCCAATCACCAGTAAGTTTGGTCGTCCAAAATTGTCCTCATGAGGCATAAAAACATATCTTTTTAAGAGGAAAAAGCTACATATTTGAGGAATATTTTATTGATATTTATTCATTACCTCACAGATATACTTAGTATAAGGTTTACTTGCTTCAGGAAGCAACAGAGAGATAACAACAGGGTTGCAAAGTTTAAGGTACCTTTTGAGAGCACTTTTCGTGAAATCTGCCCTAGGCAGATATCTATCTATCTATCTATCTATCTATCTATCTATCTATCTATCTATCTATCTATCTATCTATCTTATTACTGCCATTCCTGTTTAAGCTTCGCTCTCTAAACAGTTATAAAGTTTTAGTTAAACTTTTATGGGAGTCAATTGGAAGATGGCAAGTGATTAACCCACTGTCCTCACATAGTTCTAAATGTCTGTCCCATACAAAATGTTTTCACTTTAGCACAGGTTTTACCCCTGAAACATCTAAATAGTAGTTTCACTTTTACTCCAGTCAGGTTATGAACTAACACTTAGTAATGTCTTTTAAATCACTTCCAACCTTTCCACCAAACTTTCAGAAAGTTATATCAAAACATTTGAAAAGTTTGGAGAGCGAAGCTTAAACGAGAATGGCAGTATCTATCCACATGCCCCATTATAGAAAAGCAGGAGTCCCGGAGTCCTAACTTAATAGTGACTTTCACTTGTTGCGACTTCAGAACTCATCTATTTTCTATTCTGTTGCCAGTTTTTTTGCTAAATGGCACAGAGCAGGTCATTTATCAATTTGTTGGCTGACAGACAGACGGAACATGCTGGAGAAAGACTTGAATGTTGGCCTTTTACCATTCTGAGCATGACAGATCATCCCAAGGATCAATGGGAGAGTAGCCAAAATGACATGGTGCAGCTGACATGTTCTGCTTAAAATACAATGCATGAGTTAACATTCAGGGTTGCTCTGCATGCATAGGCATGTATGTTATTTTAGGCTACTAAACTAGCTTTAAGGAAGAGGAAGGAACAAAAATAGAAGGCCAGAATGTGTGGCCCGTATCATATACAAGTAGAGCATAAATGCATGACCTTTTCCGTCATATCAACAACTTTCTTATATGTGGTTAATTCATGCAGATTTGCTGGAGTGTGATAGATATGAATGATAGTTGAGACTAATAGTTAATATTTTACAAAATTATCTGACCTCTTATTCATTGCTGTTTACATGTAACTTCAGATAAATTTTTGAGAGACACAATTCTTGTTCTATATGCCAGGTTTGTCTTCATCAAGAATCCCAAATAATTGAAAGGTTCTTTTGATGCAGTCCTGATTCTATTCTATTCTATTCTATTCACTCATTAGCAGAGACAATGAATGAGGTATTAGAGGGGACAATTCTGTCATAAAAATGCAATTAAACATAGTAAGATGGGGTGATGAGGAAATTAGCTACCAGGCAATGGGTCTGCTTTATAGTGATGAAGTGTGAGTATTAGGTTGGAAATTGCTTGGAAACACAAGCAAGAGCACAAGATGAGTATAGGGTGAGAATACGGGGCTTGGATGATAAGGATCGGCAAATTTATGATTTATCAAAGAAAATTATCCGGCCTGACATATATATCAAGATGTCCTATTGAGGCAATGGTATAAAGGAGAAGCTTGCAGAGCTGTTTCACGAAAGGGATAAGGACTCAATAAAAATGCTAATGGTCTTGACTGGGATTTTGCAACTACACTTGTAATTGATCATGATGACTGGTTGCCCGATGCAACACAGTATAAGGTCATGTAGTTCTGTTGTATTTAATGTATATATATAAAGGCTGATAGTTATGCAGTTGTGATGTTTTGCTTTTTTCTCCATTCCTATTCTGGGAGGCAGGTGAGCTCAAGTGATAGCCCATATTTCTCTGAGGTGTGGTTTATAGATTCTACTTTTATTGTCATTTGTACTAATTTTGCAGCATTCTGCTTGACCTATTTAGAGATTTTCTCAACTTTTGTCCATCCTAATTTCCCAAAAGTTGCTGTCTAAATTGTGTTCTTTTCACAGGTGTATCTTTGCAAAATTTTGCTTGACCTAGATTTAGATTTATGTCAACTATCGCAATAGAGTTTGTTCAGGTCCATTTCTTTAATTCTGCAATGTTTTTAAGGGGTTAACATTCCATGTCAAGGGAGGAGTTTTTTTTAAATAAAAAAATATTTTGCTCAATGTTGGTGAAAGAAATAAATTCTTTCTGGGCAGTCTTGAAATAATAATTTCTGGTGGGGTTTTTTCTTAAGAAGGTGATGCTTGCTTTAGGAATGATTAATCGGGGACATTACTCTTGAAATAAAAACAGTTGCTATTGTCAATTTTTTTATTAATTATTCATGGTTGCCACTTCCCTGAAATAAATAATTTCTCGCCGAGGAAAACTCCAAGCCCCCACTGATAATTAAATGGTCGTCCCATAAATAGATTTCTATGTCATGAGCATAATTGCCAAGCATTCTTACCAGTTCATATAATAAAAAAAATGTTTAATGACGTTCCAATTTCAATCCATAAGGGAATTTGCTCCACAGATCTAAATCTTGATTTCTGAGAAACTGTCACTGGGGATTCTATTAGTTCCCAGAAAATGCCATGCGTGGCTCTGACTTAAAGTAAGTGCTGGGAAGTCAGACGAAACTGTGGTTTATAATTAGGTTTCTTTGTTCTAGGAATATATACTAACTAATAAAGCTATTTAGTTGCTGATACTCTTTCGCAGAAGTGATTATCTGATGTTCAGATTTAGACCTAATTTATATTTGTATAAGTTACACAGAATTCTCAATTGTTCTATGATGTTGGATATATTCTTAATTTATTTATTTTGCCTTTGGCAGATACATGATTTACCTTCCTGAGATAGCAGAATCATGGCACAGCTTCACTTCGCCCTAATACACCTATCTTCCGGAAGGTGAAATATGTGGCTGGCGGGCAAACAACAAATTAATGATATCCAACAGTATCCATATATGGACCTGAGGGAGCAGAATTCTACAGATTTTGTCCTTTACCTACTGGCAAAAATGTGCAAAACTAAAGTGCCATTTGTGATCCAATACAAAAATAGCAACATAATCACTCTACAACACCTACATGTAACTTTGTTTCTTTTCATAACATCGCATTTCATTTTGGAACTTCTCTGTGTTCTATGCAGTTTGTTGCTACACTCAGACACTCTGAATTATGCATAGTACTGTGTTGTGCTCCTGGGACAACCCTTAATAATTCCAGAGCCAAATGGGATGACGGACTACAGCATCAACCCTAGTTTGGTTTGTGTCTGCTTGGACCTTCAGGCTTCCTGGGCATGGGAGGAACTGGAGGTCACAAGGCTCAAACAGAAAATGAAGCCCAGATCATTAAATATGGGCCTACAGTACAAACATCATAAAGTGTATGTGATACTTTTCCGTGGAAGTAAATATTGCTGTTTGTATACAAATAATTGGAATACTTTGTGATATTTCGTTTCTAAGGCATTTGCGATTGATTGTTAATTGGATGATTCCTTTTTTTTACTTGCAAATCCAAAGAGTCCCCAAATCCAAAGATTAATTATCACCCATGCTACGCTATGGGGATTCTACTTTTAGTCTCCATGTGATGGCATCCATCAAATATCTCAAACACCACACCATGCACAATGCTCATCCTTTCCCAACATTCAATCACCCCCCTAAACTTGTCAAATCTTACCATAAATCAATAAATATCATAACCATTTCCACATCACAAATACTTTTTGCTGTGCTTTTGGCCAGCAGCCATGTTATTTTTAAAAGTGAACTCCACCCCCAGGTGTCTCCACATCCTTACATATATGCACAATTGTGCCCCTGGTGGAAATATTTGGCATAACTAAAATGGAATTCAGGTAGGTATAGGTAGATGTGTAGGGCATGGGGGATATGGAGGCAGTATACCTGCTCTTGTTTCACTTGTTGAAAGTTCAGATGTCATCTATTTTCTGTTTTGTTGCTATTTTTTGTTGCTGCTAAATTTATGTCACAGTGCAGGTCTTTCATCAATTTGTTGGCTGACTGATAGGCCGAACATGCTGCAGAAACACATGAATGTTGAGCCTTTTGTGCTTTTGATAGATAGATAGATAGATAATATGGTAAGTGCAGCCCTCTAAGCCCAGTTCAGGGCGCTCACGAGGATTGATTGATGAGATGAGAGAGAGAGCAGGAGTCCTCAACATGTTACTGATTTACCCTGTGTGAGGTATCTTTCACTTGCCCAGCACAGACGCTGATACAAGGGGAGCATGACAAATCATCAAATGGATTACTGGGATAGAGTAGCCAAAATGGCATGGTGCAGCTGAGCTGATTTGACATACAGGGCTGTTCTTTGTGCATGTATTTAGCTCATGGTTCGACGGTTGGTCATATTTAGCCTGGTAGATCAGCTTGTCTTAGGTTAGTTTAGAATGGAAAGAAAAACAATTATTTTGTCATCTGACATATGTAATAGCATATATGTTATCTCATCTTATCTCAACAACTTTCATGCATTTGCAAGGGTTATCAAGGTTAGGCTAGAGCATTAACTCAGCTTGATGGTTGAAGCCAAAATAGTTTCTAATATTCAAAATTATCTGAACCTATTATTCATTGTTGTTAAGCATTTGATAAATTTCTAATGAGACACAACTCTTTGTCTATAGAGTTTCATTCATCTTCATCAAGATTACCCTTAATCATCCAAAGCTTGATGAAGACCTCATTCTGTTCTATTCTATTCTATTCTATTCTATTCTATTCTATCAGAACCATTCGCTCTTAAGCTGAGACAAGGAATGTGGTTTTAGACAGGAAATTCTGCCATAAAAGTGAAATTAAACACAGTAAGATGCATTGATCGGGAAATTGACTTGGCTTATTAGGTCTGATAAAGTGAGAGGATTAGGTCGGAAATTGCCTGGAAACATAAACACGAGCACAAGATGAGTATGGGTTGAAAATGAGACTTGGATAAGTATGACCTGCGAATGATATCAAAGACAGCCTGACATATATATCAAGAAGATGTCCTATTGAGGAAATGGTATAAAGGAGAAGCTGGCTTAACTGTTTCTTGAAAGGGATAAGACTCAATAAAAATGCTAATGTCTTCGACTGGGACTTTGGCATTTTGCAACTGCACTCGCAATTGATCATTATGACTGGTTGTCCAGTGATATAAAATATGAGGTCATATGGTTCTGTTATATTTAATGTTTAATGGCTGATATTAATGCAGTTTTATTGTTTTGTTTTTTCCCTGTTCTTGTTGTGGGAGGCAAGTTATTGCCCCTAAGGTGCGGTTTAGATTCTATTCCTATTGCCGAAGGAGTCGTTTCCATGGAATTCTGAGTGACCTATTTTATAGATTTTTGCTTAAAAAGATTCTTTGTTACTAAAAGACTTGAGAATTACGGTACACTAAGATCTTCTGTTGGCAGACTATACAGTGTGAAACACTGAACTACTGTTATTTCTTGTTGTTTAGTGTCATTCACTGTAAAACAATTCAAAACAACAAGCTATGTTAGCTCTGGACAGTGAATTGTTCAACCATATCACTCAATTATTTGAGCTAACTCTAGATTCACATTTTACATGCAACCTGATGCATCACTTATATCTTTGTATTTCCTTGCTTAATTTATTTTGCTGTGTGAATAATTGAATAGCATTGTCACGCAAAAGGTGTGGTTTACTACAGAAGGGTAATTTATAGAATTCTGCATGACCTACATTTCGATTTCTAAATAAATGCAGCAAGCATTCTGGGGCATCATGTTTTATTACTGGCGGGGAGGGTTGGTGTAGTGGTAGCATGCTGGGCTGCCAATCGCTGGGTCCATGGTTCGAATCCTGCTCATGCTGGGTCAGTGGGCCTATGTTGGATGGCTGTTTCAATCATCCTTTGCCTCATTGTCGTGTCCTCCTCCTGTCCTCATCAGCCTACCAAGTGCATCAATACAGGACGTAGAGCCCCAATCAGTGATGGGCACAATTCAGCTATGTGCAATTCAATTCAATTCAATTCAATTGGGCATCAGTGCAAATTCAATTCAATTCAATTCACTTGCTTTTGGGAATGAGCTCAATTCAATTCAATTCAATTCATAGGGGTAGTCAATTCAATTCAATTCAATTCATTTGTCTTGTAACTTGTCTAAGTGACACATTTTGTAAAGTACAAAACTGAACGCTCCAGAAACGGGACTTAGTTATGCTATCATTAATATAATAATAATATTTATTGATTTAAAGTGCATTGTATCTCAACAATGATCTCAACACACTGTCAATCAATCAATCGTTCAATTTAAAATCTATAGATCAATCTATCTATCTATCTATCCATCTATCTATCTATCTATCAATAATTGTATATATCAATTCTATCTTGAACAACAATTAACAAACAAGTTGCTAAATCAACATATCCAGTAAGGTCACTTTTTCTGTAATTACAGCCAAAATAAATGTGGATATATAAATACAGTCAAGTCAAAATTTCAAATAATTAATACACTAAAATGGAGATGTTATGTATATAATTTAGCTAAAACAAAAATAATATAGCTATATATTGAGAAGTGAGAATGATGCTATCTGTAAGTTTATTTTATTTCAATATATGTTTCTTAATGCCAAGAATTCGTTAAAACACATATCAAAGCTTGGCAAGGCAGATTTAGGAAAAAATTAAACACAATATAAATTTATTGCAAGTATAGAGATGCTTATTTCGTTCAGCTGAGAACATTTTTCGTTAGATAAAATTATAATATATTATTATAACTAAAATCACACTTTTAAGAATTAAGATAAGGCAGGGTGGGCATGTTGACTAAATGTTATATTCCAATTTCCCTAAAAGCGTCGATTTAACCAAAAAATGGTAAAAACGGAAACGGCCCTAGTTATGGTTAAAATAGAGTTAGAAACATAATTTAAAATCGTATAAATATCCTTTAGAAGTAGCTAAATACAATGGATGAAGTTAAAATACTGTATCTTTGATAATAAGGCCAGTACTAGCCTGTAAGTTACGATGTTTTGATTTGCGCCAAAAGGTGTGAAAAAAGCAAATGGCGGCTATGTGTTCAAATCAAAATCAAAATGGTGTATCCTTAAAGTAAAGTAAACTAAAGTTTTATTTAAAGTCGGTGATGAAAGAATAAAACAAGCAACACAAGCTACAAAGATTTTCTTAAAGTGCTTCGATACTCATTAACCAAAATAGTTTTCAAAATGACATAGGATACTTTTAACCAAACAATGCCAATAATCATTCAAAGGTTCAGACTCTTATTGGTATGGTATGGTATTTTTTTATTGACATACATGTGTGTATATATACAATTATCAATTTTTGCTTCCCAGATATTTACATCTAAACACACCCAGCCCACTTGGGCTTACATGTCAAGTACTTATCTTATAAAACAAGCGGAGTGTTATTAATTATCAATTTCTCACTTTTGGATATATTTTTTTTTATGAGAGATGACCAATAATGTATATATTTATATAATCCAGTTGAATTGAAAATGAATTGAATTAAAAATTCAATTCACGGCCTATCTCAATTCAATTCAATTCAATTCATGGCAGTTTTCCAACATGGTCAATTCAATTCAATTCAATTCATCGACTTTTGAAATTTTGAATTAATTCGAATTAATTCAATTCATGAATTGAATTGTGCCCATCACTGGCCCCAATCATCCATCCATCCCTGTTTTATTACTGCAAATCTGAAAGATCTTAAGTTCTTTTGTTTCACAAAATCCAATGTTGCCGCATAAGGTATGGTTCTTTTGTGTTTGATACAGATTGTCTTTTTAAAACATATGCAGTATTCTGAATCAGAATGATCGTTCTGTCTTTTCTCATCTTTATTGCTCATGGAAGTATCAGAATGGTAAAAGAGCACAAATTTATTTAAGTGAAATTGTTCTTCCTGCATGTCTCACAGGAGTATTGGTTATATTCTATGCGTCATATCCAAAGTTTAGGATTTTCCCTATTTCTATCAAGAGGGTTACATTGGCGCCCATAAGGTGCGGCTTTTAGTTTAAATGTAATGTTGAAGGAGTGATTTAGCATAATTCTGCACTCAGGAGTCAGGATTTTATAATAGAATTTCAGATCTGGACTCTAATCATCTTGACAACTGCTCTATAACCATAATATTGCTGAGCCTCTTCGAGATTTCAAGTCCAGAAATTATTTTAAAAAAAGTTTTTAATCAGATTCTTCTTGTCATTTAAAAGGTTTGATTATCAGGCATTCTAGGCAGCTCATATTGTGACATTTTTCTTCAGTGATTTCATTTCATTGCAATTTCACTTTTTAAGTTAATTTGTGCCAAAAATCTTAAATCCATATTTTTTTGAGAATCAATTGCTTCAAATTCTGTAAGGTGTGAACACTTTCAGAAAATGTGATCTGCCACTCTGATTTACACTTAGTTCAGGTAAGTCAGGCAGAATTCTGGTTTTAAAAGTGCATCTCAATGATCTCATTGTTGACGGAGTAGGCCTATACTAATAAGGCGATGTTGTTTGTGGTATCTTTTCGTGGAAGTAATTATTTGATTTTCAGATTTAGGCCTGATGTACAGAAATGACACAGAATTCTACTTTATTCAATTACTAATATGATGCTATAGTTTCTTGGAAAGAGTATTCTATTATTGCACTTTTTGGTTTTCTCCTAAGAAGTGACTGTGTTGGATTTAGTAACGGTTTTACTAGAAAGATATTATATTCAAAGAAGTGATGCAAACACCTGTGTGGTAAAGAAAGATCTGCATTTCTTTATGTCAAATTAAACTTCTCTGAAATGTGCAATATTCAAGTTTGACAATCTTTCTTAGAATCCATCCAGACGTCTACACAATTTAGATTTTGGCCTTCCTTCTGAGAAGCAATTATCCCGAATTCTGCTTGAGTTTAGATTGTGATATTTGTCAAAGAACTAAATCTCACTAGATTCTGTATAACTTAGATTTGGCAATTTTGTGACAGAATAGTAATTATTCGGAATCTGTGAAGGTTTAGCCTAGATTTTAGAGTTGGACGAATAACCATAGAGCATATTACATTATCCGCAAACCTTCGATTTTGGCTTTTTCAAGGAGAAGTAATTATTCCAAGTTCTGTGACATTTTGATCTGACTTCATGAGTCAATTTAGTAATCGTTCAGAATTTCTGTCATGGTTACTGTATGATATGCATCAGAATATATGTGTGGCCTTGTGGAGGACCTGGCATTATAGTTAAGCAGACAAAATGTCATATACATTGGTCCTTGGTGGCATGAACTGGTATACAATTATATAATGATGAATTCATTAATAACCAAATTATTCTACACATTGACAATGACAACTGTTTCAGTTAATACGGGAAAATTGTTGTTAGTTGTGGTAATCATCAGCATTTCAGTTATTTTGAAATAACTGATGTGCTATCTTGTTTTCATGACAAAATATAAAAAAATGAAAATAGCTGTAATTACTTCTCAGAAAAAAAAAGAAGCCAAAATCTGACTAGTCCCGGAGTCCTAAATTCAGTGACTTTCACTTGTTGCGACTTCAGAAGTCATCTATTTTCTATTCTGTTGCCAGTTTTTTTGCTAAATGGCACAGAGCAGGTCATTTATCAATTTGTTGGCTGACAGACAGACGGAACATGCTGGAGAAAGACTTGAATGTTGGCCTTTTACCATTCTGAGCATGACAGATCATCCAAAGGATCACTGGGAGAGTAGCCAAAGTGACATGGCTCAGCTGAGCATGTTCGACTAGAAATAAGATGATTTACATGTAACATGCAAGGTTGCTCTGCATCTATGCGTTAGTTTATATATATATATATATCATTTATTCATGCACATTGTAAAATACACGGCATAGATATTTGTAAAATTTAAAAGTCAGATGATATAAAATGCATTAAATAAAAACAAGTTCATAAAAGTCATTGACAGCAAAGATATTCTAAAATCACATCAATTTCACAATTGTCCAGTATAAAATCAGTCTTCCTCACTGCCTGCAGTTCTTGGATTTGCATCACAATCCTTTCATCTTCAACATCATTCTTTTTAAAATGACATAGATTAAAAGGCCTTTGGAGTCGTTCATAAAAGTTAAAATCATATCGTTCTGAGATCACCTGAACATTCCTGGAGATTATGCTGGAGCTGTCATTAAGCAATAACTGGGCAAGATAAGTAACTCTCAAGTTTTCGCTCCGCAACATACTTGTAAAGAGTCTAAAAAATCTTCGAAAAATTTGATCCAATACATAGGGACTTGCAGTGAAGTATTGCAGGTATCGTGAGTGTGTGCGCTACGGTAATCCAAATGTTTTGCGTACACCACGGTTCCAAGTCTTACGAAAATCATCAATCTCTGTGTTGGCAAGATTCCATGCTTCACAACCATACAGGTGACTGCACTGGGAGTTAAATACAGCTCGTTTGACAGTGTCACTGGCTTTATAGAAGGTCGCACATAAACTGTTCACTCGCCCAATTAAATCACCTTGTTTATGTGACACATCATTAGTGTCCTTAAGGTCAGATCTCACGTAGTTCCCCAAGTGCTTCACAACAGAGACCCACTTGAGAGAGTCACCAGCCAGCTGGACATCAGGCAGTTGGCGCACCTGTTTATCAACACACATCACAACAGACTTAGCAGGGTTATACTTCACCCCAAACTCTGAGCCAAAAACTTCACAGACTTTAAGCATTTGTTGTAATCCATGCGAAGTCGGACACAGGAGGGTCAGATCATCCGCGTAGCTTAAAGCTCCATAATAATGTCCACCAATTTTACAACCATATCCACTCTGCTCCAGCCACAAAAGAAGAATATCCATGTAAACAGTGAATAATTATAGGTTATCCCATGGCTGGGCCAGTATTTCCCTGATATTTTCACCAGAGACCAAGTATTTTCCCGAGACCCGAAGGGTCGAGGGAAAATACAGGTCGAGGGTGAAAATATCTGGGAAATACTGGCCCAGCCATGATATAACCTATTTATCCCATGTTTTTTTTCTTGCTTGAGAAAAAAAGGAAGTAATAAAATATCAGCTCCAGAGCTGGATGATTTAAAGTTCCGCCAATTTAAAGGACAGTATAGATTTAAGGCACATTTAACAGGCTATAACTCTGAACTTGAAAATAACTTTTCACTTCGGTATGCAAAAAATTGATATTATTTATTCACAAAAAATAAACAAATCGTTTTTAATGCTGACATAACAGAAACTATCATATTTGTAGGCCTATAAAGAAGGCAGGCTTTGTATGACCCTCCTTATTTAAAGGTAGGCCTACTTATTAAAATCAATCAACCTCCCTTAAAGAAAAACGTGCAAACTTGTTGATTGGGAGTGTATAATATACCTAAAACTTAATCATTTTATGGACTTCGACTGCAAGTTAAATTTTACATAGGCTTAGTATTTATTAGAACTCCCAATATAGGAAAATTGGATAAAAGCAGTGCTCATTAAATTATATTTAAAAGGAAACGTTTCTAAAATATATACAATAAACCAAATATACATGTAAATTGGTAAATATATTTGGATAAACGGATCCAATAATACCTTCAATTAAAATAAGTATTTTAAAAAGCCTACAACTCTACTATTATGTGCAAATTAAGGTGTGATCGGCTTAATTGCATTTCGGGTGTCAAATAAAACAAATTAATTGTACAATGTACACAGTTCACAAAAATGAATCCAATTGGAACTGAACAAAGCAGCAATTGAACCAATTGAGGATGTTCTGATTGCAATAGAAGATTATTGATTTTTTTTCTCTGCTTGGCCAAACGGTCATCCTCTCACTCTGGCGTCGGCGGCGCCCATGTGACACATCTCTGTTCTGTGATAGGTTTGTTTTAAGAAATGAATATTAATAAGATCGTATTTCCCTCTAAATTCCGTATCTCCCGCAAAATGCCGTATCCTCCCGCATTTTGTCCATATCCTCCCCCATATCTTTCAGGCTTCTAGAATATCAACCAGGGAATTTATACAGTATCAGGGAAGAAATGTACCTAGACATGGGATAAAACAGGTGACGTAATGCTCCCTTGCTTAATTCCATTGAGAGTGGTGAAAGGCTGAGAGAAAGAATTACTCCATTTCGTTCTCAGCTGCTGCCTTTTATAAGAGTCCAGGAGAATTCTGATCACTATTGCTGGCAATTTTCGATCAATTAAAATTTCGAAGAGCTTGTCATGGCGGATGCGATCAAATGCCTTGCTTGCATCTATTAATCCAATGTAAGTAGCACTCTTGTTTCTTTTGAAGTACGAGGCCACTTCCTTGAGCATCAAAGTACACATTGTGGTGCTATGCTGGCCTTTGAATGCATATTGCATATCAGATGTACATAACTGAGCAGCATACTTGTTAAGAATACAATATCATGAATCTTAGACAGGCAAGAGCTGAGTGCGATGCCCAGTGGCGTAGCTAGAAATTCAGGAGTGGGGGGGCAGGGGGGGCCAGGGTCTGAGCTGGGGGGGCCCACTTTTTGCGGCATTTTTGGGGCAATACAAGGTAAAAATTAACGCCGCGACACAAGCCGTCTTTACAAGTGACATAGGGACATTGACGCTCTTTGGTTATGGCATACACTTACACTCTAAAAAATTTTGGGACAAAACTGGTTTTTAAAAATCAAAAATGGTTTTTTGAAAAATCCATATTGGTTGTTGCATGGACGTTTGGTTTTTCAAGAAAAAAACAGTTTTTTGCCAAATCGTTTAAGAGTGTACTGCATTTATTATTCAATTTAGATGATACAAATTACTAAATATTCTTTTTCAATTACTTTTTTTAGGGAGAAATGACTTTCCATAAAACCAGTTTGACAAAGTGCAGAATGTTGATTTCAGCCCTACAATTTGTTATGCACATGGAATGCGGCAGGGGCATTAGTTTCATTTTAAAGTGGTGGGGCATTTTGAGCCAACGCTCAAAATTTTTCCTTAAATAATACCCCTTTCTTGGCCAAAAAGTGGTGCTGCAAATGTCCCACCTGCCCCACCTACACTGATGCCACTGGATTGAGAGGAAAGTTTGTTCTGAAAATATCACTTACTGATTCATGATGCTGATGACCCTCAAGATCATCTTGGGTTGGGGTTGCTCCTACTTTTAAAGAGCACGGCCTGTATCTGGTTGAAAATTCCCTGATACGACCATGCTTGTACATGTATATAGAGAAAACCTCAAGGGTGCACACAATAATGTGATGTTACAATCATTGCCATGATACAAGTTTAACACGGACTTGAATGGTCTTATGAAAATAATTTTTTTTATCTGCTCAAATAGGCCTAAAAGCTGAAGGCGATTGCTGGAAATGATCGGGAAATTCCATGCAACACATGAAAAACTGAACAAGCATGGTCATTGATGTCTTATCAGGGAATTTTCAACCAGATACAAGCTGTGCTCTTTAAAAGTAGGAGCAACCCCAACCCAAGATGATCTTGAGGGTCATCAGCATCATGAATCAGTAAGTGATATTTTCCGAACAAACGTTCCTCTCAATCCAGTGGCAGATTTCTCAAATCTGAAATGGGGGGGCCAGTGGGGGGGCCAGTAATCCATTTGGGGGGGCCTTGGCCCCCCCAGGCCCCCCCATAGCTCCGCCACTGGCGATGCCCCTGTAGTTTTCCATGTCACATATATTCCCTCTGCAGTCTTTGGTTGGTATGTAGGTTATATTTAGGCTGTCAAACTAGCTTATCCAAGGAAAGGGGAGGAACAAAAAAGAAGGGCAGAAAGTATGGCTGACATTATATACAAGTGGAGCAAAAATTCATGTCCTCTTATGTCATATCAACAACTTTCCTGTACTATGTGGTTAATTCATGCAGATTTGCTGGAGTGTGATAGATTTGAATTATAGTTAAGACCAGTAGTTTCTATTCTACAAAATTGTCTGACCTCTTAGGCTCTTATTCATTGTTGTTTAACTTCAGATACGTTTTTGATGAGACACATTGTCTGATATGCTAGGTTCATCTTCATCAAGAATCCCAAATCATTCAAAGCTTCTTTTGATGCAGCCCTGATTCTATTCTATTCTATTCTTTTCTTTTCTATGTATCCTATTCTATTCTATTCACTCATTAGCAGAGACAATGAATGAGGTATTAGAGGGGACAATTCTGTCATAAAAATGCAATTAAACATAGTAAGATGGGGTGATGAGGAAATTAGCTACCAGGCAATGGGTCTGCTTTATAGTGATGAAGTGCGAGTATTAGGTCGGAAATTGCTTGGAAACATAAACAAGAGCACAAGATGAGTATGGGGTAAGAATACGAGGCTTTGATAATAATGATCGGCGAATGATGTATCAAAGAAAATTATCCAGCATGACATATAAATCAAGATTTAGAGGAGGAGTTGGCGGAACTGTTTTACAGAAGGGACAAGGACTCAATAAAATTGCTAATGGTCTTGACTGGGATTTTGCAACAACACTTGCAATGGATCCTGATGACTGGTTGGCCGGAATACCCGGTGCAACACAGTTTAACTGGTGTAAGGTCATATAATTCTGTTGGATTTAAAGTTTGATGTATCTAATGGAGATTTGTGTGGTTTTTTCTGCTATTCTTATTCTTGGTGTAGGCTTAGTAATAATTGCTTGGAATTCCCTGGAGTATTGCGGCAATGTGGCTTGCTGTTGTAGAGGAATAATCAAAATCTATGTTTTATCATAGTAGTTTTGTATTTCTCAATTTATTTTTTTGTCACGTGAGCAACTGAATTGCTTTGCTGTACAAAAAGGGTACATGTAGCTTACCTCGCAGGAGTAATTCACAGAATTGCGCATGACCTACATTTCGATTTATAAATAAATTAACTGCATGAGGGTCAAAATTTGATAAGTCTGAAATTCTTGTCTCCAGTGTTTATCGATAATTCATGATGGCAGGAAGACCAATAGAGGACCTTTTGTTGTCATTTGTCATAGACAAGGATCTTAGCAAAACTTATGACACAAAAACTATGTGGCAGAATATTTTTATCCCATCCAAAAACAGCATTGAAGTGGCCAACCCCCCTGAAAATGGCCTGTCTCCACCAACACTTTCTCTGAAAGATCGCATCACAAAAACTATTACAGGATTCTGATTCAATTAAACTCTTCCATACATGGAGACTTAACTGTCAGTCTTCTAAAATCTGGTCACAAATAGCTGAAATAATATTCTGTACAGTGCAACTTTTAAGCCAGTGGAGGGGGGTGGGCAGAGATATGAAGGCAATCGTGGCCGAGGCCCGCAGGGACGAAGGCCAATAGGCCGGGGGTCTGGGGGCCGCTTTAGGCCCCCATAAGCCAACGGTTTTTACATTGCCGGAAATGAATTCTGAGCAATTATGGAGGATGTTTCCCTTCATAGAAACCATACATGAAGAGCCCAAAATTTTTGTATTTTATGATAAAACCTCACTCTGAATTTCAATTTGATGAAAATCGCATGCTCAGTAGACAACATTTTTGAAAGTAGGCTAGTGCTGCATGAAAATGCACGGGCCTGAGTCAATTTTTTTAATGATAAAGAACTAAACCAGTATTGTCCTTTGAAGAAGAAATTTAAATAGTATCTATCATAAGCAATATACCATGCACACATGTATATCAGTAGGGGGAACCGGGGCACTATGGGTCGGTGGGGTTTTCTCGGTTCCTGGCAAGGTAAAATATGATATGATTGTGCCATCATATCTTGTAATTACACATCCTGATGTTTCTATCGTTTTGGTGACAAATTACAGCCACATGCAGAAGTATGGCGAGGAAAAGCTTGTTTTCCTACTACTAAAGTAAACATGGACGGGTTCAATTCAAACCATTCTGTGGACAAACCATGAACAATAAGGCTTTCTCAGTGCTTGTATCAATTTGATATATCGTAACGAACAGTTATGAATGTTATTGTGATAAACACACTCCCTGGTGCCAGAGAAATTAGCATTTTGGTGCAAAAGTCATATCGGGGCTCATTGGGACAGTGAATTCGGGGCACATTGGGACGCCTTATTATGGCAGAATTTAAGTGTCAAAGTCAACTGAATGACCTGGGACAGCACACAACAGGTATTCAGGCCCAAGTGAATAGAGGCATGCTCTGTGAACAAATTTATCGCAAAGCACTGTGTGTTACTGACATAGATGTCCGCACCCAGGACAGCTTATGTTAAATGTTCAAAACAGTTTAAAGTTATTAACTATTGGCACTACAAGGTGTTAATGCACTGTATATTGTCTTACGCACTACTTATATATATCCATTGCATATGGAGTGTTAAAATGATTTTTTTTATTATATATATAATCTTTTATTGACAATCTCATATCATCACAGATACATATGTCATAAATTTATTGATGTCCCAATGTGCCCTGGCTGATGTCCCAAAGTGCCTCGCCGGGGCATATTTGGACAGTCATTTTTACGACTCACATTTTGCATTTAAGCTCAATAGTATTGGTGATATTCATGCAAACTTCTGAGTTCTTCGGTGCTTTCAGCATTGAGCAAAATTAGTAGATGTTAAAAGCATCCCAAAGTGCCCCGGTTCCCCCTAGTTCTTTAAACTTCATTTCTACAGATATCAGACAGTTTGTGTAATGTTAATAGCCCAAATATATAGCCACTCCGAGCTAACTATAATTTTGAAAACAAGGGGTTCAAGGACATGCCAGTAACAATAAGCAAATATGATAGAAGTAACAAAAGTAACAGCAATACAAAGAACTCTAATAAAGGTGACAAATATCATATTGGCACTTTGGAGATTAGAGAGTAAATTATTATTTTGGAAAGTAAGAATTGACGAGGAAAATGCATCAAATTTCGCTTTGACATGTGATGTCAGAAAACAAATAAAAGTCTGTGAACATTACTTTAAACTTTAAGCTAAGTACCTGATGTTCATGAACTTGAAAATCTTTCAGTCAGCTTTATATTATTTCTTGGAAGTTCATCAGTAGATGAGTTACAATTACTATATATGGCCTCAGCCTTTTTGCCACCATATTGATGGCTGATGGCCTACAATCAGGAGCTAGGTAACTACTAAAAAGCACACTGTTCTAAGTTCGGAAACATTTTTGTGAAAAGGCCTTTATTTGAATTTGGTTAAGTCTGGTGCGGACATTCTCTTTTGCTTAGAAGTGAGAAATTCTGCCACAGCAGGTCGAGAATCATAATGTGGCGGGCCTGCTCCATTTAAGGCAATCAAGAGTCTATCATTAGTCGACTGTGTTGCCATGGACATTCTTTGGTAAATTTTAATGATGTTGTAGTGGGAATTGCAGCACTACACATCCATGAGGAACAGCTGCTATAAGTGCTATTACTATAGTCTATAGACTGACAATGAAAGATGGCTGAGGCAAATCATTCTTGCTAACATAGGCTGTAATAAGACTGAAGCTCCTTTGAAGGACACCATTTTCATCCATATAGTGATAAAAAATCCAGAAACTTAAATCAAGTTTAACAAACTATCAGAAAAGGGTTATGATTTTTCAACACCAGCTGGGAAAACTAGGTGGGCATTTTAGAGAATTTTCAATTTCTTGGGTGGGCAGCCATCAGAGGCGGGTGGGCATCTGCCCACCTAGTTATTAGTTAAAAGTTGCCCTGATTCTGTATAAGAGCAGGAGGTTGTTGTGTCAATGTCTCCAATATTGTGTCATTAGCATAACGCCGGATTTGTTTCTTAATAAAAAATAAAGGGACACACATTCTGTGAGAAAACCTTGTGTCTGATGTTGTCTGAGAACCCAAGAAAATAACTGAACTATGTGTAGCTCTGTATCATTTATGTAAACCAAAATATTAGAGTATTTCTGTCGGCATGTCAGTTGTCCTATCTCAATTTGTCATTAGCAAACGCCTTGCTACTCTATTTTGACTGCATATTTCTGGGCCAAAATCACCGTGAACAAGTTTTCTGGTGTTCATAAGGTCATTGCATGCACATATTGCCAGACTGCCAGTTTTGCACTGGTTCCTACAAAGATTTTTACTGTAATTATCATTAGCATCACGCTGTCATTAGCATCATGTCAAAAATGGCTTATTGCCTTTATCTCACTAAAATTTTGTTGCAGGTGACTGGAATTGAAATCAGTTGAATACATATTATCAATAAATCTTTCAACAGACTATTACATAACATTTTTGCATTTTCCTTGCATCTGACATGCTTAGTATGAAGTTTGATTCTTCTCTGAAACTACTAACCAAATACAGGGTGCCAGTAACTTTTTACCCGTTTCCAGCATCTGAAATATGGTTTAGCAAAGACATTGGACACTGGAGGGAGTAATGGAGATCATCTTTATTATTCAGAATCCAAACTATTGTTTAAAAGAGTATTTTTGTTTGTTTTTTAAATTTCTGGTTCAAGGATTTGTTCTATCTCAATAACTATACTTTAATTTTTTTAAAATGTAATGTTGAAGGGGTGATTTAGCATAGTTCTGCTTGGCATAATTTTTGACATTCAGAATGATATCTGCACTCAGGAGTCAGGATTTTATAATAAAATTTCAGATCTTGACTCTAATCATCTTGACAACTGTTCTATAACCTTAATATTGCTGAGCCTCTTCGAGATTTCAAGTTCAGAAATTATTAAAGGTTTTTAATCAGATTTTTCTTGTCATTTAAAAGGTTTGATTATCATGCATTCTTAGCGGCTCATATTGTGACATTTTTCTTCAGTGATTTCATTTCATTGCAATGTCACTTTTTAAGTTAACTTGTGCCAAAAATCTTAAATCCACATTTTTTTGGAGAATCAATTGCTTCAAATTCTGTAAGGTCTGAACACTTTCAGAAAATGTGATCTGCCACTCTGATTTAGACTGAGTTCAGGTAGGTCTGGCTAAATTCTGGTTTTACAAGTGCATCTCATCATTGATGGAGTTGGCCTATACTAATAAGGTGATGTTGTTTGTGGTATCTTTTCGTGGAATTAATTATCTGATTTTCAGATTTAGGCCTGATGTACAGAAATTACACAGAATTCTGCATTATTCAATTACTTATATGATGCTATAGATTTCATGAAAAGAGTATCTATTATTGCACTTTTTGGTTTTCTCCTAAGAAGTGACTTTGATGGATTTAGTAACGGTTTTACTCAGAAGAGAGTCAAAGAAGTGATGAAAACATCTGTGTGGTAAAGAAAGATCTGTATTTCTTTATGTCAAATTAAACTTCTCTGAAATGTGCAATATTCAAGTTTGACAATCTTTCTTAGAATCCATCCAGACGTCTACACAATTTAGATTTTGGCCTTTCTTCTAAGAAGCAATTATCCCGAATTCTGCGTGAGTTAAGATTGTGATATTTGTCAAAAAACTAAATCTCACTAGATTCTGTATAACTTAGATTTGGCAATTTTATGACAGATTAGTAATTATTCGGAATCTGTGAAGGTTAAGCCTGGATTTTTGAGTTGGTAGAATATACATAGAGGCTTGTAGCATGGGAATACGTACAGATTCTGGCCACCACAGGGTGGAAAAAAAGGTGTCTTGTAATATTCAATATCAAACACCATTTCAATGAGGACCGTCCAAGGTACTAACTAGGGAAATTTCAGAGCTTAATTCCTTCTATGTGTTGAGATACCTATCTACTCCCATTGGGAAGCACTACAAAACATGGCATATTCTACAATTTTTCCCACTCAAGACATAGGCTTTACCTCAGGCCTGCAATACAAAAATGCTTTTATTACCAGTGCTTGGTCTTCTGGGTATGTCTACGTTCCCAAAACTAATAACTCTCCAAAGTATCTTTCCATATCTGGTCAAATATGTGAGGCCCAAAAATGGGACATACGCCAAAACGTGACGTACTGCGGCTGAGACATTGAGGGAGCCATGTGGTAACTTAGCTAATTCTTGAACTGTTCAAGGCAATGCCTAATGTTGCTTTCAAACAACAATATACTCTACGTTATGAAATGATTCAGGAATGGTTCTGACCATTAGATTTTTTAGAGGCCGGGACTTACGCAAAAACGTGACGTATTTTTCCAAATATCATAACTGGACCTCTTTTCAAGCACATTCAAACAACCAGTTTAATACATGGGCCCAAAATATGTATACTTACCATAAACAGCTTCCTTGAATCATTGGTATGTCTCTGCTGTTGCAAGTTTTGTGAGGAGCAGAAATGTAACGTACTCTGTAACACGGCACTATGATCCACCATTGGAGGTCTGGATGCTCCAGGTTCACCATACTGCAGAAACATTCTAATCTTATAATATGTGATCATTTTATGAGGAAAAAACCTTAATGAAACAGGTTTAACGGTGTTGTTCACAGCCGCATACGAAATTACCGTACTCTGTAACATTTGGCTGCAGTCAAGGAAGGTTATGGTGATGGGGTGATCTCCAAAGTGGATAAGTGTACTGATGATATAGTTCTGCTATACACCATATGGCTCTTTCAAAACAACATCTAAACAGTCCTACAAAACAAGTTATTTTCATTTGGCAACATATATCATAGTTGATTTTTAAAACTTTTTAAAAATTGTAATCAATGAAAGGATAAACATAGAGATGTTTTGGCACCAAATATACGCAGCTTCTTCATCATTGCTTTTCCTCGTAGACTAGCATGTATTTCTGTTTTATTGTGAGTAATTCCAAGTAGCTGGCACTGCTTGGAAATATTTCCCTGTCACTTCTTTGACCCCCTTTTAGCGGCGTGTCCCTATAAAATGTAAAATTTCCCCTGTTTTTTACTCTAAATTGCCAAGTTGGATCCAAAGAACAATAGGACCCTCAACAAACTATATACCATTAGTAAACATGCTATCAACTGATGCAATTTTCAAGAAATAAAGATAAATATTCAAAAACATATAAGCTCTAGCAGCACTGCGAAGACGAATATACACATTCCCGTGCTACAAGCCTAGAGCATTCTACATTATCCGCAAACCTTCGATTTTGGCTTTTTCAAGGAGAAGTAATTATTCCAAGTTCTGTGACATTTTGATCTGACTTCATGAGTCAATTTAGTAATCGTTCAGAATTTCTGTCATGGTTACTGTATGATATGCATCAGAATATATGTGTGGCCTTGTGGAGGACTAGACATTATAGTTAAGCAGACGAAATGTCATATAAATTGGTGCTTGGTGGCATGAACTGGTGTGAAATTTGATCTATATAATGATGAATTCATCAATAACCAAATTATTCTACACATTGAAAATGGCAACTGTTTCAGATAATAAGGGACAATATTTATTAGTAGTGACAATCATCAGCATTTCATTATATGGAAATAACTGATGTGTTATCTTGTTTTCATGACAAAATATAAAAATATGAAATATGAAGACAGCTGTAATTACTTCTCAGAAAAAAAGAAGCCAAAATCTAACTAAGCAGATATCTATCTATCTATCTATCTATCTATCTATCTATCTATCTATCTATCTATCTATCTATCTATCTATCCATCTATCTATCTACCTATCTACCTATCTATCTATCTATCTATCTATCTATCTATCTATCTATCTATCGATCTATCTATCGATCTATCTATCTATCTATCCACATGCCCCATTATAGAATTGAAAAGCAGGAGTCCTAACCTTAGTGACTTTCTCTTGTTGCGACTTCAGAAATCATCTATTTTCTGTTCTGTTGCCAGTTTTTTTGCTATATGGCACAGAGCAGGCCATTCATCAATCTGTTGGCTGACAGACAGATGAAACATGCTGCAGAAAGACTTGAATATTGGCCTTTCATGCTTCTGAGCATGACAGATCATCCTAAGGATCACTGGAAGAGTCGCCAAAATGACATGAAGCAGCTGAGCATGTTCTGCTAAAAATAAGATGGCTTCACATGCAGGGTCGTTCTGCATGCATAGTGGTTAGTTTATGGTTGGCATATATGTTATTCTTAGGCTACTAAACCAGCTTATGTAAGGAAGAGGGAGGAACAAAAAAGAAGGGCAGAAAGTATGGCTGACATTATATACAAGTGGAGCAAAAATTCATGTCCTCTTATGTCATATCAACAACTTTCCTGTATGGGGTTTATCCATGCAGATTTGCTGGAGTGTGATAGATTTGAATGACAGTTGAGACCAATAGTTTCTATTCTACAAAATTGTCTGACCTCTTAGGCTCTTATTCATTGTTGTTTAACTTCAGATACGTTTTTGATGAGACACATTGTCTATGTTAGGTTCATTTTCATCAAGAATCCCAAATCATTCAAAGCTTCTTTTGATGCATCCCTGATTCTATTCTATTCTATTCTATTCAGCAGAGACAATGAATGAGGTATTAGAGGGGACAATTCTGTCTTAAAAATGCAATTAAACATAGTAAGATGCGGTGATGGGGAAATTGGCCTGGCTTAGCAGGCAATGGGTCTGCTTTATGGTGACGAAGTGAGAGTATTAGGTCGGAAATTGCTTGGAAACATAAACAAGAGCACAAGATGAGTATAGGGTGAGAATACGGGGCTTGGATAATAATGATCGGCAAATGATATATCAAAGAAAATTATCCAGCATGACATATATATATCAAGATTTATATCAAGATTTCCTATTGAAGCATTGGTATAGAGGAGAAGCTACCGGAACTGTTTCAAGAAAGGGATAAGGACTCAATAAAAATGCTAATGGTCTTGACTGGGATTTTGCAATTACACTTGCAATGGATCCTGATGACTGGTTGCCCAGAATACCCGGTGCAACACAGTATAACTTGTATGAGGTCATTAAGGAGAGCAAAGAGACCTCCAAACATATAATTCTGTTGGATTTTACGTTTAATGTATCTAATGGAGATTTGTGTTATTTTTCTCCTATTCTTATCATTGGAGTAGGCTTAGTAATAATTGCTCGTAACTCTCTGGAGTATTGCGTCGATGTGGCCTGCTATGTCAAAGGAATAATCAGAATCAATGTGTTATATGATTCATCATAGTAGTTTTGTATTTCCTCAATCTATTTTTCTGTTACGTGAGCAACTGAATTGCTTTGCTGTACGAAAGGGGTACATGTAATATACCTCGAAAGAGTAATTCACAGAATTGCGCATAACCTACATTTTGACTTATAAATAAATTAACGGCATGGTAGCCTGTATGTCTTATAAGTGAGGATCGAAAGATCTTAAGTTCTTTCGTCTTAACAATTAATAGCATATATTGTTGAATAAGGTTGGAGTAAATCCGTCCACCTTTGCAGATTGATAGTTTTTGGCTTTTTCCCTCTTTACTGCTCACATGGAAGTATCTGTACGGTAAAAAAGCACAATTCTATTCAGGCAAAGGGACATTGTTCTTCTTGCATATGCTACAGGAGTTGCATTAGAATATATATGCATAATATCTATGGGTCAAAATTTGGTAAGTCTGAAACTCTTGTCTCCAGTGTTTAACAATAATTCATGATGGCAGGAAGGCACATGGAGGACCTCTTCTTGTCATTTGTCATAGACAAGGATATTAGCAAAACTTATAACAAAAAAATATGTGCCAGAATACTTTTATCCCATCCACCAACATTTTCTTTGAAAGATCACATCACAAAAACTAGTACAGGATCCCGATTCAATTAAAATCTTCCATTCATGGAGATTGACTGTCAGTCTTCTAAATTCTAGTTACCAATAGCTGAAATAATATTCTGTATAAGAGCAGGAGGTTGTGGTGTCAATTTGACCAATATTGCATCATTAGAATCATACCGGACTTGTTTCTTAATAAAAAATAGGCTGCGCGGCAGCATACCCTCGGCTAAGCAATGGGTATTCTGGAGGCAGCGAAATCAGGAGGCGCGGGCTTTTAGGGGGCAAGGTCCCTAAAAACTTGAAATTGATGTCCGTTTCCACCAGGTCACAGCAAGTGCCATATTGAAAATCTGTAAAAATTTAAGCGAGAATCAAGGCCAAAATTTGTTTTGGCAATTTGTTGAATTTCCATCACCACAATGTTTTTCATGAGTTTCCCTGACTTTCCGTAACTGCAGAGCAGACACTTAAATGCAGTTAAAAAAAAACTTAAGCAATACTTGATTTGTAAACAAAGACAGGGTTTTGAGGGGGGAGGGTTGGTCTAGTGGTAGCGTGCTGGACTGCCAATCGTTGGGTCCAGAGTTCGAATCCAGCTCTTGCCGGGTCACCTGGGCCTATGTTGGATGGCTGTTTCAATCATCCTTTGCCTCATTGCTGTGTCCTCTTCCTGTCCTAATTAATTAGCCTACCAAGTGCATAAATACAGGATGTAAAGTCCCAAACATCCATCTATCTTAAGAAATACTGTTCTTTTATTGCATGCAGAAGTTCAATTTTATTAATTTTAAAATTAGAATTTACTGAATATGACTGAAATTTGTCTACACCCATTCTATGAAATCTACAGATCTAATAGTAATATACAAATACTGTATGTTATTAATGCAATATTAAAATCCAGTTGCACAAGGAAATTAATTATTTGATCAGTCAGTCAAACAATTATTTAAGCAATCACTCTTAAATCAGCAGATCAGTCAATCAGTCAATTTTGATTGTCAAACCTTGACCCTCAGAGGGTGCAGACGTGTCCAGGGAGCTCCTGCATGTGCATTGAACTTAGCTTGGATTGCATTACTTTATCATGATGGATTTGATATGCATGGATTTATCTAAGTGTTTACAGCAGACTGAGGACAATCTTATGGCAAAATAATGGATATATATCAACATAATTAGCAATTTTAGTTGGATTATAGCCATTTTACTAAGAAACTCGGATTTCTAGAGCTGGAGTGACCAACACTTCAAAGGGAGGATTATCTGCACCCCTGCTGAGAGACCCACATCCCCTAGCCTTTGAACAATGGAGGGTGAAAAGAGACACTGCCTGGGCAGCAAATGCAAATACCCAAAGCAGCAAAGTGGAAGAAAACAAGTAAGATGCACATTATGCAATATCTGGCATCACAATGACTGTGTTAAAGAACCTGAAAGTGTCATGGTGTGGGCATGCCCCAGCTGCTGTGTGATAGTCCCTTTGATTAGGACATTACATGAAGAGGTGGCTCAGATAAAAGACACAAACATTATTAAGATCAAGGAAGTTGAGGAATTGAAAGATAACCAAGTTCAAATGATTGAAATGCTTAAAAAGATTTCAACACAGTTGGATACTGAATCACAATTGAGGATTAAAACCCAAGAGGAATTGGCTGCAGCAAGGTCACAGTTGACCGAGCTCTCCAAACAATTGGACAATCAGCAGACACAGCTGAATGAACTCAAGCAAGTCCCACCCCCTGACCCCCCTCAGCTGACCCCCACTGCCCCTCCCATCCCCAGCCTGCTGCTTGGTACTAGCTTGCTGAGGAATGTGGATCCCAAGAAGGTCAAAAATTGGGACATCATTGCCAAAGGGGGAGCAAAGATCAGCGATCTGCAAAAGGAAATAGAAGCCCTGCCTGAGGAAAAGTCATTTACTGAAGTGATAATCGTTGCTGGGTCCATTGACCTTGAAGAAAAAAGTGAGTCTGACATTGTTTTGGATTATCAATCTTTATGTGTATCTGCCTCCCTCAGATCAAACAAAATCAAGATCTCCAGTGTATTGCCCAGGACTGATAAAGACTTAAAAGCAAAAACAAAGGAGTTGAATGCTCAACTCAAAGCCATGTGTGACAAGGATGGGTTCACCTTTGTGGACAGTGATCCTTCCTTTCATCTTATGACTGGTGAGGTAAATGATGCAAATCTGACAGTTGATGGGCTTCATCTGACTAAGAGAGGGATTGACTGTTTAATGAAAAATTGTGGAGTGCTGGAAAGTGGATCAGCCTTCATACCTACAAGGTATTCTAAGTCAGATGACTCAAAAGTTGTTCTCTTCAGAGGACACAAAAACCCCCTTTCCAACTTCTTTGAAGTCAGCATCACCTCAAATGGACGACACTTCTCATCTACAGAAGCAGCCTATCAGTACAGTAAGGCTGAGACCATGGGTGACAGCTACAAAGCAAGTAAGATCCAGTATGCTAAAACAGGACTGCATGCTATGAGGATCGCGGAAAAGATAGAGACTGATGACAGATGGACTCAAAAGAAAAAGAAAGTTATGGAGGATCTAATTAAAGAAAAAATCCGTGTCTGTGAAGATGCTCGAAAAGCCCTACTGGAAACCGGATCCAAAGAGATCAAAGAGGACACCTCTCACGAATTCTGGGGTCGTGGTAGGGAAGGAAAAGGACTGAACATGTTGGGGAAAATTTGGATGGAATGCAGGGAAAAACTTCGTAAGGATCCAAGCTTCCCTGGAAAACCAAGTAAACCAGCAGCACCAAAGCGAGACTGGACTGCAAGAAGGCCTCAGAGACGGAACTGGGCAACTAGGCAACATCAACCACGGTGCTACCAGTGTGGAGAGGCGGACACAGAGAATTGCAGTGTGGGCAACGTCAGACTGTGTCATGCTGGGCATGTGGCCTGGCAGGACACAAACGCAAGCACTGTGATGACAACTCTCGGTCCAGGAACCCCGGCTGGGATGACTACACTTCACGGTCCAGGAACCACCATTGGGATGCCTACTAGGACCTTGGCCAGGACCTCAGGGCCGCAACAACATGGACTGATGAAAAGATAAGTGACCCTATAGATTATTCTTTTAGGACAGATGAAAATGATTTTGAGGAAAATAATTCTGATAATGATCAAATGATCCAAATGGATCATCATGATGAAAATTGCAATTTAGGTGACAATGTAACTAGTGACACTTGTGAAATGCTCTTTGAAGAGATGCAAAATGTAAGAAGGAACCATGCCAAAAATGTAATAATTGCTCATTTAAATGTGAACAGTGTTGGTTCAAAGATCTCAGAGATCAAATAACTACAAAGAGTGTGTGGACTTGATGTGTTGGTGTTGAGTGAATCAAAATTAGATGAATCATTTAAACAAGAGTTACTTGACATTGAGGGATACTATTGTGTTAGGCAAGACAAAAGATCTAACAGTGGGGGCTTCTGACTTACATATCCAAAGACATCCCTTATTCTATTGCAAATACAAATGTGTGCAACAATGAAATAGAGTGCATGTCAATTGAACTGAATGTTTCAGAGGAGAAAATTATGTTATTGTGCATGTATAAGAATCCCAGGACAGATCCTGTCACATTTAAGATGTTCTTTGAAGAAACAGTCGAAAAGATTTCTGATTCACATGAAAATGTCATTATAATTGGTGATTTGAATTTTAATATGATGCAAGATAACGTGTTATCAACTATAATGCCATTCTATATAATCTGACTTATATCATCAAGGAGGCAACATGTTTCATCTTAGTGATCCAACATTAATTGATGTAATGCTGGTGACAAAATGCAGGAAATTCATAAAAACTTTCTCTGTAAACACTGGAATTAGTGACTTCCATAATCTCATTGGTGGGGTTTTGAGACTACACAAGCCAATGCCAAAAACAAAGATAATCGAAGTTAGAAAACTTTCAAAGATAGACTATGAGAAGGTTAGATCAGAGCTATCCTCAACAAATCTATCCCAGCTAATTATGAAAGCTGAAGGGGTAAATGATGCCTATAAAGTAATACAGGCAGAACTGTGCAATCTGCTCAATAAACATGCCCCTAAAAAACGGAAGATCATTAGAAAGAATGATTTCCATTGTATGTCAAAGGAACTGAGAAAGGCACTATATAACAGGAATAGGTTTCGAAATAAGTACTTCAAATTCAGGTCTGATGATCATTTAACTTTATATAAAATACAGAGAAATAAGGTCACAGCTATTAAAAGGAGAGAAATATCAAAATACTTTGAAGAAAAGTGTAAAGAAGGAACTAAGAATAAAGATTTCTGGAAAGCTGTGAAACCCATCTTTTCTAAGTCAAGGACAAAATCAGATGCTATACCGCTGCGTGAGAATGGGGAGATAGTCACAGATGAACAAAAAGTGTGTAATATCTTCAATGTATTTTTTCAAAGCATTGGGTCAGAAATAGGTACCCCTGAAAACAATGAGAGATCGTTACAAAATATCATAAGTCACTATGATAGTCACAGTAGCATGAAAATGATAAAAGATAGTATAAAGGGAGTTAGTAATAGGAAAACATTTACATTTAGGTTTGTGAGTGAAAGGGAGGTTGCCAAAACAATCAGCTCCCTGTCAAGTAAAAAGGCCGCAGGCTATGATGAACTGCCTGCTAAATTTATCAAAATGACAAGTCAAGAGTTGATTAAACCTTTAACATTGCTGATCAACAGGTGTATACTTGAAAACAAATTCCCAGAAGAAATGAAAAAGGCCAACATATCACCATTGTATAAAAAAAAAGACAAGCTGAATAAAGATAACTACAGATCTGTGAACTTATTGCCAGTATTGTCAAAAATTCTGGAAAGAATTCTTTACAATCAGGTATATGAACATATGGCCCCTCTATTTCATAAACACTTATCAGGATTTAGGAAAAAACACAGCTGTCAAGATGTACTAATTAGGATGACTGAAGATTGGAGAGAAAGCTTAGATAAGGGACTAAACGTAGGAGTTGTGGCAATAGACCTGTCAAAAGCTTTTGATTGTATGCCCCATGGACTTCTTTTGGCAAAACTTTCAGCTTATGGATTCAGTGCTGATGCATGCGAAATGTTGAAATCGTATGTAATGAAAAGAGAACAAAGGGTGAAAATAGGAGATACGTATTCAGAATGGGTTCAGAACATCAAAGGAGTCCCACAGGGCTCAATTCTTGGTCCTGTTATTCAACATTTTTATCAATGATTTCTTGTTCTCAGATTTTAAAAGTGAAATTCACAACTATGCAGATGATAACACCTTAAGCTGTGAAGATGGTGATTTAACTTCGTTAAGTGACAAGTTAACCCAAGACTGTATAAAATCAATGGAATGGTTTGAAGTTTAATAACATGAAAGCAAATGCAAGCAAATTCCAAGTCATGTTTTTAACTAGGAACAATAGCCAAAACATAGAGTCATTAAAAGTAAATGACACTGAACTGAAAACTGCAACCTCCGTAAATGTGCTGGAGTAGAGATAGATAGGAACTGAAGTTTAAACAACACATAAATGATACATGTAGCAAAATTGCAAAGCAAATAAATGCAGTGAAAAGGATAAAGAACTTTCTAGATAAGAAAGCCAAGTCCACAATCTACAACAGTTACATGAAATGTAATCTAAACTATTGTTCTGTTGTATGGATGTTTGCTAACAAAACAGAAATTGAGAAATTAGAGAGAACAAATAAAAGAGCGCTTAGAATGGTAGCAAACAAATATCATTTGGATTATGAAGCCTTATGCAAGGAAGAAAAGCAGTTGAATGTTTTTAATCAGTGCGTAAAGTCAGCTGCCATACTGATGTACAAGATAAGGAAACATATTGCCCCTATATATGTTAATGAGATGTTTAGTGTACATACAAGAATCCCATTATGACATGAGAGATGATAATAAGTTCTCCCTTCCGACCTTCCAATCAATAAGCTATGGAAAGAATAGCTTTAGATACTGTGAGGCCAAGCTGTGGAATAACATTCCATTAGAAATTAAGAATAAGAACTCACTCAACACCTTCAAATCAGCCATCACACAATGGTTGTTAAATAATGACTTATCTATCTTGAGATAATGCTATAGCCATAAAAATTTCTTTATTTCAGAAATAAAGAAAAGAAGAAATCTGCCACAATGGATTATACGGACATGTGATAATATCTGGAAGTGTCATATGCATTGGCACAGATATCGGATTATCCACTATTGGACATTAATTATAAATGGACTTTTTATGACTATTGGACATTTATTTTGTGGCATATTACGGACTTTGAATTTGATGAATTTGGACTATATGGAGTTGTTCCATTGTATTTTTCTTTTTCTATTTTTTTTTTTTCTATTTTATTTGTCGTACAGAAGTTGTAAACTTGAATTTAAACGACTTTTAAATAAACCATTACATACATACATACAATCAAACCACCCTTGTTTTATACCAGGTTGCCACCCTTCAACTTCGGATAAAAACGAGAAATTTGGTTGAATCTGTGATAAGTGATAACACATGGAAAGACCTTTTTTAATTAAAAAAAATCTGTTAAAGTCAGTTTAAGGATTCCATTAACACATCAATAAATGCAATTGATGTCAGGGAAAATATGTCTGGTGAAGCAGGAACAATCACGAAAAACACAGAGAATTTGCTCCAAAGCTTACTGTGCACTAAATTATATAATTTTAGCTATCTTTATTTAGTTTCATTTCAAATATTAGCTCAAATAGGCCTACATGTAAACTAGAAGAATAATTCTAATAAAGCAGCTTCCAATCAAACGCTGGAACAATCTTGCTGACCACATTTACAAATAGATAATACAAACAACCAGGGCCAGGCGACAGTCAGATTATAGGTCCGGATTTATGACAATAAAAATGACCAAAAGCTCCGTAAAGTGGCACATTCAGTCCCATTTGCTGAATTTAGGTGTTTTTGACACTAAGACAATATGTCTGAATCTCTTGAATGACATGTTGATCTATCTATCTATCTATCTATCTATCTATCTATCTATCTATCTATCCATCTATCCATCTATCCATCTATCCATCTATCCATCTATGCATCTATCTATCTATCTATCTATCTATCTATCTATCTATCTATCTATCTATCTATCTATCTATCTATCTATCTATCTATCCATCTATGTATGCATCTATCAATCTATCTATCTATATATATCTATCTATCTATCTACATGTGTCTATCTATCTATCTATCTATCTATCTATCTATCTAACTATCTATCTATCCATCTATCCATCTATCCATCCATCTATCTAGTCTATATAGTCTTAGCTATTCTTATCATAAATTACAAATATGGAATATGGGTCTAAAAACAAATTATAGATGTCTCCAACCAAAACCATTGTAAATAGTAACACTAAAACAAGGTTTATGCCAGTATATATATATATATCTTTTAAGACTAAGCAAGTTGCTAGTTAATACAAAGGTTAAATGCTGGTCAATAGCTGTAAATAAAAACAAAACAAAAGAAACATGTCCCAACTCTGTGTACAGCCTGTGTACAAAAAGTCATATCTCAGCTTCTAGTTGGCCTAAATCTTTTATTCAAATTGGAAATTTCTTTATTTGTTCAATATAAAACTACAAAGTTGGTGTCAATGCAGTTTGGATATATTTCTAAGAAAAAAGAAAATTTGTTAAAAAGTTGAGGGTGCTGTGCACTGCTTTTGTGCTCCTTTGTTCCTAGCTTTGGTCACTGGACAGGATTAGTGACACAATGTTACATAACATGAATGGCTGGAGGGGAGGGGTACAATGAAGCACAGACATAGTGTCTCTAGGCCCATTCAACAAAAACTGGACCCCTTCCAATGATGACACTTTTACCCCTAAACAATTAAAATGCTAAAAAAAAATTGGAGTGAGTTTTAAAATGAATTAAAAGACAGATTTATCCAATAATGTTTTAAAATGTAAAATTATACGCTGAAATTTGCAGAAATGGGGTTTGCATGCCAAGTAATTTTCTTTAATAACCCTCTATATATACATAGTGCTCTTATTGCCAGTCTGTCTTATATGTTTTTCATTAAAGACCAAAATAAAAGTAAGCTGACAGTACTTCATATGTTAAAATGTACATAACTGATGTTAGATTTAAACCATTAAGTTAGAATTGAGAGTTTAAGATTTCTTGTCAAAGGATTAGCAGGGAAGACAATTACACTGTGACATAACATTACATAATCAAGACTTCTCTTGAGACAGTGCTCCATTCAACGAAAGCCAATCTGTCTGATTCATTTACATTTAATTTTCATGCAAACAACTAAATAAAAGGGGCTGACATTTATTCATCTTAAAAAATTTACATCACTGAGTTTAGATATTAACCATAAAGTTATAATAATTGGGAGTTAAAGATTTAGTGTCAACATTTTAAAATA
This sequence comes from Platynereis dumerilii, assembly GCA_026936325.1. Classification (NCBI taxonomy): domain Eukaryota; kingdom Metazoa; phylum Annelida; class Polychaeta; order Phyllodocida; family Nereididae; genus Platynereis; species Platynereis dumerilii. The sequence goes on from JAPTHN010000173.1 coordinate 508,496, forward strand.
TTAACACACAAATGCATGTTTTTGAATATACTTAATTAATGCTTTGAAAGTCCACATAATTATATATAAAATTTATATATTTCTTATTGATAATATTTCATGAGGAGAGAGCAGAAAAAGTCAAATTTAGACATTATTGACCTGGGACAATATTTACTGATATATGATTATCTGAAAATCCTTAATATTTATCTAATTTTGTTAATATTGACCTCTGCTGCGAATAGAAATTTTCATATTGTTAAAAATCAGCATGATGATGATGTGAAACATGTCAGGTTTATTTTGACAAAAAAATGTCAATGACTGGTATGACATCAGAAGGAAATGGAGAGTAAATAGACATTTTAATGATTTTTTGCATTTTTTCAATCATACATTTCAATGGAAGAAATTGCGACAACTCATGCAATGGCTGTGAGTATTAGTCAATAGTGTGTCTAACTACAATAAGACCTAAAGTTAACTAACTTACCCATTATCATTTGGCTTTTCATGCAGAAATTTTGGAAAATTGTGATTTTTTCGAATTTTTGGGTTTTTATAAAAATTCATAGGACCAACATTCCAAATAGTAGAGGAAATATGAGCTCATTTTTGATGATGACCCCGCACGGAAGTACAACAGGCCGAATCATATACCAAAATGTTCGCCAGAATGTCAGCTATCTGAATCCGGCTAAGAAAATTACTGGTTCCGGGTACTAACTAAGGAAGATCTGTTGCCATGGCAACAGATTTATTAAAATTGTAATTCTCAAATTATTCATTTTTAATGCTTTTCTTAAACACCAAAGTTCACAGATGAGGTTTTTGTGCCTGGGCAAACTATAGTTGAGACAGACTTCCCACCGGCAGACCAATTTTGCTTTTACATTGTATTGGTTGCCATGGAAACGAGAAATCATAACAAGTTTGAAGTTTCCTGTCATTATCATACACTTTGATATCTTATACTCCAAAATGATTTCATTAAACCCGCTAGTGTTTTATATGGAAATGTTGCTGAGAGTGTCGTCTTTCAAAACCTGAGCGAGATTTTTATGTTTTATGTCTATTTATTGCACTACAATGGTTTCCAAGGCAATAAGTCAGGACAAACAAGTTTATAAGAATTTTGGAATTTATCAATATCTCAACTAATAGACATGCCATAGTGCTCATTTTTGGACACAATCATTGTGACAGGATGACCTTCAGAAAAGTGAACCCTCGGATGTGTGACATGGTCCTGGTTGCCATGGAGACAGGATATCATAACAAATTTGAAGTTTTCAGTCATAGTCACACACTTTGATCTCTTACACTCCAAAATAATTTTATTAAACCCGCTAGTGTTGTATATGGAAATGTTGCTGAGAGTGTCCTCTTTCAAAACCTGTGCGAGATTTTTATGTTTTATGTCTATTTATTGCACTAAAATGGTTTCCGGGGCAATAAGTCAGGACAAACAAGTTTATTAGAATTTTGGAATTTATCAATATCTCAACTAAGAGACATGCCATAGTGCTCATTTTTGTACATAATCATTGTGGCAGGATGACCTTCAGACAAGTGGACCCTCGGATGTGTGGCATGGTCCTGGTTGCCATGGAAACAGGATATCATAACAAATTTGAAGTTCTGGTCATAATTGACACATTTAGAGCTCTTATATTCTAAAATGATCTCATAAAACCTGCAGTTGTGATACATGAAAATGTTTGGGAGAGTGCCCTTTTTTCAAATATGGGTTAGATTTGTATGTTTCTTGGTAATTTATTTCATTATAACTATTTCCAAGGCAATATATTGGGTCAAACAATTTTGATGAATTTTGGAATTTCTGAATATCTCAGAGATCATAGAATCTGATATGCCATAGTGCTCATTTTTGGATATAATCATTGTGGAAGGATGACCTTCAGAACAGTGAACCCTCCATGTCATGTGCCTTGGTTGCCATGGAAACAAGAAGTCAAAACAAATTTGAAGTTTCCTGTTGATTTATAAATAACACACTTTGGTCTCTTTTGCACTAAAGTTATTCATAAAACCAAAAAGTGTCTAAATGTCTGTCAGAGTGTCCTCTTTCAAAACATAGACAAGATTTGCATGCTTTATGTAATTTATCATACAAAATCGTTTCTGAGACAACAAGTCAAGGCAAACAATATATTTGAATTTTGTAATTTATCAATATCACAACCTATATCCTAACCATCATGTTCCATTTTATGACAAACCATTATGTAGCAATGACCGTCAGAAAAGTGACCCTCCATGGGATATTGTGGTCCTTGTTGCCATGGAAATGCATAAATCTTTAGATACTATAGGTAATTTTGAGAGTTTAACAAATTAAATTTTGTGAGATAAATGAATTTCCAATCAACAATGCATTAGTACATAATTAGGCGTTTTTCAATTCCAGTGTGTCAGACCTATTATGTACCCGTGTTTTTTCAATGTATCTCCAAATTAATAACGCCGTTTGGATATGTTTTACACATGGTCATATATGTGCCATGGATTCAATACACCAATTTTGTCAAAACATGACAGTTCAATGAGGCGTTGTGACAAACAGTCAAGTTTTGGGTGTTCACACTTATTATGCAATTTCTTCAAATTCCCTCGAAAAGCATCAAAAATCTATCCAACTGATCATAAATACCATGAATGTTTACCTCATAACACAGTGAAATGTAGAACCATCATTTCAACCATGGATGAATTCATGATCAAAAAATGCATATAACTATCCTGCATTGACATAGCATTGAAATTGCCATTTATTGCAATGAAAAGATCATGTGTGCCAGACAAAATATGAAACCATCATCAAACTTATACCTTGCTTTCCTTAGGTTATTAGCTCACCCCTAACCAAAGAACGTCACATTGCAACAATGACTGGCCATGCAATTGAAAATATCTTGAAATTGATGGAGCTCATCTGATTTGACAATACTATTCCTATGGGAAACTGAACTGGGAATTTTCCACTTGCAATTATGTTTCCGAGAGATGCAGGGTTTGATGGTTCGTCACACAGGACTAAAGAAGTGTCCTAAAGACACATTCTAAGGATAATTTGCTGTGATATAACATATTTTGACAGCAAGATGGACTTCTGTTTCTGAAAAATGGTACTTCCAATGGTTTTCCAATGCAATTGTATAATTTTTATTACTCGATCATGCAGGCATCCATGTTTATTATGACATGGCATTTTATGATCAGTTTGGTAAATTTTTGGAGCCTTTCGAGGAGAGTTGGGGATTACAAGAGACTGGCATCAAATGTGTGAAATGCAAGATGTCACTGCTTCAGTTTAGGTTTGCAAAGTTACACTTCAGTAGATTGTCTGGGTGAAAAAAATATGACACATGAAAAACTTGCAGATCAAGAGTTAACACATTATATATGCAAATTCCATCACCTTTAAACTGAGAATCTGCGTCATTTCAGTCAGTTAATCGGTGAAAATCAGCCAATTTTGACACTTCAAATTGCAGGAATGTCCTGAAATGTTCACAGAATGTATGTTTTAAAGTATTTTCTACAAAGTCATACCTCTCTTTAGACTCAAAACAGCCTCAAAACAGCCCCAAAACAGCTGCGACAAGATACCTTGTCGCAACTGTTCTACTATGCTTTGTTTCCCATCCTTGACAGCTGCACTGTCCAGGAGGGTCTTCCCATCTACCTCAATGGTATCTAAAATATTAAGGATACCCCTACAAAGCTTTAATTCAATGCAGGACTGGAGCACAAGTACTTATTTGTTGAGACTATGTTAAGCTTAAATTAGATTAGTGATAGGATGACCTGAAACGTGCTAACAAGCTTTCCCAGCATCTAAATAGCAAAAGCGGATGCTTGGTGCCACTAAAAATTATTTGACTTCAGCGATGTGACTCTAGTGACAATTTGTGAAGTCAATTGAAATGATACATGGTTAATAAGTTATCTATAAAATCAATAATATGTATGTGTTTCCATTACAAACAAGACTGCAATGTCCCATGGAGGATTCACTTTTCTGAAGGAGGTACATACACAATGATTATGTCATAAAATGAGCAAGTTGTCAAGAGTATCAGTTAAGATATTGATGAATTCAAAAATTCCTTCAATTGTCTTCACCTATTCCATTGTCTTGAAAACCGTTCAGTGATAATTTTTACATCATACATAAACATCTTGTCCAGGTTCAGAAAGAGGACATTCTCACAATACATTTTAAGGTTCAACACTTGTTGGTTTTATGTAATTATTTTGGAGTAAAAGAGACCAAAGTGTGTTAATTATGAATCCCCTCGAAACATCATAGTTGTTATTTCTTGTTTCCATGGTAACTAATACTTGTAATAAAATGTCATGGAGGGTTCACTCTTCTGAAGTTCATCCATCCACAATGATTATATACGGAAATGAGCAAGATGACATGTCTATTAGTTGAGATATTGATAATGTCTCAACCTCATCCAAATTATTTGACCCGATATGTTGCCTTGGAAATTGATTTAATGAAATAAATTTCCGTGAAACATACAAATCATACCCATATTTTGAAAGAGGACACTCTCACAAGCATTTTAATGTGGCACAACTGCAGGTTTTTATGAGGTAATTTTAGAGTATAAGAGTTCAAAGTGTGTTTATTATCATTATTAGTGCAGTAGATATGTGGAGAATATCAGACCAATTGTTTATTTTGGAATAGAAGCATGAAATTTTGCACAATGATAGTTAAGTATGTAAAGAAAAAATTAAGATATAGACACATTCTCAAAAATTTGCGTAACTCCTATGGCGGCCATTTTGTTTTGGCCATTACCCGAAAACTCTGTTTCCTTGATATCATAGAAACTAAGCATGATAGAAAACTTATGATCGTGTCTATACCCATGTTTTTATGGTCTGGCTATCTAGTAATGTATAGAAAAATAGTCTCAATGCTCTTGTTAAACTTGTGGCAGCCATATTTGTTCAGCCATTGCCGCAAAATTGAATTTTCTTGATATCAGGAGAACTAATCAAGATAAGGGCTTCATGATTGTGTCTACACCCATATTTTAAGGGTCAGGCTATCTAAATAGACATGACAAAATAATCTAGAACCACTGAGATTCTTTCAAACACAAACATATTGCATTTTATTTTAGATATTAGGTATCAAATGTCAAGAAAATCCATTGATGGGATTCCTCAGACGCTTTCCGGTCCCTGTGAGTGTGGGATGAGCTGCCAGTAGATAGTTTACAGGTCATCATGCAGTGGCTCAATTACTATGGGACACACCTAGGGCTACACCCCCAAGATAGTAACATTATAATACAAATTCAATGCGCTGGTAGCTCCCGATGGAGGCCCCAACCATGCTGACCCTAAGGGTCCCGAAACTTCCAGTTGGGCCTCTGTCATCAGGTGTGGTCTGGTGGTGTCATCCTTGATCCCAATTTAAGTTGCCACTGTTGGTTTTGATGTAGATGGCTTCTTCTAAATCAGTCAGATTCCATGTCAATAATTTGGTTTGATCAAAGTCTATTTCATGGCCAGTGTTTACAGCATGTTCAAGGAGGGGATCCCTTGGGATTCCCCTGTGAATGACACCTCCCATCCACATTCCACACCTCCCAGTCATTTGGATAAATGAGACTTTAGATCGAAGTTGAAAGCTCTAAGGGGAGGAAAAAAAATGCAGTGTGAAAATGGATTATCTGCAGCAGTCAATTTATAAACTGTCAAGATAATCACCATGCAAAATCACTATCCATAATATCAATGTTCCGTCGAAAAACACATATACATGAAATATACAACAATATAGATTCATTTGAATCATAAAATCTATCAGAGTGTAGAGGACTATTGTATCTGACTTACACTAATACTGTATTGCTTTATAAGTGAACATACAATCAATATAGAAGTGACCCAATCCATAAAAATAATCAAAAATTCCGAGGAGGTATCACAAGATATATAGGCCAAGGAATGAATCATATATTTCCAGTTCTGTCAGAGCCTCCCATACTATGATGAGATGCATATCAAAACATACAATCAATTCGCAATGACAATCAGGAATATTTCCAGCATCTTGAGCGGACGGGTTTGTTATTTAGACCTGATTCAAACAATAAAAAATGTTCAATTCATCAAAATTTTCCTAGGAGGGATTACAAGACATAGGCTTGAGAATCAACTCTGATGTCGCTTTTAATTAAAACTTAACTTTCCTGGCCTTTTATCCATTAATCTCTTTTTATTCTTTCTTTCTTTTTTGTCTCTAATTGTGCCCCCTCCTTACTTGGTGCCCCCTCCTTGCTTTGCACCCCCTCCTTGCTCTGCACCTCTCCTTGCTCTGCACTCCCTCCTTGCTCTTCTGCCCCTCCTTGCTCTGCATCCTCCCTTGCTCTGTGCCCCCTCCTTGCTCTGTGTCTCCTCCTTGCTCTGTGCCCCCTTGCTCTGTGTCTCCTCCTTGCTCTGTGTCTCCTCCTTGCTCTGTCCCCCCTTGCTCTGTGCCCCCTCCTTGCTCTGTGTCTCCTCCTTGCTCTGTGCCCCCCTTGCTCTGTGCCCCTCCTTGCTCTGCATCCCCTCCTTGCTCTGTGCCCCTCCTTGCTCTGTGCCCCCTCCTTGCTCTGTGTCTCCTCCTTGCTCTGTGCCCCCCTTGCTCTGTGCCCCCTCCTTGCTCTGTGTCTCCTCCTTGCTCTGTGCCCCCTCCTTGCTCTGTGTCTCCTCCTTGTTCTGTGCCCCCTCCTTGTTCTGTGCCCCCTCCTTGATCTGTACCCCATCCTTGCTCTTCACCTCCTCATTGCTCAGGACCCCCCTCCTTGCTCTGCGCCCCTCCTTGCTAAGCGCCCCCTCCTTTCTCTGCACCCCCTCCTTGCTCTGTGCCCCTCCTTACTCTGCGCCCCCTTCTTGCACTGTACCCACTCCTCCCTCGACTGAAGAGCAGCAACTTGTTTTTCTTTATTAGGTCAGTAATTGGCTTGTCTGCTAATAACCTCTCAGTGACATATGTCTCAGCCATTCATGGAATTCACTGTTTTTGTATTGTTATAATTCATGTCAAATAAACATTTTTGTCAGCCTGTCTGTCATATTATTGCAAATGTTTTCGGCATCAGATTCTCACTGCATCCACAACTTTCTCTCGGGCTACTTGCATTGTATCAACCGTTAACAAGAACTTTTTCATCAAGGAAGGGACTGCCAATATCTTCAAACACCAAACACCTTGATAGGATTGGTGATTTGTGCAGCAGTGCTAGTTTAGAATACTGCTCATAATGACATCCCTACTTTCCTGATCTTGGTGTTGTTTCCAAATCTTTCTCATATTCAACAATAAGACAACTAAGTTCTGCTCCAGACACCATCCATTGATGCAATGAGTCTCAGTTCTGCTTTAGTCCAGTTGTGTCACCATATCCCTTCATATCAGTATTGTGTTGTTCATGTGCTTGGTCAACAGCGGCAGATGAAAATACTCTGCAGGTCTTTTAAACTTCCAGTAAATCTCTGAATGCCGTTCCTGAAGAGTGACCATGTCTGGTTTGTGCACAAGGAGCCAATACAACAGACATAATTGGTGTGATCAAGACTGAAGCACCTGCGGTTAGCCCGACCAAACTATCAACATACAATAGAGAGTCTCCACATCAGGAGGACCACACTTGTTCAAGCACAAGAAGTTCCTAGTATAATGCTGTATGTTAAAACCAAAAGTGAGGACGGTTCTTTCTACACTCCCCCACCCACTGATGAAATTACAGAGCACATTCATCCATCCAAAGCTCAAATTGATAAATGGAATAGGCTTTTAATGAAATATGTGAAGATTAGCAGCTGTGAACTGATGAGCAATGAGCATACATTGTCCTTGTTCCATCGGAAGTAAAGCCTTCAAATAAGAATTCCAGCAGATGGGCAATTCGGTAAGGTCCGATTTACAGATTTGACACTTTAGCAGCTTTTGCAGCAAAATGTCATGGCGTCGGACGTACTCACATGGTGTAAGTTCGACACTATGACATTTTGCCGTAGCTCAACTCCTGTTGCACTTTGAGCTTTGGTCGATGGCTTGTCTGATACCTGGCCTTATCCCTGTTTAACAATGAAATAGCTGAGGTGTAATGGTAGGGTTACACAAGCTGCTAAAGTGTCAAAATCTGTGAATCAGACTTTACAGAATTGCCCAGAAGTGACCCCAGCTTGAACAATTGCTTCCATCCATCCACTGTCCTCCAGACGATCTCCAATTATCATCAATGAGAAGATCTCTATGGGTTTCAGGCCATGCCGGCCACTGCCATTGGACCTGCTTTGCCAGACCAAATAGTTGCTGATCAAAATTCACGATAGGCACTTGCCCAGGGTTCAGATTATTCTAAGCACTTCTGGCAACATTCATATGGTGATACATCATCCTATAGGAATTTTGAGTCAGCCCAAAACAATGATAGCATTGCTGTGATTTGCAACCACTCTGTGTGTATATTAAGTGAAATTTTGGCCATTTTCAATTCAGCAATAGGCCTTACACCACCAAACCACAACTACAAACGCACAAATCATATCTGTCAAGTGTCACACAACCACTGCCACATTCTATTTTGTATTACTATAGTATCAAGCAAATGCACCTAAAAATATACATGCATCAACATGTCACAATTGTTCCAAAATGTCACTTTTACAGTATCTGCAGAAAGTATGAAAGAATATGACAACAGTGAAAACAAGGTTAATGTTCCATGTCATAAACATTTAGGCCTAGTTCAAGACTTTTTTTATAGAACAGCTTGATACATGTAAATATGCATCTCGACGCAATCCAGTTTCTTATGGCCTGGATAAATGTATCAGATGAAAAGGGGTACATTAATCTGAATACTTGTCACCCAATATCATAGGAAGTGGTCAGTTTTAAGCTTTTATGTATGAAATAATATTTGTGTCATGCTCGACCAGTGTGTGCTGTGCCAATCCCGTTAACAGTTATGTTAGCCTTTTCTTAGGGATAGTAAATACTGCTTACTTCAATCTGCTTATATAATTCACTTGTCTAAGTGATAGAAATGGAAAGCTTGACCATCTAAACATACATATAGGTGAAGAAAAATCCCAATTCCCATTAATAGTTCCGAAGATATAGGCAAAAATGTTATTTTCGATAATGGCGGAACAAGATGGCCGCCATTTCCGTTATAGAAATTTTTGAAGATGTGTCTATATCTAAAATGAAAGATAATGGTCTCAAGAGTATCTCTGCCAAATTTCATGCTTCTATACCAACGATTTTTTCACATATCTACTGCACTATATGGCCAGAACTTCAAATTTGTTATGATATCCTGTCTCCATGGCAACCAGGACCATGCCACACATCCGAGGGTTCACTTTTTTGAAGGTTATCCTGTCACAATGATTATGTCCAAAAATGAGCACTATGGCATGTCTATTAGTTGAGATATTGATAAATTCCAAAATGCTTGTAAACTCGTTTGTCCTGACCAATAGAACACAGCAAGTTGAATATAATGACACTGTATCTGATCCATTAACTTTAAATGTGGAGTACCCCAAGGGTCTATATTGGGACCATTGCTATTTATTATCTATATGAATGATATTGTCAAAGCTAGTAATTATTTCTACCCGTTCTCTATGATGATGACACCACCTTATGTGCTACTCTTAATGTTTCCTGGAAAGAGTAGCGATGATGAAATATTGAACAATGTATCTGCAAAATGCAATTGGCTGAAATCAAATAAGCTCTCGTTAAATGTTTCCAAAACTAAAGCAATGCTTTTTTCGGCTAGTAACAGAACAATAGCTTCCCCAGAACTATTTATTAACAACACCAAAATTGAATTTGTCAACGAATTTAAATTCCTTGGCATAATTTTACAAAATAATCTTAAGTGGAAAGCTCATACAGACATGATTGGTAAAAAAATTCAAAAACACTTGGCGTTATGAAAAAACTGAAAAGGACCATACCTTTAAAAGCCTTGCTAGATATATATAATGCACTCATATCCCCACGCTCAAATTACGGGAATATCATTTGGGGAAGGCAACAAAGTAACTTATGGAAGCTAAAAAAAGTGCAGTTAGGACAATTACCAACAGTAGTATAATTCTCACACTGACCCACTTTTCAAAAAATTAAATATTCTTAAAATGAGTGACCTATGTGCACTGCATGAGCTGAAGTTTTGTTACAAATTTGAAAATGAATTGTTACCTGACTATTTCTTAAAGCATATGTTGTCCAGCACCTCTAGAATTACCAGTAATGCCACCCGGCAATTTAATACCTTTCGCCTGCCTTCCGTGAGCCATGAATTTGCAAGACATAGCATATCTTTTAGATTTCCTAAGGTTTTTAATAACATTGAATTACCTGTTAGGCAAAAGATTTATACACATAGTATAGATGGTTACAAAAAATATATAAAAAACATTTTTATCAATAAATATAATTCAACTTGTAGTATACAGAATTGCTACATTTGCCATAGGCATTTGGTTGGTCAGTGAACAAGAAAAAACCCCTCATCTTAATATAATGTTATTGTTTTTATTTTATAAACCTTGTCGACAGTTTATAAACCTTCACCAGCAGTGCAAGACCTACAAATTTTACGAAGCCTAGGTGGCCCCTTGATAGCGATACTTGTAGGTATCATAAAGGGGTCACCTAGCTCATTAGTATTCTTGTTTCTTACTTATTTCTCTGAATATGGTTTTGTATATACTAATGAGCAAATAAATGATTGAAATTGAATTGAATTGAATTGAATTGAATTGCCTTGGAAACCATTTTAATGCAATAACTAGACATGAAACATAAAAATTTCGCACAGGTATTGAAAGAGGACACTCTCAGCAACATTTCCATGTACAACACTAGCGGTTTAATGAAATAATTTTTGAGTATAAGAGATCAAAGTGAGCGATAATGACTCGAAACTTCAAATTTGTTATGATTTCTTATTTCCAAGGCAACCAAGACCATGCCACATATCTGAGGGTTCACTTTTCTGAAGGTCATCCTGCCACAATGATCATGTCCAAAAATTAGCACTATGGCATGTCTATTAGTTGAGATATTGGTAAATTCCAAAATTCTTATAAACTTGTTTGTCCTGACTTATTGCCTTGGAAACCATTTTAGTGCAATAACTAGACATGAAACATAAAAATCTCGCCTAGGTTTTGAAAGAGGACACACTCAGCAACATTTCCATAATATTATAAAACAATAGCGGGTTTAATGAAATCATTTTGGAGTATAAGATATCAAAGTGTGTAATAATGACAGGAAACTTCAAACTTGTTATGATTTCTTGTTTCCATGGCAACCAATACAATGTAAAAGCAAAGTTGGTCTGCCAGTGGGAACTCTGTCTCAACTATAGTTTGCCCAGGCACAAAAACCTCATCTGTGAACTTTGGTGGTTAAGAAAAGCATTAAAAATGAATTATTTGCCAATTACCATTTTAATAAATCTGTTGCTATGGCAACAGCCCTCCCTCAGTTAGTACCCGGAAGCAGTAATTTTCTTAGCCGGATTCAGATAGCTGACATTCTGGCGAACATTTTGGTGTATGATTCGGCCTGTTGTACTTCCGTGCGGGGTATCTCCTTAAATATTGGACTTTTTGGCTTCTGTTTCCTCTACTAAAATGATTAGAGATGTTTAAAGAAGCATAATTTAGACACCTAATTGGAAAATTTCATAGATTTAACTTCAAAATTAACTGAATCATACAAGTTTAAAATAATAGTATTTTTTCATATTTTTGGTAAATTGTCGTCCGTTCAACTTTCTCAGAGCATTTAGACCCACAAAAAACACATCTTGGGTATTTAATACATACAATATGCAAATTTCAGTGTCAAAAGTACTGCTGTTTTTTAGTTCTGTCCCAGAAACAAAAAAAAACAATTTTTCACATTTTTCAATGATTGTGTGAAAAATATTAATGTCATGGGGATTAGACCTATGAAAGGCTCAACTGGGATAAAAGATACCATATTTACCTAAAAATGATGAATATGCATGCCATAGTTTTGGCTTGACACCCATACACAAAAAATATTTTTTCACATTTTTCAATAATTGTGAAAAAAGTATTAATCTCATGTGGATTAAACCCCTAAAAGGCACAACTAGGATAAAAGATATAATCATGTCCCAAAAATAAAAAGTAGACCTTCCATAGTTTTGGCATTACTCCCAATACACAAGTGGGACGCCCGTTATCCGGACGCCCGCCCCGCCCGTCCGCCCGCCCGCCCGCCCGCCGGAAGGACGGACAAATTTTCCCAAAGTAACTACAATACCCGTCGGCAATGTATACATTGCCGAGGGTAAAAAT